>JAUJYZ010001585.1:0-275000 GCA_033675265.1 Actinostola sp. cb2023
TGTATAGATCACTTCATTAAATTACTGATGATGGCAGCAGCACTGGCGAAACATGTTTAAATTAAAAATTGTCCGTAATCTTTATCAAATTAAGTGATATAATGTAGTTGTACAACTCTATTCATACTGTAAATCATGGATAGCTTGCATATGAGTGTTACAAGGAAGTGATATAATGCAGTTGTACAAAACCTCTTGTGAATCAAATGGATTAATTCCTGACTTCATCAGCATATTCGCCTAATACAAGGTATTTAAGGCATGTTGTTGTACGTCTTGGGCTTCCTGATTCATCATAATTCTTAAAACGCCTGAAGAAGAAAAAGATAACATATCAAAAAGTATTTTAATATGGAGTAAGACTCCACATCAGACAGACTAATCATGAAAAACTGTGTCATGTCATAAGCCCAGTTATATAAGAATGGAAGGGGTCCTTGCAAGAATGGAGTAAGTGACTTGTGATTAAAAAACCCAAATTCTCCTTGGAAAATCAAAGAATCTCAAGGAGAATCTAGATTTTGATCAGAGATCACTTACATTGTTCTTGCAGTGAGCCCTTCAAAAATTGGTATAATTTTATGCACACTTAAATAATTGGTCGAGGGCTGTGTGTTATTAGAATACAGATGGCAAGCACAGATGACATCACAAAATCACTCAATTCTCAAATATTATATAAAACAAATATATTCCATTTTACTAATGTGTCTGTACTCTTATAGATGCACAGAAGACGTCAAAATGTGGTGAAAACAACAGTCATGCCACTCGACTTCGTCTTGTGGCATACTTTTTTTGTTCTCGCCACATTTTGACGTTCATCTGCATCTTATTATTATTATTATAAGAGTACAGACGCACAGGAAAATGGAATCTAATTATGTTAAATATTGCATCAGGCTTACCTCAAAGAAATCAGTGTGGTGCCTTCTCATAATCTCCCTCCCGTAGATGCATTTTGCCACCACACTCTATAGGACAAAGACAATTATATGAGCCAATGTAGTATAAAGCTTGTAGAAGCCCATGGATAATGATGGGTGGTGTATATGAGGCCAATGTAGTATAAAGCTTGTAGAAACCCATGGATAATGAGGTTATAGGGAAGCATGGGTGGTGTTTATGAGCCAATGTAGTATAAAGCTTGTAGAAACCCATGGATAATTAGGGCTATAGGGAAGCATGGGTGGTGTATATGAGCCGATGTAGTATAAAGCTTGTAGAAACCCATGGATAATGAGGCTATAGGGAAGCATGGGTGGTGTATATGAGCCAATGTAGTATAAAGCTTGTAGAAGCCCATGGATAATGAGGCTATAGGGAAGCATGGGTGGTGTATATGAGCCAATGTAGTATAAAGCTTGTAGAAACCCATGGATAATGAGGTTTATAGGGAAGCATGGGTGGTGTATATGAGCCAATGTAGTATAAAGCTTGTAGAAACCCATGGATAATGAGGTTATAGGGAAGCATGAGTGGTGTATATGAGCCAATGTAGTATAAAGCTTGTAGAAACCCATGGATAATGAGGCTATAGGGAAGCATGGGTGGTGTATATGAGCCAATGTAGTATAAAGCTTGTAGAAACCCATGGATAATGATGTTATAGGGAAGCATGGGGGTGGTATATGAGCCAATGTAGTATAAAGCTTGTAGAAACCCATGGATAATGAGGTTATAGGGTATGAGCCAATGTAGTATAAAGCTTGTTTATATGTACCAAAATGCAAAATGAATGCAACCTACATTTGTAGATTTCTCGTTTTTTCCCCCCTTGCGACATACGCTGCTTGGGCTTCTTGTATTTGCTTGGGCTTTCTGTGGTGGAAAGGAAAGGAGAGCAGGAAAGCCCAAGCAGCATACGTCGTGAGGGGGAAAAACGAGTGAACAATATTTATTCTAGTACCAACCCAAATGGATTATGTTACCACTATCACTATTAAAACCGTAACTGGTGTAAACACCATTCTGTCCTCTCCCAAATTGGCTTACAAACAAATCATTCTATTAGCCACTATTATGACTGATCATTGGAAAAATGTTGGGGTTCCTGTGGGTAGTGATCCTTTGACGATATGTTTATGAAAGAAATAGCTTATCGAGAAACACTTTAAAATTTTTAGTTAGAGGTACAAAAGTACAGTTCTTTATTAGCACCTTGTGTCATTCTTCAACAAGTACATTGTAACCCTCCCCTCCCCCATGGGTAATACTTTTTTTTAACTTACTGTATACATGTTTATTTAACCTTGTATTCCCCTGTACTGGTAGGGACAGGATGCTGATATGTTTGCCAGACAATCAAGTGAGCTTCATCTTCCCAAACACCTCAACTGTCACAAAGAAGTGTTGCCATATTCTGGTCTGATGAAGTGGCTTAAAATGCATTGACCAGAATGTATTTATGGAATTGTGCCTGGTAAGCTCAAGACTATTATTTTTGCCATGTTGAGCAAAAAAGAAATATCATTAAGAAATATCATTCTGAAGATGACCTCGGTCGAAAACGTCTAACATTTTTTTTTTTGTCATAAGACTTTACCTATTATATATCAATACAATAAATATAATTATGATGTAGTGTATATGGGAAACGAATTACCCAAGAAAAGGTGCAACTTTCAGGCCTCTCAAACTTTGCAATCAAAAGATGTACATGACCAATATATCTTTGGGTTATAGTGTTTAATACTGTAAGTGAGCATTATCACACTTGATGAAAATATAGAGAAAATGATCAGCTCATTTTATCCCAATTTTTTGAAACAAAAACACATTTATTTTTAATTTTAATTGAATTTTAATTTTTTATATCAAAATATCTAAAATTATGGACCGAGATGGATGCATAAGGTCCGTTGTCACTTTTATTTATTTTTATTAACTTCGCCATATGGCAGGGTCACTGCAAACAGCGTTTTAATAGCCAATTACTGTGGGCCCGTAGGACAGACCACACACACCCGGGAACTCCGTGCCCTACTCTACCCTATTCCAGAATAGGAATACACGGAATAAACACTTGGATGCTTTTATTTCAGCACATTTAAAATTCCAAACTGTTCCTTGTAACTTTATTATGATACAACAAGGAATCGTTTTATTTTACAGTGGACAGTAGCTGCGTGACAGCGATTTAGGGATGTTATTCTGTGTATTCCTATTCTGGAATAAGGTCAATCGAACGCACCCTTAGTCAAACAGTGGTGTGTGGGTTCTTTTACGTTCTTCCACAATGTAATGGAGTGTAGAGAGATGGGACTACTTAACTCAGCCCATCTTACTTTTTGTATTCATGTATAATAGGTACACTATAATAGGACACTGCACACACTGGAAACTCTACACCCTACTCTTAGTCAAACAGTAGGGTGGGTTCTTCTATGTCCCTCCAGGTTCGATGTATTGGAGTGCGAAGAGATGGAACTGCTTGACTCATCCCATTTTTTGTATTCACTTAAACACCCTCCTGTACATGTACCATTGATTGCCTGTACATAACAAACAGCATTCCATACATTTGCAGGATTATGTCCATTCACTGAACAAAATCTACGAGAGGCAACTTAAGGATTTCTTTGAGACAGCAAAGCAAAGAGCAGTTGCAAAAGGGGCAAGATGTAAGTTACAGATTTTTATGAGAAGAAGTTGGTGTAGGCATGGTTTCCAAAGATGCTAGTTTGCTGCACAACAACAATAATAATAACAACAACAACAACAACAATAAACAACAACAACAATAATAATAATAACAACAACATCAATAATAATATAACAACAACAACAACAAAATATTGATCAACCAAACATACAAATGCAAGCTGTGGTGGGCTGAAAATCAAATGTACAGTGACTTTATAGATTTTCCACTATATGTAGTAACTAAGATAAGATAAGATAGCCTGATTTTCAGATGGCTAATGTGTCATATGCTGTCGCTTCCTCCCAATCAGCATATGACACACAGTCTGTCTGGAAATCAGGCTAGTTAAGTATGGATATTTATCTGTCCTTCAGGCCCAGGTTTAATACACAACATGTAAAACTGATGCAGTTATTCAATAAATCATTGTATCTGTTGGATTAAAGACTTATCCGGTGTATAGCGCTATTCACTTTTCGTGCAACCGGAGCCAGAATGTTACATGTGTACACATGTTGACTTAATTTTTATAATTATGACAATAATTTATAATAATAATTTTTATTATTTTTATTTTTATTATTTTTATTTTTTATAAGGAAGGACCCCTGCTTCAATTTTTTTTAATGGTTCCCTGTTCTTTTAATCCAGCCATTCATAGTGCCTTCAAGATGACTGGTTCAAGCTCTGCAGCCAAATTAAATGTAGAAGACTCTGGGATTAGAATGAGTCCACGCCCAAGTCCCCGCCCTATGGTTCACAAGTTCAGAGGGAGAGACAGGAAAGATACTGGTGACTTTTCTGGTTCTGATACTGTTTCACAGTCAGGATCCATTGGCTCTGTGGATTCTGGGTCATTAGCCCTTGAAACTAGAGGAAGATTTGATAGAGTAGGTGGAGACAACTCTCTAAGACAGTTTATCTGCACTGTTTTGATACTTGTCTGGCCCCATTAATACACACAAGGGGACAGTGTTGCATGTACAGTACACATTAGGGGACAGTTTCTTATTAGGGAGCTTAAGCAGCAGACATTTTTGTCAACACGGATGGCGCGTGCACTGACAAATGATGTTCGAAACGACCATTGACGTCCATGACGGCATTCTACGACGGCACTTGACCTGTTTTCACGTCGTAGATTGTCGTCACGGACATCAACAATCGTTTCGAACATCATTCGTCATTGCGCACCCCGTCTGTGTTGACAAAAACGTCTGCTTAGGCTCTCTAATTTTGTCTCAGTGACATGATCCATATAGTTAATGTAGAGCAGATTTTGTATGGAGCAAATTTATGTCATGGATGTGCTGTAATGGTGTCGTGCAGTAACCATGATGATGTTTTCTATTTTTGAGCTTAAAAGTCCTTGCCATGACCATGCTGTGCCGTGACCATGCCATGTCCCATGGTTTTTCACAGTCATACAATATCTGCTCTAGCTACATCTGGTTTCTCTGCAAAGTCTGATCCCTCATTCATCACTATTTCAGGTCTTTGACATTCTTCTTTCTGAGTTGGAACCAGTTTGTACATCAGAACAAGAATTTGTACAGAAGTTTTTCGACCTTGCCATCGATGAATTTGATGTAAGTCTAAGCTGAGTAATAGAATTCTTCGTTCCTACTTTACCACTGTCTTTCTGTCCATGGTCTTACTATTTCATTTATTGTCCTGTGGTTGTAGACACCCGACGTTTCATCTAGTGGAAGTGATGCTTCTGATGGTGCATTCTTGAGCAAGTCTAACTCTGGGTAAGAAGAATAAAATAAACATCAAAAACTCTTGACTTTGGGCATGGCCATAGCCGTCAGTACGGTTTGTTCGGTTTCAACCGGACCACTTTTCGAATCAAACAGTTTCAATTTATTTACATTTTTAATTATTTGGATATTTTTTTTATGAAAAACAAAGTTTGAAAACCGGACCACTCAAAAGCTGGCCGGACCACTCAAAAACTAGCAGCTACAGCCCTGTTGGTCCCGTCTCAAGCTCTGTTTTAATTAATGATAAATAATAAACAATAAATAAATAATATATTTAAAGAGGGAGCCCACATCACTTATATAATAATAATAATAATAATTTCTTAAAAACGCATTAACCGAAGTCTCTCTTGACATTCTTTTCAGTGGGGCCCTAACTTAAAGACTTATATGTACCTATATACATTTGTACAAGTATGTACACTTGCTAATGGACAACCACACAAGCAGACATTCCCTAATTATAGGTCATTATAAAGAACCCAGTTCATCAAACATTGCTTTACTATTAAACCTCTCATAAGCAGACACTGTCAAGTGAACATGCACTTGTGAGTTTCTTGTGAAAATCTGAATCCTTTGAATGATTTTTATTCTAAATAAACACAAACTAATACATGTAGAAAGAGATTAGAGATCTATCTTAATGTTGAAAACTGTTCTTGAAATATTTTTAAAAATATTTATTTATTAATATAATATTATTAATAATAATATAAACACAATGTATTATCCACACTGTCTTGTGGTTTACATACCGCAGGGACATCAGAGAAAGAAAACACCTTAGTGAGGATGTCAGGTTTGTATTTAATGTCATGTTTAGTTCATGTACATCTCATCCATAAACGTTGTGTAGTCTTGTCTAGTTGTTGTGGTATTATATTTGACATGTAATGTTCCGATAAACTTGATTGACCTCAATCTTAAAATCCAACATGATTTAGTTCAATTACTATTAATAAACGTTTTTTTTTTTTTTTTTTTAACTTTCTGATTACAAATTACTGTCAGTGATTAATGCCCTGTGATCAAGAGATAATATATTGTAAAATGAATGATATTACAGTATTATAAATGCATGCAACTCACTCTGTTAGTGTATTAATTTGATTGTTTCACAGCCGAAGAAGGAAGATGATTGAACGACGTGAAGAGATTAAGTATGTCGACTATAAATCAACCAAAAAGGCACCTGTACGGCACTATAAATCATAAACACCACTTTTTATTGCACATCTTTATAATAAATATGTTGTGCCGTCACCACTAGACACTGCTAAACACTTAAAATGTAAAGTCAGCTTCGTTGGTAAAAATTATGGTTGGCTAAAGATGTCTTAGTTTAATTGCTTATGAAGCTTCTTTTTTCTTCTTTTGAAAATCGATTACATATGAAGTGAATAGTGGGATGGTTCAGCATTTTGTGATTTGAGCTTTGCATTTGCGAGTTATAAATTAATTAAGGTTTAAAATCGTGATATGCTAATTTGGTGACGTCAAAGTCACTGAATCACGATTTCAAACCCTTATATTTTTTTATACTTGCAAATGCAAAACTCAAATCACAAAATACTGAAACATGTCACTATTCACTTCTAATCATAAGTTTACTAATCGGTTTTCAAAAGAAAGAAAAAAGCTTGAGTTCATATGCATGCACTTTAAGATGTCTACTTGAAGTAATTAAGCTACCACTATGTCATTGCATGCTTGTTAAAACTTAAGCAATGTTACGCTTTATACACTTTTGAATAAGATCACCGTAATAACATATATTAAGCATCCTTAAAGTACTATTAAATCACTTTCATTTAAACGATTTTTGTTGCTAGTCTGCAGTAAATGATAAAAACATTTGTCATGTGTATGTGAATGTTTGCATTATTCCTTTCTTATTTGTTTGTCTGTGTTTATACTGCAAGCTGCCAAATGCTGATCACTCAATCACATTTATTGTCTATGTGTGCACTCATTTTAAGTAATCTTAATTGATGTAGCCTGCGTGCGTAACTGGCAGGGCAGAGTTGTAAGTATAGGCTGCCCGATAATCATAGATCTGGTTTTGTGTGCAATTTGGGATTAATTTAAACTTGAAGGTCATTAATTTTTTCAAAAAGTCGGGAATTTGGGCAAATGCAATTTGCGCTTTGAGAAAACAACACAAGTTCTAATTGATCCCAAATGACACGAGATAACTGTATGATTATAACCATTGATAATATTCATGAAAAAAATGCACCACAGACTGTTTTTATATGAAGTATATTGTTTCACTATTGTACCATGTATTTCTACCAATAATTCTGATCATCTATCCCAGGATTTCCTTATGATTTGTTCCCTGATCCTCTCCAAGCAATATGTTTCAGATTACCAGATCCTAGAGCATAACTAGCCTCTGTTGCATATGTTTCAGATTACCAGATCCTAGAGCATAACTAGCGTCTGTTGCATATGTTTTAGATTACCAGATCCTAGAGCATAACTAGCCTCTGTTGCATATGTTTTAGATTACCAGATCCTAGAGCATAACTAGCCTCTGTTGCATATGTTTTACTGCCTCGTACCCAGTCGCTTCTTCGGAGGGGAAGGGGAGGGGGAGGGAGACGAGAAAGCGAAAAGAACTGGGGAGCAAAGCACCATGGGAAGGGATTAGAGGGTATCGCAAAGGAGCAAGGGAAGGGCGAACTGAGGAAGGGAAGCGCCTCCCGTCTTTCTCCCTTCCCGTGCTCCTTTGCGCGTTTCGCTTTCTCGTCCCCTTTCCCCCCTCCCCTTCCCCTTCCCCTCCGAAGAAGCGACTGGGTACGAGGCAGTATGTTTTAGATTACCAGATCCTAGAGCATAACTAGCCTCTGTTGCATATGTTTTAGATTACCAGATCCTAGAGCATAACTAGCCTCTGTTGCATATGTTTTAGATTACCAGATCCTAGAGCATAACTAGCCTCTGTTGCATATGTTTTAGATTACCAGATCCTAGAGCATAACTAGCGTCTGTTGCATATGTTTTAGATTACCAGATCCTAGAGCATAACTAGCCTCTGTTGCATATGTTTTAGATTACCAGATCCTAGAGCATAACTAGCCTCTGTTGCATATGTTTTAGATTACCAGATCCTAGAGCATAACTAGCCTCTGTTGCATATGTTTTAGATTACCAGATCCTAGAGCATAACTAGCCTCTGTTGCATATGTTTTAGATTACCAGATCCTAGAGCATAACTAGCCTCTGTTGCATATGTTTTAGATTACCAGATCCTAGAGCATAACTAGCCTCTGTTGCATATGTTTTAGATTACCAGATCCTAGAGCATAACTAGCCTCTGTTGCATATGTTTTAGATTACCAGATCCTAGAGCATAACTAGCCTCTGTTGCATATGTTTTAGATTACCAGATCCTAGAGCATAACTAGCCTCTGTTGCATATGTTTTAGATTACCAGATCCTAGAGCATAACTAGCGTCTGTTGCATATGTTTCAGATTACCAGATCCTAGAGCATAACTAGCCTCTGTTGCATATGTTTCAGATTACCAGATCCTAGAGCATAACTAGCCTCTGTTGCATATGTTTCAGATTACCAGATCCTAGAGCATAACTAGCCTCTGTTGCATATGTTTTAGATTACCAGATCCTAGAGCATAACTAGCCTCTGTTGCATATGTTTCAGATTACCAGATCCTAGAGCATAACTAGCCTCTGTTGCATATGTTTTAGATTACCAGATCCTAGAGCATAACTAGCCTCTGTTGCATATGTTTCAGATTACCAGATCCTAGAGCATAACTAGCCTCTGTTGCATATGTTTTAGATTACCAGATCCTAGAGCATAACTAGCCTCTGTTGCATATGTTTTAGATGATTCACTTTTCTCCAACCAAGAGTATCCACCTAAAACGTCAATGGAGGCCAGAGAATAAACCATTGTATCCTGATCCCACATTCTCTATTCCCATGCCTTATGATATCCTATGATATCTGTGATCCCTAATCCCATATACACTTTTGTTGTTTTATTCTGGAGCTTGGGAAATGTTCATGGTTTCCTGTCTCATAGCCTGCCAAGCTGTGCCGATCAACTTCATAATCCGGCAGCGGCAGCCAATAGAAATGCCACTGAGTTCTAACTGTCATTATTTCGTCCATTTTCAGGAAGGTTATGCAGGGTTTGTTTAGTATTTTAGACAATGAACTCCACACATTCATTCAGTTTGGAGACAAGTTGGATAGTTTGTAAGTATTACTAGAGTCTCTGTGGTGCTTGCTTTCGATATGCATGTAGATCACCCACAGGCAGCCCAACCATTGTGTTCATCTTTTTTGATGGGTTTCCTGTGGGAGAGCATGCGGAATGCGTATTTGGTCTTTCATTCATTCATTTACTGGTCATTTTTCAGTAACACGATGTACATGCTGGTACGTATTGGTCAGTATGTCATTACAAACCAATTAACTTGTGCTCCAGTATCATACCTCAGCCAACAGCTTGGAAACTGCCTGATTACCGTCAAAAGACTCTTTGACAAATTTATTGTAAGTACAACAATGACAACATTAATTAATGTATGTTTTAAACCATGTCTCTTATGGTCATCTGTCCCTCATGTATTACCTCTTGTGATCAATCTTTGATCTCACTGTAAATCATCTCCCTGCTTATGATCTTCTCATCCACTGTGGCCATTTTGCCTCACCCTTCTCCCTCCCTGCAGTCATATCACCTACCTCTGTCATTTTACCTACTATTTTCCTTACTGGCCATCTTGATTCCTATGGATATCCTGCCCCAGCCTTCTTGTGGTTACAAAGTGTTTGATGCAAATCCTGATGTACAGTACCACAAACTATACAAATAGTACCACCATTACCATGATAGGCATCCTTAACCTTATCAAAGTCATCATCGCCATCGTCAGCACCATCATTGACATGACCATAATAATTACTTATAATATAATAATAATAATAATAATAATAATAATAATAATAATAATAATAATAATAATAATAATAATAATAATAATAATAAATGGCTCTAGGAGCGGCACACTGGGTCTCAGCGCTCTTACAATAATTTGAAATGAACCTTAAAAGTCTTATCATTTAGTGATAATATGCTGCTTCTCTGTTGACACACTGCTAGTTTATATCAACAGGCAGGCCTAATCAAACAGATACAAGAAGCAAAGATCAATAAAAATAAGAGATGTGGTATCCTACCATTTGTAGCAAAATTTGAGGTACAATTTATTGTGAGAAATTGAGCGTAATTATTTTTATATATCTAAAAGTTTAATGACCACTTGTCAATCTAGCCTGGCCCTCCCTTCCTCTCTTCCTCTTTCCCTTTTATCCTCTTTCATTCTCTTTCCCTTCCATCCTATTTCCCTTTCATCATCTTTCCCTTCCATCTTTCCCTTTCATCATCTTTCCCTTTCATCATCATTCCCTTCCATCCTCATTCCCTTTCATCATCTTTCCCTTTCATCATCTTTCCCTTTCATCCTCTTTCCCTTTCATCCTCTTTCCCTTCCATCCTCTTTCCCTTCCAATCTCTTTCCCTTCCATCCTCTTTTCCTTTCATC
Source organism: Actinostola sp. cb2023 (assembly GCA_033675265.1). Classification (NCBI taxonomy): domain Eukaryota; kingdom Metazoa; phylum Cnidaria; class Anthozoa; order Actiniaria; family Actinostolidae; genus Actinostola; species Actinostola sp. cb2023. The sequence continues at coordinate 11,000 of JAUJYZ010001585.1, forward strand.
CTCTTTCCCTTTCATCCTCTTTCCCTTTCATCCTCTTTCCCTTTCATCCTCTTTCCCTTTATCCTCTTTCCCTTTCATCCTCTTTCCCTTCCATCCTCTTTCCCTTCCATCCTCTTTCCCTTCCATCCTCATTCCCTTCCATCCTCATTCCCTTCCATCCTCATTCCCTTCCATCCTCTTTCCCTTCCATCCTCATTCCCTTCCATCCTCATTCCCTTCCATCCTCATTCCCTTCCATCCTCTTTCCCTTCCATCCTCTTTCCCTTCCATCCTCTTTCCCTTTCATCCTCTTTCCCTTTCATCCTCTTTCCCTTTCATCCTCTTTCCCTTTCATCCTCTTTCCCTTTCATCCTCTTTCCCTTTCATCCTCTTTCCCTTTCATCCTCTTTCCCTTTCATCCTCTTTCCCTTCCGTCCTCTTTCCCTTCCGTCCTCTTTCCCTTCCGTCCTCTTTCCCTTCCGTCCTCATTCCCTTCCGTCCTCATTCCCTTTCGTCCTCATCCCCTTTCGTCCTCATTCCCTTTCGTCCTCTTTCCCTTTCGTCCTCTTTCCCTTTCGTCCTCTTTCCCTTTCGCCCTCTTTCCCTTTCGTCCTCTTTCCCTTTCGTCCTCTTTCCCTTTCGTCCTCTTTCCCTTTCGTCCTCTTTCCCTTTCGTCCTCTTTCCCTTTCGTCCTCTTTCCCTTTCGTCCTCTTTCCCTTTCGTCCTCTTTCCCTTTCGTCCTCTTTCCCTTTCATCCTCTTTCTCTTTCATCTTCTTTCCCTTTCATCCTCTTTCCCTTTCATCCTACACTTCGATACTACATGTATTTGTCAGGAGCCCTGTATATGTTTAGTGACACCTTTCAAAACTTATTGTAGGAGTTCGTGGAAATTTCTGAAGGGATTTTTAAGAATGCAGAACGGAGGACTGATCTCGACAAGGCCTACATCCAACTGACACGAGTAGTGTTGGATCACGTAGAACGTGTTGCCATGGAGAACCTCAAGAATCCCAAAGCTGTTGTCATGCTAGGTATGTACTTCATTGTTCATCCCCAGGCTACTACATCGAGGAGCAATGCATGATGGGATACGCGATGCAACGCACTAGACACAAGTGATTGGGGTGATCTAGATGTAGGCTGCGCTTGTAGTGGTGTCGTTGTGCTCGCGACCCCCTAATGGGCTCAAAACCTAACATTAATGAAAAAATATTTGAATGCATTTCTTTTCTTTTAAATACGTTTATTTTTCTCTTTCAGAAAACTACCATCACTTGTTCAGTAAGTGGTCTTTTGGTCTTTCCATCTCCATGTATGCTGCTCCCATTTGCGTTACCTGCATCTCCCATCACTCCAACCTACCATTCATTTTCGTCCATCTGTTCATCTGCCAGTCCTTTTGAACTGACTGTTTTGTGTCCCTCTGATCTGTGTTATCATTAACTGAATCCATAGCCAACACCTGTCTTTTGTAGGAGTGCTGTCCCGGTTAAAGATATCCTGTCTGGAGAAAGAAAAACGGGAGGCCAAACAAAAATACGGCGTCAGCCTGGATGAGTATGTCAAAGACATGATGGGCAGGCCCATGGAGAAAGTCAGTGTAAGAGAACATTTTAAATTGTTCGGTTGATTGTAGAAATTCTAGGCTGCGAGGGGCAGCCACATTTTGACGCTTGCTCCACGGCCGTCTGCCTTCCTAGTGAGGTTCTTGATGGTGTTGGTTTCTGTCGTTGCAGATCTTTTTCGAAGGCGTCCAGGAAAAGATAGCCGCTGGAGTGAAAGCAGAAGAGGTTGGATATCAGTTGGCATTTAGTAAACAAGAACTGAGAAAGTGTATCAAAGAATATCCATCAAAAGAGGTAACTAATCACATTTGTCGAACTTTAGATAAGTGATGGTGTGGATTGTTATTTTTTGCTGCTGTTGCTGCTGCTTTTGCTCTGTTGCTGCTATTTTTTTCTGCTGTTGTTTTTTTTCTGCTGTTTTTGCTGCTGTTATTGTTGTTGCTGTTGCTGGTGTTGTTACTGTTATTGCTGCTGTTGTTGTTGCTGCTGCTGTTGTTGCTGTTGTTGGTGCTGTTGTTGCTGCTGTTGTTGTTGTTGTTGCTGTTGTTGTTGTTGTTGTTGTTGTAGTTGCTGCTGCTGCTGCTGCTGTTGTTGCTGCTACTGTTGTTACTGCTGCTGTTGCTGGTGCTGTTGTTGATGCTGTTGTTGATGCTGTTGTTGCTGTTGTTGTTGCTGCTGTTGTTGCTGTTGTTGTTACTGTTGTTGTTGCTGCTGCTGTTGTTGTTGTTGCTGCTACTGTTGTTACTGTTGCTGTTGTTGTTACTGTTGTTGTTGCTGCTGCTGTTGCTGTTGTTGGTGCTGTTGTTAATGCTGTTGTTGCTGTTGTTGTTGCTGCTGTTGTTGCTGTTGTTGTTACTGTTGTTGTTGTTGCTGCTGCTGTTGTTGTTGTTGTAGTTGCTGCTGCTGTTGTTGCTGCTACTGTTGTTACTGTTGCTGTTGTTGCTGCTGTTGTTACTGTTGTTGTTGTTGTTGATTATGATCATAGTAGTGGTGGTGCAGGAGCTTGGTGGTAACACTGGTGTTGGTGTTGATGTTGCTATTGTTATTTTATGATGATGATAACACTGGTAATGATGATGATGATGTTTAGTCGTTGAGTACGATCATCTTTGTATCGGCTTTGATAATGATGACCAGTAGTTAGAATGAGTTGATCAACACATTTTCATGGCGACTGCTTTGGTTTGTTTGACCTCTCGCACAACAAACTGATACTCAACCAACTGAGCAAACCGGGCGGCGATTCTCCTTTAATTTCTCCGCCAAGAATACAGTTCTGTCCAACACAACCCAATTGTGAACAGTAGTAGGATATCCACGATGAAGTGAACCATTAATACCCACTCGCTCGCTTTCTTTCTCTGTAGATGAAGAAAGGGTTGGAACAGTTGTACAAGAAAGTCGAGAAGCACCTGTGTGACGAAGAGAATCTATTGCAGGTTGGAGAATGATAGTTGCACAAATACCCTGTTTGTAGCATACTCGAGAGTCTAGCAAGAGCAACGCTGGACTCTCGAGCATGTGTTTGTAGAGGTTCCTATATTGCTTGATATCAGTAAACGTCATTTCCGGTCTCATGAGGAATGGTCACCAGCTGAATTGCACCTTTTCAATTGCTTGATTTCATTAGACGTCACTTCCGGTCTCGTGAGGAATTTTCATCAGCTGAATTGCACCTTTTCAATAGAATACACTTTGCTTGGTAGCACATGGAGGGCAGTGTTTGCCCATCGTTTGAAGCAAATAATGAGATTCAAGGAGTTTTAACAGCTGATTGAAACCAAGCAATAGAATACTCTCAGTCTGCTTGATAGTAGTCTCCTATGCACCCATTCTTAGTTTCGGGATCCCTGTGCTCCCTCTCCACAAGAGAGAGGGAGAGGGAGCACAGGGATCCCGAAACTAAGAACGGGTGCATAGGAGACTAGCTTGATAGCACATGGGGGCAGTTTTGCCCCTCGGTCGAAGGTAAATAATGAAGTTCAAGGACTTTTAACAGCTGATTGATATCAAGCAATATTCTGATTTTTGGTCGTACAAATTGGAAATGCTTTGCATTGTATTGAGCAAAACTGAACACGCTGGAACAATGGTACAATTCTAGACGCTCTCATTCTTTTCCCTTCCCTCCTTCTTTCCTCCCCCACATTCCTACAAAGCCGGCTGCGCTAGCCACTTCAACGAGTATCTGAGAAGACACAGGAAGCGAGCACTCCAGGAAATCATAGGTGCTTCTATGCACCCTACTGAGTTTTCAAGGTAGTTGAAAATGCTTTATCTTTTTTAGGTCATTTGGAATTCATTACAAAAACAGTTCATCGAACAGTACAAGCATTTTGGAGATCTCATCGACCGTTGTTATCCTGGGTCCAAGATCACCCTAGAGTACACCATTGAAGATGTATTGATGCATTTCTCAAATATCGCTTCATCTCATTGAGAGATGATTATATTGTCGTTTTAAGAGCAAGTGGAGGGAGATGTCGACCTAGTGAATGGAAAGCTTGAATTTTGGATCTTCATATGGTCATTCAGGCGATCATTCTATTCCAACTGCATAGTTTGAACTATTGAAGTGAACAAACGAGTTGAACAAAAATATTGTATAAAAAGTGTAAAATTTAGTCAGAGCAATGGATTTTAAATGAATAAAGTGAACAAAAATGCAACTTTCTCCAATCTGCGCTTATTAATCGACGCACTGTTAGACTATGTGCGCACTGCGCAAACTAAGTTTTGTTGCTAGTTTCTGGGATCCCTGTGGTAAGACGTGCAAAATGGCGGACGAAGTCGTCTTCGGCCAAGTTCTTGCGTAAGAACTAGTTTAGTGGTTAAGCAACCTTCATTATAAAATGTACAAGAACCTTTTAAGACCCCGATTTCATATCGGTAAGCTGTTGAACGGCTTCACGTTTTCTAGACCATTTTCCAGCAGCAAAAATTTGTGCCATGCGATGGATTTGAAGTGGAGACGTGTGCCGTTCAATGGAATCAGTACTGACCTCGAACAATTACCACAAGACACTGCCTCGAGAGAGTTCTCTAAGATACTGAAAGGTAAAGGGCTTAGTGAAGGGGTATTTGTTTTGGTCGACGGATAAAAAAAACTTATTTCACAGCATGAATTCGCTGTTGAGTCAATGTCTAATCCAAAGTCCAGAGTTCAACTCAAAGTCGTGACACATAAATGTAGCGTACACCACGTAGCACGTGGTGTTTTATGTACCTCTATTCTTGTGAAAGGATCGTTTTGGATTTGTAAATGATATTTTAAAAGAGATTGTGATTTTTCTAGAGGGGTGGACCATTAGAAATGTTGGGAGGGGGGTGACAATTCCCCCAAAAAAACAGTAAGCTTAATGCAAGAACTCTACCACCCCCGGTGTATGAAATCGATAATCGATATCAATCGATATCAATTAATCGATTGATATTGGAAATCGATGACCAATCGATGAAACAAAAATCTGTGACCTTTGATCGATTGTTATCGATTGCCCTAAAATAGATCGATTTTCATCGATTTTCATGGAACCTAAGTGTTGACGGTTCGAGTGTCCATACTGTAATAGGTTATAATGATTATTATTCAAAAGTCTAGGCTTATTTGACATTGTCAGTTCTTATTGTTCTTCCAATTCCTCACGAATAGTACAATAGAGGCCTTCTTTTTCTTGTACTGAACCTGATTACAATCGATCGATGATCGATTTTCATCGATTGTCATTTTTCTTGTGTGACTATCGATTGGTGATCGATTGGCCAAAACCAATCGATATCAATCGATTAATTATATCGATTATGATCGATTGTTCGATTGGTTTTCCGATCATCGATTGTCATCGATTGCGTACACCGGGTACCACCCCAAAAAAAAGAGCTACACAACTCCAAAAAAAATCCTGCAGAGAAACGGGAAGAAAAAAATAAAAATAAAGAAAAAAATGGTTCACCCCTAAAATGAAGCGTGATATAAATATCAGATTAACACATTTGAATACTAACAATGGGCTGGAAAAAATGCATGGAAATATATCACACACACTGAGGAAATTGGGGGAGACCTTCAGAAGTGGTAAGAATGATTGTGCACAGGCTTCCTAGAACATGGAGTTAGATAGGTTTTTTAGGCGCCCAGATAAACGAGTGGAGGGCTCGGCTCGTTTTTTTGAAAAGATAATAATAATTTACATGTATATTAAGAGGAGATTTTTTACGAACGCGCGTATTGAGCGCCAAAAACCAATAGCAAGGAGAATACGTTTTGTACAAGGCTAAAACTGCTTTAGCAAAGAGTTCAAGCTATTTGGGATGGTTTTTGACCGGTAAAAGTGAAATTAGAGTGTTAATCCAAAGTGAAAATTTGATTTGAAAACTGTCCACATGGGCTAGATCTGTATATTTACTATTATTGCTGATGTTTTCCCCTGAATTAGCTCAAATTTAAAACAAAAAGCAGGAAAATGGCTTTGTACAATGCTAAAACAGCTTTAAACAGACAATTTACTTTGTTTTTAATAGTTTGTGCTTAGTTAAAATAAAATTAGAGTGTTAATCCAAAGCGAAAATCGAAAGTCAAACTGTTCAAAAGCGCTCGTTTTTGGCGCTTTTCGCGGATATTACGCGATGTTCAAATAAATATCCTCTTAACATGTTCCTTTCCAGTTGAAGAATAATTTTATAAAATGAAAATAAATTACTTGAGAATCTAGTAGTTTCGGCAGTGCTCAAGTACAACTGAACTTCAAGGTCGAACTAAATTGTCTTGTATTGTAAAAGTAGGTCACTTATTCAAAATAGGATCTGAGCCCATTTTGAGCCTGCTCCGCTGCCTTGTAATGTCAGTGTGTTGTGGATACTGTATACATTTCCATGCCTTACATTTAGTTGACAGAGAATTCTGGCTGTGACTATAGCTAATTTGGTAATGTTGTTTAATTGATAGTGTGAAAACTGAAATTGCTGATGATCAGTAGCAATTTTGAGCTCAGCTTAATCTGAACTAATAGGCTGATTAACGCTAACCCAGGAATCAAAATTAATTCTAGATTAACCCATTGACTCCTACACCAGCCGAAACCGGCCGTAAACATCGATACTGCTTTGAAAATTTCTAACTTTCTGAATTTTCGTCACATCGATCTCATGGCCAGTTATTAGTGACAACTAGATAACTCTTCATATTTTAACCTCAAGTAAACTGACTTACATTTACAGGTCCGATTTCTGGGCATTAGTTCAATTTGTTTTCCATAAAAATCAAAAATGCGTATGCTTGTTTTTGATGCAATTTTACACCTCGAAAATGAACGACATTTGACTTGGATTTTCTTCCAAAATACATCCTTGCGAAACAAAATGCCACTTTCTCAGCAAACTTCCATCTCTCCTTGATATATTCGTGAATTTTTCCCTCTCTCTTCCTTAACTCGCCGAACAATAGCCATTTCCTTAGGACCACTTTCGCTAACACGTGTTTTCCTTCTGTATGCCCGAAAAGGATGCCGGGAACATCCGGGAGTTTTCAACAGAAAGCATCCCGCCCTATCCGTTTTTTAGACTTTTATAGAGTGCCGAGCCACAGGCAAAATATTGCACCGGTTGCATTCTTTACAAGTCCAAAGTCACCAAAAATGCCTTTGTAGGTCCTGCAATCCACCACAGAACAACCAGAGAGACGATTTCACAATTGAGTCCACCATTTTGAATTTTGTAATGGCAGTGCCGACATGTCTTCGTGAAAATCGTTTCTCGCTGCTGGGTTCTTTCAGCAGAACGGTCTCTACCACACCAGTCAAGCTTAATGATGCTGTCCTGGGGGCTTCTGTGGTAAATAATGGCTATAAACACTCTAAAAATGCAAAATTGGCCTCTTTGAGTAGTGAACACTACTAGCCCCTACGAGCTCCCAAGAAGAAAGACAGCACACGTGAAGACGCGAGCCCACGGGCATTCAGAACTGTCAAGATTTCCATGGAAACCCCTTATATGGAATCGAAATTTCCTACGATGTGATTAGGTCCAGAAAATCGCTAAAAAACTCAAAATAGCTCAGGAGCGAATGGGTTAATGTACATTAAATAGACTAATCCCTACCCTGGTTCCAGAGGCTATGTCACACTCTCTAACGCTTTGCGGCGAAAATAACGTATTAGAGCTTGACAGAGCTTCTGGAACCAGGGTATCAATAGCCAGGGCCAGGCCTGTACCTTATTGTGCATGTTCTTTTGAGTTTAGATAGTATAGAAACATGGAAAAAGGATGGTAAAAAGGCAATGTGGATCCGTGTACCTGTAGAGAAGAGTCATCTCATACCCACTGCATTCAAGAATGGTTTAGAATTTCATCATGCCGAGAAGAATTATTCCATGTTATTCCGATGGCTACCTGAAAAGCTAGAATGTAAAGTACCAGTATACGCTACTCACCATGTTTTGGAGTTTCAGGTAACTGGTTTTACCACAGTTTACACTGAAATAACAAGCATAAATTAAGCCAGACTTGCAGACTAATCCTGTATTAACTAGAGAAAGGGTGGCTTGTAAAACAGAACAGAGGTGACTTATAATTAGGACAGTTGACACCGCGACATACATGTAAGCATCATAAACACAAGCAACATACATAGACTTGGGTGCCATCATTTATGCAACTTTGGGTGTGAGAAAAGACATGTACCATAAAAGAGTACATCGAATTTTTAATGTCAGTCTGTGTATACATGTTGCGTATGCTTATGCATGGTTGTACCGCTAGTGCGAACCAGGCTTAAAATAAATTATTGAATCTGCATACAGTACATTGCAAGCTTTAGCCATGCTGTGAAAGTCAGCCATTTTTTGGCCCTCGAGCCACAAGGTCGGCTGACCTCCGCAGGCTATGCAAGCTTCCGATGCTGTTACCATCATGCATATTATTACGTACATTGTTTTGAATTTTAGGTTTTGTTTTTCTGTTTGAACAGGGCTCGTTCTTAATGACAGAACTGGTGAAGCGTTGTTAGTACAGGATAAAAAGAAAGTATGAATGAATGTTTTTAGATAATTTATTTTTTTATGGTTAAGATATTGGTGGTGGTGATGATCATGATGAATGATGGTAGTTAGATGAAGGACAGATGTTCAGCAATATTGTTTTTCCCACTGGCCTTAATAGATAGAAATTCAGCCTGATAATTACAGTGACAGTTATAATATAATGATGATAATTACAGTGACAGTTATAATATAATGATGATAATTACAGTGACAGTTATAATATAATGATGATAATTACAGTGACAGTTATAATATAATGATGATAATTACAGTGACAGTTATAATGATAAATAAATATAATGATGTTAATAACAGTGACAGTTATAATATAATGATGATAATTACAGTGACAGTTTATACTATAATGATGATAATTGTGACAGTTATAATATAATGATGATAATTACAGTGACAGTTATAATATAATGATGATAATTACAGTGACAGTTATAATATAATGATGATAATTACAGTGACAGTTATAATATAATGATGATAATTACAGTGACAGTTATAATATAATGATGATAATTACAGTGACAGTTATAATATAATAATGATGATAATTACAGTGACAGTTATAATATAATGATGATAATTATAGTGACGATAATAATAATAATATGATGGTGATGATGGTGGTGATGATAATGATGATGTTGGTGGTGGTAATGTTGGTGATTATGATGATGTTGGTGATTATGATGATGTTGGTGATTATGATGATGTTGGTGATTATGATGATGTTGGTGGTGATGATGTTGGTGATGGTGATGATGATGATCTGATGAGAGCCTGTGTTACCAGCTCTCGGGTGGAGATAAGGAGAGCCTTCCCCTACCCTTAAGGGCCTGCTTTCATTGGCTTTGATGCCACCATGTCCCTATGTTATAACTTAGTGTAACTTGTTCTTAATTGTTTCCCAGTATACCATAGGAACAACCAGAAAATCATTTTGGAAGTTTCCTGGTGGACTTTCAGAAGAAGGAGAAAACATTGGTGAGAAAAGATCCTGTTTTATTAGTAACTTACAATAAATTATTATTATTGCCGAGTTCTTCTGATTAAGTGACTTTACTTTTCTTTTAGGAACAACTGCTGAAAGAGAGATTTTTGAAGAGACTGGTGTCAAATCAGGTAGGGCATATAATAAATAATTAAATTATTTTATATAGAGCATAGATTTATTCATAAAGCACTTCACAAAAGAAAGCTAAACTATTAAATTGCTTGGCTCAATTGGTTAGATCTTGCACTGGCATGTGTACGGGATTTTTAGGAGCCTGGGCGTAACTAGGCTCAGTATATATCCAGCAGTATCCAGCCACTGGGGTTTCTTGTGCCCGCGATACGATACTTGTGGGCGCAGGAAGCCCCAGTGGCTGGATACTGAGCCTAGGGCTTAACAGGATCTCTTAATGTGTACCTTTACGTTTTCTATGAAAGTCCTTGACATACATCATTGTTAGTATATATAAAAGACAATAGAGTCGTTTTCGTATGAGTGGGAAACCTATGGCACGGAGTTACAGTCACGGTACGGAATCGAAGACATTGTATTCAACCAATCACAGCGCACAAAATCATTACTCAACCAATCAGAATGCTTGGATACGGCACAGTCGCAGCACGGTACCATCACCGCACGAAACATACTGTAACTACTTCCCACTCCTGCGAAAATGACTCTATATCAACTCTTACAAGTACACTAGCTACCGGTAGCTACTTTTTTGTCATTTATTAAAAACCTTTTAAATGATTAATTATCTTTTCAACTAGAATTCCAGTCTGTACTCCTATTTCGTCAACATCACGAAATGAAATCCACCTTCAACAAGTCTGACATCTACGTGGTATGTAGAATGAAACCCGTCACGTATGACATTATTTTGTGTAATGATGAAATCTTGGCGTGCGAGTGGATGCACCTCGACGACATCATAAGCCATCCCGACACAACTCCATTGACAAAACTTGCTGCTAAACTTACGGTAAATGGAATGAAGTATGGATTCCAGCACTTTGATATTTCGGCTAGTGAAATGAGGTCATGGGTTGACCCTTCCAAGACATTTTTCATTTTCCATAGAACGCTAGATAATGTTGATACATTGAGCGAACAGAGCAATGCCAATGTTACAGGATGAATATGCTGAGGAGTTTATATCATTTATAACTTTTTAGATGATTTTTTATATCACTGTTGTTCAGTGTTGGAAACTGTCTGCAAAAGTCGTGAGAGTTGATATTTTGTGACTTTTACAGTACCTGGGTACTCCCAGTCACAGTTTCCACCAAATCATAATGCATGTGTATATTATAGTGATACACATGTCTGTGACAGAGCCGTGACAGTCACAGAAATGTTGAACTGAATTCAACTGCCTGGCCATCTGTCACAGATCGTCGCAGGCACTGTTATGTACAATTTAATGAGAAATGAGATTTAAAATACTCATTCAAATATTCTAAGCACAGGGTAAAGCACGGAGTGAAATTATGCCAAAGATCGCCAATTGAGTTCATTAACTATTAGTTCTTTGACTTTATTGCATAGAAATATTCAAGTAAACTCAAACACTAGATAAAACTAAATCGGTAATGCACTGTCTAAAGTAGCATGTGAGAAACTAGTTCAAATAAGTGAATACACCACATTTCACCCAGTCGTATATTTTTCAGATAATAATAAATAATTATAATAATTATAATAATTGTTCATAATTATAAACTTAGGAAGTTTTAATTGCAAATAGCACCATCAGCTCCCTACAAGAACAACCTATTAGTGATAGATCTCTGCACAAAATCTAAAATCAAAACCCAAATTCTCGTCTGAAATTCAAAGACTCCAGAGGAGAATTTTTAAAAATCACTTACTCTGTTCTTGCAGGGAGCCCTTCAATTACTGGAGCGCTTCAAGGGGCTTGTGTCACCTGTCACATGACTTTTTAAACTTTCACCGAAGGCAAACGAAAATATCATAACTTGAAAAGCATACTAAAATTAGTAATCAAGCAAATAAGACAAAAGTTAAAGGCTTTCAAAGTTTCCTGCTTTGACAAGGATTTGTATGGGTTTTTCGCTTGGAGGGCAAGCGTTGCCTTCCAACATACATTTCCATACAAAAAAGGCATAGGTTGAATGCCTGTAACTATTGCCCTATTTACTTACTTCCCTTCAAACTTTCCACTTTTACTAACTTTAGTATGCTCTTTCCAGTTATGGTATTTTCACTTGTCTTCAGCGAAAATTTAAAAAGTCACGTGACAGGTGACACAAGCTCATTACTGGGTTCATTTTTGTTAATACAATAAATATTATTGTATTCTGTTGCTTTAAACGAGCATTAAAAAAAACACTTTTACTTGAATCTAATATCATCTTGTAAGGTCAGTCACACATGACAGAATTGATGACCCAAATAAGGTATTATAACACAGGTAATCCAACTGTTGTAACTTGCATAACTTCAACAATTGAAACTACCATACATTGTGTGTGTGGGAGCACAATAAACATCAATAATTCTTTTCAAACTTACAAAGATAAAAACAGATTCTAAAGCCTTCTGTTGTATTCAATCATAATGGGTTTCGGTAACCAGGATAATAATATTGTCCAGAACACCATGTACATGTACATACATAGTGCCATGTACAAACTACATGTAAGATACATGTAGGCATCTTGAGTGCTTGCTCTACTGATACAATGTAAAATGATGATCAAAATACTGACCAAAAGACAGTATATACAAGTAGTATGACCGTTTTTAAGGTCCTCTTTTGTTGACAGCCTTCACAGACATGCATCGATGAGTTGTAGACGATGTGATCTTGTGTTCAATAAACAGTTGTAATAACTACGTATTTTTTAAGACCTTTTCCAAGGACTGTTTTAACAATTGAAGGGCTCCCTGCAAGAATGGAGTAAGTGACTTGTGATCAAAACCCAAATTCTCCTTTGAAATTCAAAGAGTCTGGAGGAGAATTTAGATTTTGATCAGAGATCACTTACATTGTTCTTGCAGGGAACCCTTCAATTACTTGACTAGCGAAACTAGCTTTTGCAGACTAATATTACTTTTGTCATAAAAACGAAGCAGGTACTTTGGAGAATTCTGTTCTTTTCCTTCTATAATCAGGGTTAATGTCGAATCTTAAATCCCTCATTGGTCTCTCAGTAGTGTACTTTCCAAGGAGGAAGCGGTTTGGATCTAGTTGACCCGTAAACTTAGGGTCAATGTATGAGTCCTTGTGAGGGTCAGTGGAAAGGGCCTGAATAAGTCTCAGGACAGCTTCTTTTTCTAGAAAGAGAAGAATAATAATTAATATTATTATTGTTGGGGAAAATTTGTTCAGAAAGCATACATGTAGACTTTCCAATTTCTTTGAAACTGAGAGCAATCTATAAGTCAATCACAGAAAACACATGTATCCCCTGCAAATATCTACATTAAAAGGCAGTTGCCGTTACCACCGTTGACTTTAGTGCTTCGGAATGTTACCTTCAGAACCCGCTTGTTTTAACCATCGGTTAACAGCAGGGATAATGTCAGGTTTGAATGTTGTAGTAACAGTCTAGAATCAAACATAACAAAAACGAATGAAAAACATGAAAGAATTTAAAACCACATTATCGCACATGTAGAGTCCAACTGCAAGCCCTCAAAATAGACAACATTGTTACAAAATGGCCAGGGTCAAATTTTTTAAATTGAACGTACCTGCTCAAGTTCTCCATCTTCAGTAGTATCTTGAAGGAATTTCGTTACGGCCATTGCATCTACATATGTGACATACAAAGAATAAAATTGAAATGCTTGAAAGTTCTAGTGAAACATGCTTTCACAGAATTTGCAGTACATATGTTACGTGGAGTGCTTTTCCATTTACAGTGGAACTTCCTTACGGACACCTCTATATTATGGACACCTCTATATTATGGACACCTCTATATTATGGACACCTCTATTATGGACACCTCTATATTATGGACACCTCTATATTATGGACACCTCTATATTACGGACACTTCTATATTACGGACACCTCTATATTATGGACACCTCTATATTATATCTATATTGGACACCTCTATATTATGGACACCTCTATATTATGGACACCTCTATATTATGGACACCTCTATATTACGGACACTCTATATTATGGACACCTCTATTATGGACACCTCTATATTATGGACACCTCTATATTATGGACACCTCTATATTATGGACACCTCTATATTATGGACACCTCTATATTATGGACACCTCTATATTATGGACACCTCTATATTATGGACACCTCTATATTACGGACACTTCTATATTATGGACACCTCTATATTATGGACACCTCTATATTATGGACACCTCTATATTATGGACACCTCTATATTATGGACACCTCTATATTATGGACACCTATATATTATGGACACCTCTATATTATGGGACACCTCTATATTATGGACACCTCTATATTATGGACACCTCTATATTATGGACACCTCTATATTATGGACACCTCTATATTATGGACACCTCTCTATATTATGGACACCTCTATATTATGGACACCTCTATATTATGGATATTATGGACACCTCTATATTATGGACACCTCTATATTATGGACACCTCTATATTATGGACACCTCTATATTATGGACACCTCTATATTATGGACACCTCTATATTATGGACACCTCTATATTATGGACACCTCTATATTACGGACACCTCTATATTACGGACCTCTATATTACGGACACCTCTATATTACGGACACCTCTATATTACGGACACCTCTATATTACGGACACCTCTATATTACGGACACCTCTATATTACGGACACCTCTATATTACGGACACCTCTATATTATGGACACTTCTATATTATGGACACCTCTATATTATGGACACCTCTATATTATGGACACTTCTATATTACGGACACCTCTATATTATGGGACACCTCTATATTATGGACACTTCTATATTACGGACACCTCTATATTACGGACACCTCTATATTATGGACACCTCTATATTATGGACACCTCTATATTATACCTCTATATACGGACACCTCTATATTATGGACACCTCTATATTACGGACACCTCTATATTACGGACACCTCTATATTACGGACACCTCTATATTACGGACACCTCTATATTACGGACACCTCTATATTACGGACACCTCTATATTATGGACACCTCTATATTACGGACACCTCTATATTACGGACACCTCTATATTATGGACACTTCTATATTACGGACACCTCTATATTATGGACACTTCTATATTATGGACACTTCTATATTACGGACACTCTATATTATGGACACCTATATACGGACACTTCTATATTACGGACACCTCTATATTACGGACACCTCTATATTACGGACACCTCTATATTACGGACACCTCTATATTACGGACACCTCTATATTCTATATTACGGACACCTCTATATTATATTATATTACGGACACCTCTATATTACGGACACCTCTATATTACGGACACCTCTATATTACGGACACCTCTATATTACGGACACCTCTATATTACGGACACCTCTATATTACGGACACCTCTATATTACGGACACCTCTATATTACGGACACCTCTATATTATGGGACACCTCTATATTACGGACACCTCTATATTATGGACACTTCTATATTACGGACACCTCTATATTATGGACACTTCTATATTACGGACACCTCTATATTACGGACACTTCTATATTACGGACACCTCTATATTACGGACACCTCTATATTACGGACACCTCTATATTATGGACACCTCTATATTATGGACACCTCTATATTATGGACACCTCTATATTACGGACACCTCTATATTATGGACACCTCTATATTATGGACACCTCTATATTATGGACACCTCTATATTACGGACACCTCTATATTATGGACACCTCTATATTATGGACACCTCTATATTATGGACACTCTATATTACGGACACCTCTATATTACGGACACCTCTATATTACGGACACCTCTATATTACGGACACCTCTATATTACGGACACCTCTATATTACGGACACCTCTCTATTACGGACACCTCTATATTACGGACACCTCTATATCTATATTGGACACCTCTATATTACGGACACTCTATATTACCTCTATATTACGGACACCTCTATATTACGGACACACTTCTATATTACGGACACCTCTATATTACGGACACCTCTATATTATGGACACTTCTATATTACGGACACCTCTATATTACGGACACCTCTATATTATGGACACCTCTATATTATGGACACCTCTATATATTATGGACACCACTATATTAGAGACACCTCTACAATGTATATTATGGACAGATATTTAGGTCCTGTCAAAATCATCACGGACCATAACATTCTTTGTAAAAATAACCTCTATATCACAGACACCTCTATATATTACGGACACCGCTATATTAGGGACACCTCTATATTATGGACAGATATTTAGGTCCTGTCAAAATCATCACGGACCATACATTCTTTGTAAAAATAACCTCTATATTACGGACACCTCTAAATTATGGACACTTTCTTCTGGCTCTTCTGTGTCCGTATTATAGAGATTCCACTATAGTTGAACCTATCCCATCTGGAACTAACATGTTCCATATGAAGGGCTCCAAGCAAGAACAGTATATAAGTGACCTGTGATCCAAATCCAAATTCTCCTTTTCAATTTGAAGGGCCTTAAGGGATCAGAGATCACTTACGTTGTTCTTGCATGGACCTCTTCATTTGATAATGGTGTTTGGTTGTTGGTCAAAGGAGATGGAAGTGCCCCTACAACTGAAGGGCTCCCTGCAAAGACAGAGTAAGTGACTTGTGATCAAAACCGAAATTATCCTATGAAATTCAAAGAATCTTGAGGAGATTTCTCCAGAGATCTCTCTCTCAGCACAAAATCTAAATTCTCCTCGAGATTATTTGAATTTCAAAGGAGAATTTGAGTTTTGATCACAATTCACTTACATGTACTCTGTTCATGCTGGGAGCCATTCAACTATTGTCTTTGTCCTGTGACAGGTGTATTTTTAATCACACTATATATATAGTAACATAGCCTGTGCCTACAAACCTCTCTTTGATGCATTTTTGATCCAAGCTTGTGTTATGGGTACAACGTTAGGGTACATCACAGCTTTAAGAGTCTAAGGATTAATGACAATGACATGATTGAACTTGCTAGTAACTATAGTGATTCACAGTACTGGTATTTACATGTTATTGAACTTGTAATTCCCATAGAGTACAGATGCAGATGCCACTGTATGTCACATAGCGTAATTTTCAATAGAGCAATGTTTACAATAAAATATATCATTAAAATTTAAAAAACTAAAAATCATAACTAAAAAATAGTAGAATAATAATAATAAATTAAGCTAAAAATATATATAATATTATATTCAGATGTATAAAATCATGTTTTCCTATTATATTCAAGACACCAGTTTGTTTGGGTGAAAAAGTCAAAGTTGAAGTTTATGAAAATGAAGGCTATTTTGTATCAGAAATAGAATCTCAACCACGGTTAAGATTTCTATTGTGTTTTCCTCATGAATTAATAATGATATGATAACATTATTATTAACATTTTGAACATCAAACAAACTGCAACTTTGTCCCAGGTATTTTCTCTCTGTTATGTATATTTCAATGGAGAACTTGCAGCCAGAGCTACATGTACATGTAGAATATATCACTAGTTTTGGAGTTGATGGCTTGAAGTTACTGTATAGGTGAGCATAGGTATACCATTGTTATGTAAAGTACTAATTTGACCAAACAGACAGCTGAACCCATTGTGATTCAAATGGTTTGCAAATTAACATCACAATGTCAATGTTTATACAGTAAATATTACGCTCACCTATTTGAAATACTGTGAAACCAGAGTTCAAACAAACAAAAGCTTCAAAAACAGTATCATTACTAATGGTAGAGCACATTCTTACTGCAAGTACAGGTCATGCATAATTTTGCATTTCATCTGCCATAATTGGCTGTCTGTCAGTGTGTGAAGTGTCCACACAATCTCAAAGGTGTACCAGTATACAGCTATTTCAAAAAAGGTTGGTGAAGGTTTTGTTGCATCTTGCATGTTGCATACCAAGCCCGAAATGTATTGTGGATCATATATTAATAAATAATGTCAGCATGCACATACAGAAGAAAATATGCCGGCTCCATATTGCGAAGACAAAATTTGGGAAAATTCCCAGAGTCCATATTGTTGTGACCTTTCGCTGACTCCATTCACATCGCCCATAGTGCATTTCGGGCTTGGTATGCAAGATGCAACAAAACCCAAAACCTTCACCAACCTTTTTTGAAATAGCTGTATTCTACTACTGAAATCGTGTCAGTGGTATTGCACCTGCGATTTAAAACCCACCTCATCAGCCCCTCGTTTCTGTAAGTCTTTGATTTCCTTCAATGTGTAATACATAGTCCTCTGAATGTTGATTGGTTCTTTTCGTGGTCGACCTGGAACTGTAGTCATAAAAGAGCACCATGACATATAAACATACATTTCTTTTAATATAGTCTAAGCTATTTATTGCATTTATTTGATGGTATTGCTGGCCCAACAATAATTGGTAGGCCACTTGTGGTCAGATAGAAGACCATTCATCATCCATCCATCCACATATCTCTTCTCATAATAAAAATGTTAAATGATTGTTATTCAAATTTCAGTACTTTTTTTTCTTTGTAAATTTCCTACTATTATTTTCATGTGGCGAATCCAATAAACTAAACTAAACTAAACGAGGTTGAACCCCCAATGTAAGGAAAGATCAACTAATGTATTAATAAATAAAATCGGCTGTATGCCTTCACTACTAAGTGTTTACCTCTGAGTGGATCCTGACCAAGTTTGATATTGGGCCTTGGGAAGCCGCTTGCCTCTCTTAGTCTTAGATGCAGAAATGCTCTACAAATATAATATAGAAATGAAATCGTAAGACAATTCGCTATTCAAGTGCTACTGTTTGGTTGTTGTTGGCAAGGAAGCCATTTGAGTGCAGCTCTCGAATATATCCGGCTCTTCAAAATAATTTACTTATTTTTTTCCTTTTAGATGTATTTTTTAAGTTCTGAAGGAAATTAAGTGTGAAAATGTAATCTATAAAAGTATAAACAGCGTCTTGACTTTTGAAACCACTACACAATGAAATCTCCGGGACACAAACATCAACAAACTCTTTCATCGGATTCCTTTCATCCATTGAAAGCTAATATCGCTAAGCGTTTATATATTCCACTGTTTAGTCCACAAATGTTATATGAAAATAAACTCGCAAAGTTGCTTTACTTGGTTGGATGAGGGTTGTTTCGTCTTGTAGGTGAAGTAACTCTGCTCGGCGTAGCTTCATCGAGGAACTTGTACCGGTAGCTTGAGCCATAAGTCGTCTGGTAGTGATTTGCGGTCACCCTGGGTAAAGGATTGCCAGGATCTTCGTATTCACGACTCCACGAATACCGCGAGAGGCTTCGAATCCGTTCGAATTCCTTGCTCGAAATTCCCTCCTTTCTCCTGCCATGTAGTCGCGTAACATCGACTGATTTCGAGCGGAATTTCATCCCATGTGGAAAGTCAGGATTTGCCATGACGTGAGTCATTTTGCCCGATTTCCAAAGAGTTATGAACTTGCTAATTAAAGAAGCGTTGTAGCCACTGTGATTCCTGTGAGTCTATTATGTATGGACTCCCGAGTTTTACACGTTCATGTTTTGCTTTGAATTCTGTTTGAAATACTATGGTGCGATCTATCAGAAGCATTCAGAAATGTACAGCGTGGAGCAGCAGAAGAGAAGAGTGAAACAAGTCTGACCCAATGACAACAGTCGGCATCGCTTAGTAACCCTTGGTTGCTATGCTTCAATTGACAAGTTAATGGTTGCTTCGCTTTAATTGGTGGGTCGATTTAATCCAAATGACGAAGTTGCAATGACATTTTAATAATTTACTGAATAATTATTCCGTTCTTTTTCTTTTCGCAAAACACCAAAATACAAATAGGCGATATTCCAATACGTTTTTATATAACTTAATCTCTAAATACGTAATCTTTACCAGTCACGATTCTTGCCTTTTACCATCATCGAAAAACCCTCCCCCTCCCTCCTTCCCCCCTCCCTCCTTCCCTTTATCTTGACAAGGCAATTTCAGATATTTTAGTTGACTCACACCTATTTAAGAAGTGTTTTAAAACATTGGCGGCTCTCCGACAGCTCGATCTTAGGTCCAAAAATACCATTAGTGCCCCGTGCCCCCCCCCCCCCTACTTCTCAAGTCTTCAATAATGAAAACGAATACAGTTGAACTTCCCGTTGCGACCACTCTCGTAAGCGACCACCTCTCCTGAGCGACCAGTTTTCTAAAATACCAAAAGTCAAATCACTATAGTTGGAACCTCTCAGCAAGGAACGTTAAACCTCCTTTTATTAAATCGACTTTCACCAACAGAGCGCCTCGCGTTGAATGGTGTCTTACATTCCTTTCCACATGAATGGCGGTCTAAAATAAAGGAAAACCGTGCAACTATTCAGTTATCTTTAACAAAACCATTAAGTCAGCTCTTCTTTCTTAGTCTCAAAGGAAAACAGTATTCTCTTTTAAAGATCACGTCAAAACAAGTATACTCGTCATTTATCGACAACCTAATCATACCCCCTTCTGCAAAAGCGAAATACGAAAATAAATTTAAAACGGATCTTGATTGGCCTGAGATTTATACTCTTCCTGCTAAGTGTTGTCTTGATACCAAAACCCGAGAATTTCAATTTAAAATATTACACCGCATAGGGAAATCTGACTCTCCTCTCTGCTCCTTCTGCGGCTCTCACGAAGAAACACTTGCTTGTTGAATGTGAGAAAGTTGACGTTTTTTGGAAATTGTTAGCCGAATGGCTAGCAGCCTACAATGTTATATTGGAGGATCTAAACGAAGTGGACATTATTCTTGGTGTTTGTAAATTAGGTGATGATAAAGTTTTGATCAACCACATACTATTGCTAGCTAAGTATTTTATTTATAAATGCAGTTTAAAAAAAATGATTCCCACAGTTTCTTTATTTGTACCACGGATTAGGTATACTTACGATATTGAATTTAGGATAGCTACAAACAAAGATAAGCTACCATACCATTACAAAAAATGGAACAAACTTCTTTTGTTTATCTACAATAAAACCTGATATATCTTAGTATTGTATATTTACATGCACATTTTTTCTTTTTTGTCGCTTCCTCGTACAAAATGTACTGATATTTGTTTGTCTTCACTTAAATTTAATTTTATTGCATGTTTGTTTTTCTATTTAGTATTATTATCCTTATGGATATACTGTACAATGTAAAACTATTTTCAAAAAGCTGTTATTACTATTTGTTCTGTCATTTTTGTAATGTAATTGTGATGTAGTACATTTCAAATAAAAAATTGTTAATAAAAATAAAAATAAAATAAAATAATGAAAACGAATACAGTTGAACCTCCCGTTGCGACCACTCTCGTAAGCGACCACCTCTCGTAAGCGACCACCTCTCGTAAGCGACCACCTCCTGAGCGACCGCGACCACTTTTAGAGCTGAAAGTTTGAAATTGTTCTTTGTTTTTAACCTCCCGTAGGCGACCACATCACTAATAATCAGACGGAAATGGTTCGACTGTAGTTTAGAAAACACTCTTTTACATACATGGGTACTCTTACCCTAGTTTGTTTAGTTTATTATACTCTCCGACAATTATTATTTGGACCGCAAGTCAAAAGTAATCAAACTTTGAGACTGTTGTTTATATTCTTAAAAATAACGATAAAATTTACAATGATAAAATCTATCGAGCTCGCCAGAGATTTTTGGCAACTGAAAAAGCGCTAAAATTTTAAAATTAAAAAACAGGCACCAACATGGCCGCCATACTCACGAACTCGGAAATTCAATTAATTTTTAATTTTTTTCAATTTATTTATTTTTCAATACCACAGGATTTACAATAATATAATTAATTAAGAAGAAAGAATAATACAAACATAGGGTATTAGCTACCTAGAAATAACCAAAAGAGCTAATCGGGCTAGATAGCAAGACATGAGATTATCATAATAAAGTCATTCACACATGTATATACACAGACACAAGAACAAAAAAGGGAAGGAAAAATAGTAGATATAGAAATTTAAAGAAAAAATCCGAGCAATCAAGAGCCAAACATGGATGTAGCAATAATGTTAATTAAAAAATCGACCATTACTATTGTCCCCTTGATCATCGTCGTCGATCGTCGCCATAATCTGCATCATCATCGCCATCATCAGCATGATCGTCATAATCAACCTCCTCACCAACTTCTTTTTTCTTGCTAATCTTGTCACTCTTTTCTTATTGAATTGGTTTCTTTCATTTCCCATCGCAAATCACCCGATATGATTTATTATATTTCAGCTTGGCTCTAAATGTCTTAAAAAGTGTCCAGAAGACATTTTAAAATCCAAATTGCTTCAGATGTCAAATATCTTAGTCGTTTATTTTATATCCAAATATGCCCTGACATCACGTGATTTCCAACCAATCACGATCGAGAACACTGTTAAACAGGTGTTGTGGAGTCATTGTGCCGTCATGGCAACGGAGCCTCTCGATGGAAGTGCTTATTATGCCCAATATTCGGTGCCTTTCACTGGGATACGTCCTGTAAGCTTGCAATATAATAAATTCTACGAACTTCTCCTTACTACGGAGGTACCAATATCGTTAATAAAGAGAGGGTATAATAAGTTTGGCTCGGAAAACATTGGATTCGAACAGACGCTCGCTCTCCATCCACTTGAGTCACCGAAAAAATTATGCTAACGTAACACTGAGTTAAAAAAAATACAAATCTATTTTTATAAATAAGTAATGACTTTTGAGTTCTGACGACTTTATAGCACTGTTATTCGCTGCTTCCTCTAACTTTCATGAAGTCATATAACTGCGGAAATACTCCGCGTTTTTGAGAGAGTTTTTGGGGGTAAAAAGATTTCGAGTTATCGACGCCACAATCGTTCAAGATCGCCTGTGAGTGTTTTAATTCAGAAATGATGCATTTGGAGAATCTGCTGGTCAAGGTGAGTGTATTAAACATGTTATATTCCCGAGAAAAGATTATTGTAATTTGAATCGCCTCGCTGCAGCTTATTTCTCTCGTTTCTTAACGACAATGATGTATATTTTCAGGTTGTCATTTTAAGCTTCCTCTCCAGCGCTTCGTGTAGTTCTTTATCAACTTCAGGTGAGGCTTATTGAACGTATAAATGTTGGTTCGTCGTCTTTTTGCACCATAAAAGAATATTAATTGTTCCTGTTAGTTATTTGTAGACTGAAGTTTTCTTCCGGTACAATTATCCCAAGCATTTCTCCTACGTAAAGAAAAATAAATATCTCTTCGGCAATGCCTACCCGCGGTGTAGGATATTAACTGGTAGCTATAGTGTGTTGAGTATTTTTGCAAAAATTTCTAAATTTCGTTCTGTTTTTCTTTATTTCGGCTCGTGTTGAAGAAATATACTTTTTCGGTGTGTTTGCTTCAAATTACCCCGTCATTTTGAAGGGGTTAGTTTCAACTAAAGCTCTTCTCGGTCAGAATTGGCCGGGTTCAAGTTAGCCGTCTTCGCGGGACAGGTGTTCAATACACAGGCAAACTTATACGACTCAGAAATTACGATATTTTCCTATAATAGGGTTTTTTAAATTACTTTAGTCGCTTTCAAAAAAGTTTGAGAAATTTTACATATTGGACTGTGAACAGTTCTTCCAACGTTCTTCCAACCATCTCCTGAAAAACTAGAGTAAAGTTTGCGTGTAGCCACTCGTTGCCGGAATATTCTTTGAACATAATCGAAACTTGACTGAATTTTCTTATCCCGTTTTTGTTTGTTTTTGTGAGACAATTGTGTCAAAATTGCTAGTATTCTCATGTTTATTTTGCCCAGTATCGCGTAATTAGAGAACAAGCAATATATGAATTCCTTTGGCGTGTTCTACATTACAAATCCGTCGAAAAGAACTTGAAGTTGGAAGAAGCTTTCCATCAAAACGTGTTCATTGTGTCGAGAATGATTAATTGAAAATCGTTCAGCCTGTCGTGTAGAGAGCTGCTATCTTTATGAATCTATTTTAAAACGAACAAATAGATTCAAAATGATGGTTTCTTATCAGAAAAGATCGGAGAGGAAATATATTTTTATAGTATCTATGATCAGGTCATCTGTACTTTATTATAAATAGTGCGTTCGATTTTCGTCATAATGTTTCTGTCTTTGTTTCTCTCCCTTCTCTCTTCCTTTTCCCTTTTCTCTTTCTTTTCTCTTCTCTCTTTCTTTCCCTTTATAACTTTTTCTCTATGCGTGTCTTCTTAATTTATTTTATCCCAATGGTTTCTAAGACAACGACATTTGTATTTCCTATATGCGTCCCATGTCTAAAGACGCACGTCGAGAAGACATACGTCCGCCACTGCGACCATTATTGCAAATCTTCCTGTTCTATTAGTCAAAACAATGCATACAAGTATATTTAATTAGCCATTATCAAATCGAGCAGGGGACTGGGAACGAGTTTATTAGAATTAATGTAATTATGAAATTAAGTTCATGACATGAAAGAGCATGTTGAAATTAGCATCTGTGCAAAGTTTGATGTGATTTGGGCGAATTCTATCGGAATTATAAACTTTTGAAATTGTGTTGTCCAGCCAAAATTTTACAGTGAATGGACAACGTCAAAAATTTACAGAGTTTGTATGGGAAAATAGACATATTTAATGCCCTCTAGCATCGTCAATATTAAGCCGAAGTTCACCAAACTTTGCAGACTAGCTAAGTTTCGTCTGCTCTCTCAGAAAATGATATGATGCCCTTTTTTTAACTCGTGGATTGCGTAGCATCCACGAGTTATTGGGATGAGATGGGGGAAAGTTAATATATGCACCAAATTGTAAACTCGTTCCCAGGGCTCTCTCATTTCATACAAAACGGCGGCCATTGCCATTGTACTTGGCATCGACAGTATTTTATCGGATTTTAGGCATTCAACCCTGGAAATACCCTGAGAACCAATTAACTATGTATACTCTAAACAAACCAGTTTGCAAGCGACAAATACTCGACCAGTGCTCTGATAGAGTAAAAAAAACTACTATATGCTACAACACATCGAGTGAAGGATTTATACACCGTAAGTTATAGCCGATTGTGCCGAGTCGGAAGAAAGCCAAGTTTACAAAGCATTCAGGGAGGATCGAGGATGGAATATTAACCTATGATCTACTCAGTGTCACTGACTTGAATCACATGGCAGTTTCCTTTGTCGTCTTCGAAGGAGAAAGAGAAGATAAATGTTGGAGTTCAATTTATTAGTGGGACAAACTTAAAGCCGTTTTTGGACGCCTTCACTGAAGCGAATTATCGGGTATAAAGTGTTTCATATCATTGTTTCACTCTCTGCATGTACTAAGCTAAATATGTAGTAGTAGTAGTAGTTTATTATGCGTCATTATACGATTTATTGGTATATTTTCGTTCGTTTGGTATTCCTTTGTAAAAGCTATTACCCGTGTAAACATGGTGAACAACTCGATCGCCTTAAAACACTTTATTTCGAAGTCTAGATGAAAAATAGACACAACACAGATGTTAATCAAGCATTGAACTTTACTTCTTGAATACATTTTACTTAATGTTCAAATACGTTTTCTCTCTAAGAACGAAATGTAAAACATACGGCACATTGACCACGAAAGATAACAAATATATATGACATGTGCTGGTTCCATGCTCAAACATGCCCTAACGTATTCTTCAAGGCGTTCCTCGTCACTCACATACGGGAATCCACGAGTTCACCAAATGGTGCCTTTGATTCTAGTTTCTTATTACTTGGGCTTCCTGTGGAATGCCCAAGTCTAAGATTACAGACGGTTATTTTTGTGTTTCTACGCCAAATCTGCAAGTGGTCACCATAGCGCATGCGCATGCTAATCTTCTCTGTATCGTTCCAATTTTTGAGTATACAGAAGTTGTGGTCAGCAGCTTATCAACGAAATTCAAGATGGCAGACGTACGTAACGATAAATCAAATCACCAGCAGCATTCAAAAAGGATTTTGCCGTGCTCCCTTGCTCGAGCCAGTCGAGTCGTTCATTAATACTGCTTAGTAAATATGCAAATATCCTAGAGAATACTTTTTGGCCTTGCAATTCTGTCTGAAAGTGTATTTCTAACAGATGTCTGTGGCTTAACTGGATCGTAATTTTATTGAGTTTGTGAAATCGTTTCTTGCAAGGTAATCGAAATGTGCTTCGCCATGCAGCTGTCAGCTAGGAGTGTGAGTGTTGAAGCTAATTACGTATGTATGCTCTACTGAGTTACGCAACGAGTGACTTAAATTCTGCAAGTAATACATGTAGGCTAAAACTACTTCTGTATGATGATACAAGCTATTAGGTTTCACATTTAAAATCTATCAAAACAGCTTTATTAAGAAGCCCAAGTTCACGCTAGTAGAGCGTCTAGTTGAATTAGTTTTACGGACTTGGTCCCAGTCCCCTGCTCGATTTGGTAATGGCTAATATAAACACTACAGTCGAACCTCGATTAAGCGCTCGGGAAATTGGCAAGTGGCCGCTAAATAGAGAATGAATAGAGGTGTAAAACGAAAATGCTAAAGTACTCTTTCGGACATTGACCACTGTCCACTAAATAGCGGCTGACCGCTTAATAGGTGACCGCTTAGCTTCGACTATATTTAATATAGACCCTATGCATAGACAAACTAAAACCTTTACAGTACAAATTGCTTCAGCCATCGGAAAGAGTACTTCAAAATACACAAAATTGGAAAGTTGGGTTGTTATGAACCTAATATTCAAGAAGTTATTACGGATCAAAAACAGAGAGTTTTGTATGTGTTTATCAACCGAGGCCTTTAGAGCCTCGTTTTTATCTTTTTCCACACTATAAAGTACTCATAACTTCGCAGGAATTTAATATTTCACCTTCAAACTCATAGACTAACTTTCTTGGAACATTTGCTACATTTTGAACCTTTTTGCTACTTAAAACATAAATGCTCAACTATTATGCTCATTAGCAGCGGCCATTTTTGATAGGGTCTATAAGAGCCCATAGATATAACGTAAATATAACGTACGTACGTATCGTTTACGTGCGTACTGAGCTAGATCAAAAGGGAGGAAAGAACATCGTTTTCTTATAAAAACGTAAGGGTGTGGACGGGGGTGTAATAGCTCAAAATATGAGCGTATTTATTTCCCGAACCCTAATTGTTATTTTAGTAGTGGTCTCCCCAAGTCCAAGTAGTGGGAATGCAACGGCAACGGCTCAAGTCAACGGATCCACACAAGTACAGGCAACCTCGACTGCCCAAATAAACGTCAATGCCTCATCCTCTGTTGTGTCATTTGGTGGCCCCTCGTCTAATGGGTCTACAGCGTCAGTTATGAATGGATCAGTCTCGCAAGCTGTATCTCCATCGTCAGTATCATCAGTAGCTTCATCTTCTTCTGGTGGGTCCTCATCTGGTGGGTCCTCATCTGGTGGGTCCTCATCTGGTGGGTCCTCATCTGGTGGGTCCTCATCTGGTGGGTCCTCATCCGGTGGGTCCTCATCTGGTGGGTCCTCTGGTCAGAACCTCACTCAAGAGCAAAAGGCCGTGGTACTTAAGTTTGATGAAGAGCGGAAAGCTGCATTGACAAAGGTACAAAATGCAATATTGAGTATTTTTTAGAAGCCTTTGTGCGCCCCCCACCCCCCGAAGTAATAGAAGATAATAGAGTCGTTTTCGTATGAGTGGGAAGTAGTTACGGTACGGTTCGTGCCGTGCGGTGACGGAACCGTCTCCCAGCATTATGATTGGTTCAGCAATGATTTTGCGCGCTGTGATTGGTTGAATACAATGTCTTCGATTCCGTACCATGACCGCGTAACTCCGTACCGTAGGTTTCCCACCCATACGAAAACGACTCTACTGCCTTGCTCAGTTATTGTTGTTGACTGTCTTTCATTCGCTCTAGATGGACATCAAGGCAGAAGTAAAGCCGACAGAAACACAGAATGCAGACATCAGTTACTTGTCAGAACTAGATAAACTCGTGAAGGAATCTCAAGATTTTGGGAGAGAATTTGACGCCAAATTTAATGGCAATCTCAACTACGTTGTGGTAACAAAGTCAAATGGCGAGTCAACAATACTGATTGACTGACGGACTGACTGACTGGCGGACTGACTGGCGGACTGACTGACTGGCGGACTGACTGACTGGCGGACTGACTGGCGGACTGACTGGCGGACTGACTGGCGGACTGACTGGCGGACTGACTGACTGGCGGCGGACTGACTGGCGGACTAACTGATTGACTGACTGGCGGACTGACTGGCGGACTGACTGGCGGACTGACTGGCGGACTGACTGGCGGACTGACTGGCGGACTGACTGGCGGACTAACTGATTGACTGACTGGCGGACTGACTGACTGACTGGCGGACTGACTGACTGACTGGCGGACTGACTGGACTGACTGACTGGCGGACTGACTGATTGACTGACTGGCGGACTGACTGACTGACTGGCGGATTGACTGACTTGCGGACTGACTGACTGACTGACTGGCTGACTGACTGACTGACTGACTGACTGGCGGACTGACTGATTGACTGACTTGCGGACTGACTGAATGGCGGACTGACTGACTGGCGGACTAACTGACTGATTGGCTGACTGACTGGCGGGCTGTCTGACAGGCGGACTGACTGAATGACTGGCGGACGGCTGATTGGCACACTGACTGACTAACACTAACAATATAAACAAATTTACACAGTGTCTAAATATTTGCAGCTCTTCAAGTCAAGAAGTTTGACTGCGTTAATGACAGATTGTCTAAATTTCCTCAAAACGTTAATCCAAGGACCAATGGTGCAGTTGCCAATTGTATATCCTTACCCCTTGAATGCCCTATTGAGATCATCAAAGGTAAGAAGAGTTACATGATGCTTGTAACTCGTGTAGAGCAGCCCGCGGGGTTGGGCTTGCTTCCTTCCTTCCTTCCTTCCTTCCTTCCTTCCTTCCTTCCTTCCTTCCTTCCTTCCTTCCTTCCTTCCTTCCTTCCTTCCTTCCTTCCTTCCTTCCTTCCTTCCTTCCTTCCTTCCTTCCTTCCTTCCTTCCTTCCTTCCTTCCTTCCTTCCTTCCTTCCTTCCTTCCTTCCTTCCTTCCTTCCTTCCTTCCTTCCTTCCTTCCTTCCTTCCTTCCTTCCTTCCTTCCTTCCTTCCTTCCTTCCTTCCTTCCTTCCTTCCTTCCTTCCTTCCATCCCTCCACACTTTCAGACAGAAAAATTGCAAGACCAAATGATATTTTCGAGGGTCGTTCGTTGAACAATCTGAAACAACTCTCTAACTGCAAGAGGTTCGACTGATTTGTAGTCAGATAAACTTCTTGCAGTTAGAGAATCGTTTCTGATTGTTCAACGAACAATAAACGGTTACTGAACTATTTCTGGGTGACCGCACGGTTTTGCGATTCTCACTGTAGCCTGAAGCAGTAAACACTTCGAAGTACTACACTAATTGTTGAGAAATCGTCTACACTTTGTGTCGCGAAACTATATCTGAGCCTTCGTTTTTGTCAGCGACACAGAGCGCATGCGCCTTAGAACCCAGATCAATTTGTGACGGAATGAAGAAGAACAAACAGGGCATTCCACAGGAAGCCCGAGTAACTAATTAGTTACGGCTTCCTTTGGAATGCAATCGGTGTTACTTGAGTCAGACATCTCACGCATATTTCATGTCGCCGCTTAAGATCCTCCATCAAGAAGACGACGTGAAGTTCAACTCAGTGTAGAGATGGATTTGGACGACCTTCCACAGATAGATGAAGACCCGATTGAGTACATCCACATGTATCGGTATATACGAACCAGGAGAGAGGCGATTCAGAACGCTAACAGCGTTTGCTTGCAGAAAATGGACAGCCAGTGTTTGAGTAAGTACCATGTATTGCCCTGATACATTTGTATGCTTCTGTGGCAGAAACGCTGATTGATTCGCTCCGCGAGGTTCGTGAAAGGGTGAAATCCCTACGGACTTACGAGCACCTTCCTGCACCTTACAAGAAAATAGAAACGTTTTGTTTATCAATGAATCAACATCATTATTATCACCATCGCCATAATTACCACTACCATCATCATCATCATCGCCATAATCACCACTACCATCATCATCATCATCATCATCGCCATAATCATTACTACCATCATCATCATCATCACCACCATAATCACCATCATCATCATCGCCATAATCACCACTACCATCATCATCATCATCGCCATAATCACCACTACCATCATCATCATCATCATCATCGCCATAATCATTACTACCATCATCATCATCATCACCACCATAATCACCATCATCATCATCGCCATAATCACCACTACCATCATCATCATCATCATCATCATCGCCATAATCACCACTACCATCATCATCATCATCATCATCGCCATAATCATTACTACCATCATCATCATCATCACCACCATAATCACCATCATCATCATCGCCATAATCACCACTACCATCATCATCATCATCGCCATAATCACCACTACCATCATCATCATCATCATCATCGCCATAATCATTACTACCATCATCATCATCATCACCACCATAATCACCATCATCATCATCATCGCCATAATCACCACTACCATCATCATCATCATCATCATCGCCATAATCACCACTACCATCATCATCATCATCATCATCATCGCCATAATCACCACTACCATCATCATCATTGTCGTCATATTCATGACTGCATTAGATTTGCCAGTTTCGTGATTATCGTTGATTATCAAATGATCACTGACCACTGCCACTATCATCATCATCATCATCGCTATAATCACCACTACCATCATCATCATCACCATTGTCGTCGTTATCGTCGTGATTATCAAATGATCGCCACTGCCACCATCATCATAATCACCACTATCATCATCATCATCATCATCACCACTATCATCATCATCATAATCACCACTATCATCATCATCATAATCATCATAATCACCACTATCATCATCATTTTAAACACCACTATCATCATCATCATAATCACCACTATCATCATCATCATAATCACCACTATCATCATCATAATCACCACTATCATCATCATCATCATAATCACCACTATCATCATCATCATCATAATCACCACTATCATCCTCATAATTACCACTATCATCATCATCATCATAATCACCACTATCATCATCATCATAATCACCACTATCGTCATCATCATAATCACCACTATCATCATCATCATAATCACCACTATCATCATCATCATAATCACCACTATCATCATCATCATAATCATCACTATCATCATCATCATCATAATCACCACTATCATCATAATCATAATCACCACTATCATCATCATCATAATCACCACTATCATCATCATAATCATAATCACCACTATCATCATCATCATAATCACCACTATCATCATCATCATCATCACCACTATCATCATCATCATCATCATCATCATCATAATCACCACTATCATCATCATCATCATAATCACCACTATCATCATCATCATCATAATCACCACTATCATCATCATAATCACCACTATCATCATAATCATCATAATCACCACTATCATCATAATCACCACTATCATCATCATCATCATAATCACCACTATCATCATCATCATCGCCATCGTTATCGTCGTGATTATCAAATGATCGCAACTACCACCATCATCATAATCACCACTGTCATCACCATAATCACCACTCATCATCATCATCATAATCACCACTATCATCATCATCATAATCACCACTATCATCATCACCATCATAATCACCACTATCATCATCACCATAATCACCACTCATCATCATCATCATAATCACCACTATCATCATTATCATAATCACCACTATCATCATCACCATCATAATCACCACTATCATCATCATCATCATAATCACCACTATCATCATCATCATCATAATCACCACTATCATCACCATCATCATCATAATCACCACTATCATCATCATCATCGCCATTGTCGTCGTTATCGTCGTGATTATCAAATGATCGCCACTGCCACCATCATAATAATCACCACTATCATCATCATCATAATAATCACCACTACCATCGTCATTATCATCGCCATCATCTTCGTTGTTTCATACTTGTAAACTTTGTTCATAGTGATCGCGTTAACGGTGGGTTTCGTTCTTCATTTCAGACACGAGACTGAACATGACCATCAAAATAACGAGTCTCAACTATACCTCAGACTTAGCAAACAAACAATCTGCAGCCCGCAATACTTTGACGGAGAAGATCAAAAGCATTGTAAGATCTTAAAGCGCATTCAGTAATCGGGTTTTCTAGTCTTGTTTTTAAGTTTTCCGTGATGTTTGTTTGTAGCTGAAGCAAAACCTTACCGCTAACACCATCAAGTACGTCAACATCCACAGTTTTGAATTCAGGTAATTAACGTTTTACAAGGAATTCTACTTGCTCTTAAGTGTATATGACGCAAAAAAAAGTATTTTGAAAATCGATTACATATGAAGTGAATAGTGGGATGGTTCAGTATTTTGTGTTTTGAGCTTCGCATTTGCGAGTTATAAAGGTTTGAAATCGTGATATGGTAATTTGGTGACGTCAGAGTGGGTTTAATTTATCAGTTTTACAAAAGCGCCGTTGTACAAATTATTGACATTTTTTATTCTGGCAAAAAGTTTTCTACAACTTATATAAATGATGTTCATTTTTTTTTCTATTTCATAAAAAAAGTGACGCTTGAAAAAATGAAAATAAGTTACGGCAAAAAAGACAATCTGACGTCACCGAATTTCAAACCTTTATAACTCGCAAATGCGAAGCACAAATCACAAAATACTGTCATATGCACTTTAATATGGTCATAGAGTGGGAAACCTACGGCACGGAGTTACGGTCACGGTACGGCATCGAACACATTCTCTTCAACCAATCACAGAGCACAAAATCATCACTCAACCAATCACAATGCTTGGACACGGCACGGTCACGGGACGAACCGTACCGTAACTACTTCCCACTCGTACGAAAACGACTCTATCTTGTCTCGACACCTGTCAATGCGACCTGTCAATGTCTTGCCTTGACGTCTTTGCTTTAATCGTGCGTGGCAGAATTGTGATATGACTTTGACAACAGTGGTTTTCAATGATACGCGGGCTCAGAAGTTAAAACACCAACTTCTTTTCGGGAATTTTCGCTTCTGTCAATCAAACTTCCGAACGCCGCTCGAGTGAAAGTCGGCCGATCCCGAGCGTAGAGCGCCATCTTTGAAAACGTCCACTAGAATCCTTCAACATGACACGGAAAACACAGCTCTGAAATTTGATTGATAGAAACTAAAGTACCTGATTCAAAGTTGACGTTTGAACTTCTGAGCCCGCGTAATATTAAAAACCGCTGAAAGTAGCCTCTCAAAGCAGACGCGTCCAGGCTTCCGTTTTACTACGCCGGCCGCCTGGACACGCGTTTGCTTTAGGAGGCTACTGAAAGGACTAAGATATGATATGCATAACATTCTTGATCTTATTTTTTCTTCATTTGTTGTGTAGGCCTGGTAGTGTTATTAGTACCTATTATGTCGATTATTACAGTGGTGCTTCGTCTGGTCTCAAAGAACACTTGCAACAGATTACCAATACAACATCGTTTGGTTCGTATACCATTGAGCCAGCTTTTTCTACTGTTAAACAAGTTGTCGTTGGTAAGCCACCTTATTAGTTTACGAGTTGTTGTTCATGATGTTATTATTGTAGATGTTGCTATCGTTGTTGTTTCTGTCACTGTTTTTTTGTTGTTGATTGTTGTTGTTGATGTTGATGCCGTCGTTGTTGATGCTGTTGTTGTTGATGCTGTTGTTGTTGATGCTGCTGTTGTTGTTGTTGATGCTGTTGTTGTTGTTGATATTGTTGTTGCTGTTGTTGATAATGTTGTTGTTGTTGTTGTTGCTGTTGTTGTTGCTGTTGTTGATAATGTTGTTGTTGTTGTTGTTGTTGTTGCTGTTGTTGATAATGTTGTTGTTGTTGTTGTTGTTGCTGTTGTTGATAATGTTGTTGTTGTTGATGTTGCTGTTGTTGATGCTGTTGATGTTGAACCGTCGTTGTTGATGCTGTTGTTGTTGTTGATGCTGTTGTTGTTGCTGTTGTTGTTGCTGTTGTTGTTGCTGTTGTTGATGCTGTTGTTGTTGTTTGTTGATTCTGCTGTGTTGATGCTGTTGTTGTTGTTGTTGTTGTTGTTGTTGATGCTGTTGTTGTTGTTGATGCTGTTGTTGTTGTTGATGCTGTTGTTGTTGTTGCTGTTGTTGATGCTGTTGTTGATGCTGTTGTTGTTGTTGATGCTGTTGTTGATGTTGCTGTTGTTGATGCTGTTGTTGTTTTGTTGTTGTTGTTGTTGTTGTTGCTGTTGTTGTTGTTGTTGTTGTTTCTGTCACTGTTTTTTGTCGTTCTTAATGACCCACATGCTGTGTGTTGATGCTGTTGTTGTTGTTATTGTTGTTGTTGTTGCCGTTGGTTTTGTTGTTTTTGTCGCTGTTTTTTGTCGTTCTTGATGACCACACATTCTCCGTGGTTGATGCTGTTGTTGACGATGATGATGATGCTGTTGTTGTTGTTGTTGTTGTTGTTGTTGTTGCTGTTGTTGATGCTGTTGTTGTTGTTGTTTCTGTCACTGTTTTTTGTCGTTCTTAATGACCACACATTCTCCGTGGTTGCTGCTGTTGTAGTTGATGTTATTGTTGTTGTTGTTGCCGTTGGTTTTGTTGTTTTTGTCGCTGTTTTTTGTCATTCTTGATGACCACACATTCTCTGTGGTTGATGATGTTGTAGTTGATGCTGTTGTTGACGATGATGATGATGCTGTTGTTGTTGTTGTTGCTGCTGCTGCTGTTGTTGTTGTTGTCGATGCTGTACGTTGTTGCTGCTGCTGTTGTTGATGATGCTGCTGTTGTTGATGCTATTGTTGTTGTTGTTGTTGTTGTTGTTGTTGCTGCTTTTTTTGTGGTTGTCATATGCATTCTCAACCTGTCATTTGCCCGGCGATATATATGTCTTCCTTACTAGCAACTTTGTTTTACGTTGCGTATCCGTTCGCACATTACTCGACTCTTGCACACCATACAAAGGGTGAGCGAGATCTGTAGCATATCCCTTATCCCTTACGTTCTCTTCAAAGTCGATGGTGGATGGTCGAACTACAGCACGTGGCCCTCGACATCTTCCGCATCATCTGCCAAATGCGGCAAGAATTTCCAGGTTTCCAGGACAAGAACGTGTAACAAGCCCAGCCCACAAAATGGCGGCAAACTTTGCACTGGACCAACGGAAGAATTCAAGCCATGTGGTAAGGATTTAGCATTTTAGTGAATTCAGTAAAGTTATCTACGTTTTCTTGATGTTATAGTAATACATGTTCATTATTCCAGAATGGGGCGGGAAATATGATACCGCTGGCGCAATCATCTCCAGCCCATACTGGCCGTCTAAGTACCCGTGCAACGTCGATTCTCTGTGGGTACTTGTAGCACCGTCCAACCACACGGTAGAGCTACGAATCGAACAGTTTCAGCTGGAAACCGACAAGAAGTGCTTCTACGACTACGTTGAGATCTTTGATGGCAACTCGACTAAATCTCCTGTGTTGATGACCAGGACATGTGGAAGTAAAGGCGTCAACAGAACCATTCAATCCACCGATACCACCATGACTGTACACTTTAAATCGGATCGAACTGTTATCTTTAAAGGCTTTAAAGCTACGTGGAACAAAGTAGTGAAACCTTGGAAACGTGAGTTAATAAAGGGGGATGGGAAGAGGTCTTACCCTGCATCGTCGCCGAAGGGCGTGGCAGAGGGGACGAGATACCGGATGTTTTCTCTATCCCGGCTGCATCGTCGCCAAAGGGGGAGGGGGTAAGTGGAGGATGGGAAGAGGTCTGGATATTGTTTTACACTGCATCGTCTCCGAAGGGCGTGGCGGAGGGGAAGAGATCCTGGGTGTTTTCTCTACCCTGCATCGTCGCCGAAGGGGGAGGGGGTAAGTGGAGGATGGGAAGAGGTCTGGATATTGTTTTACCCTGCATCGTCTCCGAAGGGCGTGGCGGAGGGAAAGAGATACCGGATGTTTTCTCTATCCCGGCTGCATCGTCGCCGAAGGGGGAGGGGGTAAGTGGAGGATGGGAAGAGGTCTGGATATTGTTTTACCCTGCATCGTCTCCGAAGGGCGTGGCGGAGGGAAAGAGATACCGGATGTTTTCTCTATCCCGGCTGCATCGTCGCCAAAGGGGGAGGGGGTAAGTGGAGGATGGGAAGAGGTCTGGATATTGTTTTACCCTGCATCGTCTCCGAAGGGCGTGGCGGAGGGAAAGAAATACCGGATGTTTTCTCTATCCCGGCTGCATCGTCGCCAAAGGGGGAGGGGGTAAGTGGAGGATGGGAAGAGATCTGGATATGTTTTACACTGCATCGTCGCTGAAGGATGTGGGGAAGGGGAAGAGATACCGGATGTTTTCTCTACCCTGTATCTCGCCGAAGAGGGGGAGGGGGAAGTGCTGGATGTTTGCCATAAAATATACAATACTCATTGGAACCACTAAACGTAACTTAGTTTGTTGTCCTGCG
Source organism: Actinostola sp. cb2023 (assembly GCA_033675265.1). Lineage (NCBI taxonomy): Eukaryota > Metazoa > Cnidaria > Anthozoa > Actiniaria > Actinostolidae > Actinostola > Actinostola sp. cb2023. Next base: position 47,507 of record JAUJYZ010001585.1, read on the forward strand.
CTGTGGCCATGAACAACTCCTCAGAACCCTGTTGCGTGTTTCTTCTATTTTTTAAAAGTACATGTTTCCCTTTTGGGATTCCTGTGGCAAGAGTTTGACGGAGAAGGGACTAACAACGACTCGGTTCAAGTCTTCTATCTACTTTTGCCATAGAGAATCCAGATGATTAAGTTGTTTTCTGTGAAGGGTACTTATAGTTATACGTAAGAATAGCACTCTCACCACTATATATGCTACTTTACAGGGCCCAAACCAATACAGTATAAAGAACAAAATGTAACCGTAACGAACGTCATCTCTTGCCCTACGTACAACGACACATTCGTCACACTAGGAAGAGCTACAACATGTTCCACAAGGTAGGCTATCATTAATGAATAGAATAGATGGTGTGTGTTTGTAAAATAAGCGGAGTGGAGGATTGTCATCCCCATCATTCGTCATCAGCATCATCATCATTATCATCGCATCATTCATCATCGTCATCATCAGTCATCATTATCATCATCATCATAATAATAATAATAATGATATAGCACAATCTTCATAGCGCTTACAATATCACTAAAAATATTAAAAATAAATAAAATAAATAACAAATAGAAATACCGTATAATATTAGAAATCATCATCATCATTATCATCATGTTTAGCGACATACAAACCTTCCTGAGCATGAATACTCCAGTTTCGAGTTGTTTAGACACCGCTGTACTCCTTGACAAACAAGAGCATTTGCTCAGGCTTAGCCTCAATTCAGTGTAAATTTTGTACAAATACCGACGAGAACGCGAAAATATTGACAATGGAAACTTTTAAAATTCCACGGGTTATTATTCTCTGCATTTAATTTGACTAAGGCTGAGCAAACGCGTCTTTTGTCAAGGCATAAACCGCTCGAAACTGGAGTATATCGAAATTAACGTAGATCCCTAACTGACCACCTCCTGTAACCGACCACCTTGCCTGATATAAAAGGGTAGTCGCTAACGAGAGGTTCGACCGTAATTGCTATCGTGGTGATCAGTGCTCTCAATGCCTTCACCACTATGGTCACCATTATCATCCTAACTATTTAACTAATAGAAGATGACTCTCCGTGCTTCTATACAAAAGTAATGCACGCTGAGGTCTTGAAAGCTGCTAGTGGATGCACGAGCGGAAAGCAAATGCATTCAGCAGCTTTTAAGACCTCAGAAGTGCATTATTTTTGTATAGAAGCACCGAGAGTCATCTTCTATTCGCTTTATAATATAAAACTAGTTTTAGACAGGATTTCTGCTTTGCTTTCGCTGCTCCGTGCTTCTATAGCATAATAATGCACGCTCAGCAACCAATCAAATCGCGCGTTCTTTGGAGGTACACATAGTTTATATTATCAACAACAATAGATTCTATTGTATTGTTACTTGCAGTGATTGTATTAGCGGTGTGTCTGTCCATATCAGCTGTATGATTGGTGTTACAACAAACCGAAATGATTTGCCAATGAGATCCTCGTCAAAGCTGAACATAACCTTCAAGCACGTCATGGTACAGTTACATTATATTTACCTGAATTCGTATATTGCACCGTTTGTCTACCTTCATACACGGCGCAACATTGCGCGTAACAAATTACAGAGGTGGATCGACACGTTGAAATCGTGCGATTGCCGGTAATATTGCAGCATGTGTCTGTACCTAAGATTACACTGTATTAGTCCAGAACTGGCCCCACCTTTCTCAATAACTATAATACTGGGCGCGAAAGAAATATAAAGACTACGAGAAGCGCGCGCACTGTAAACTAGCCCAGTTCTCTCTTCTGCTCTTTACCGCGCGCGTGGATAAAAGTGGGTCCAGTTCTGGACTAACATTGTATTCGCTTTTGCGTAGATGAAGGACCTTTTCCCTTCGTACTACTTAAAGGACAAGACCTGCGTGACGTGGAACACAACTCGGCTAAGGTACATGAATGCACACATTCAGTATAGTATTAACCTTGTATCCTAACGAGTTACAGGGATAACTTTGGGACAATTTTAGTATCAATTACTCACTCGGCTGTAAACTTTCATGACGTTGCCGCTGAAGTACATCGCAGGCTCACAATTTTTTGGGGGAGGGGGTGGTAATCCACGAGTTGGCCTTTTATTTGTATATTTGCTCTTGTTTGTAGTAAAGGAAATGGTCGCGCTTGGACAAAGAATGGTTGTTCAGTTTTGAGCACCAATATGACTCACACAACTTGTCAATGCGACCATACTGGGATATTTGCTGTAGTGGTGACTGACAAGGTAAAGAAATAGGAGAGAAAGAAAAGAAATCATGGGATAAAATTTGCGCATACAAGCCATGTCACATACACTCATTCCTTCCTACATCTTCTCTACAGCCAGCCCTCTTTCCTATCTCTTAAAGTGTATATGACACGAAATGTTTTCTTTTGAAAATCGATTACATATGAAGTGAATAGTGGGATGGTTCAGTATTTTGTGATTTGAGCTTCGCATTGGCGAGTTATAAAACTTTGAAATCGTGATATGCTAATTCGGTGACGTCAGAGTGGGTTTTGCCGAAACTTATTTGTATTTTTCCAAGCAGTACTCTTTTCTAAAATAGAAAAACAAAATGAACATCATGTATATCAATTGTAGAAAACTTTTTGCCAGATTAAAAAAATTCAATAATTTGCACAATGGCGCTTTTGTATAATAAATTAAACCCACTCTGACGTCACCAAATTACCATATCACGATTTCAATCCTTTATAACTCGCCAATGCGAAGCTCAAATCACAAAATACTGAACCATCCCATTATTCACTTAATATGTAATCGATTTTCAACAGAAAACATTTCGTGTCATATACACTTTAATGTAGTTTACCAAAAGGAGGAGTTCGTTTCCTGTCATTGCTTTGCTCGTATCTTGCCTCTCACGCCCCTTTCTGTGTCTTCATAGAGGTGTTTTCGTACGAGTGGGAAAGTTACGGTACCGTGTCGTATTGAAAGAGTTTGATTGGATGAGATGCATCTGCACGCTTTTTGATTGGTTCAGAAAGGAAGCCATTTGAGTGTCACGGTACCGTGTCGTATTGAAAGAGTTAGATTGGATGAGATGCATCTGTACGTTTTTTGATTGGTTCAGAAAGGAAGCCATTTGAGTGTCACGGTACCGTAGGTTTCCCACTCATACGAAAACGACTATATCCCTACATCTACATCACTAGCGATTGCCTTATTTCACTGTCAAAACACAAGGTTCAAAATGTTCTTGTGATTGCGCTTATGTTTGCGTCGTGCTCGTTTTCATATGACAAAAGCCAGGATTTACTTTTCTTGTAGCTCTTCTAAGATATGCCACTCACATGCACAAAATCGTCACATCACTCTAAACGTCTAGCAAACACCTTCATTACTCTTCTTCTATCTCGCACATCTCAATATCATCTAGTATATTCGTGTCCATGGTGTTTGTTATTTTCTAGATTGTTCATACGGAGTTCTAGCAAACACCTTCATTGCTCTTCTTCTATCTCACACATCTCAATATCATCTAGTATATTCATGTCCATGGTCTTTGATATTTTATAGGTTGTCCATACGCAGTTCTCGTTGCTTGCCAATACGTATGCCGGCATCGGTGTGGCATTCCTGATCATCATAGTCGCTATCACTCATATTGTCTGGAAAATGTAAGTTCCTGGCTCATTAACTCAATATCGAGATTGAAACGTTTTTTTACTGCGCATGCGTGACCTTGAGTAACTTTAGGTAAGCGCTGTTGGTCCACGCCTCATTGCATAGAAACATTTGTTTCGACTCTCGCTAGCTTAAACAGGAAGTTTCAGTGTAAAAAGAGCCTGTCAGTGGTACAACAATAACGTTGCTAATTAATCTTTGTATCACTACATGTACATGAATATGCGACTAACAGAGATTGCCGGATTCACAAATGTTTTGTTGTACCCCTGGGCAGCGTCTTTTTATACTGTAACTTCGTGTTTAAGGTACACGCACACACTGTGCAACATTACGCGCAATATTGCTGGCAATAGAGTCGTTTTCGTACGAGTGGGAATGCCGTGCCGTATTGAAAGAGTTTGATTGGATGAGATGCATCTGCAAGCTTTTTGATTGGTTCAGAAAGGAAACCATTTGAGTGTCACGGTACCGTAGGTTGATCTGCTCGCTTTTTGATTGGTCCAGAAAGGAAGCCATTTGAATGCCGCGGTACTACAGGGTTCCCACTCCTACGAAAACGCCTCGGCAATTGTGGTAACCTGAACATATTGAAGTACATTACGATGTTATTTCTGCAACAGAGTCGTTTTCGTATGAGTGGGAAGCAGTTACGGTACGGTTCGTACCGTGCCGTGTCAAAGCATTCTGATTGGTTGGTTAAGCAATGATTTCGCTTGCTGTGATTGTTTAGTAAGATGTCCCCAGTCTTCGATTCCGTTTCCTACTCTAACGGAAACTCTATTACATGTAACATATAGCAGAGGCTGAAATCGTGCGATTGCGGCAATACTGTGCGCAGTATTGCTATAAGAAGAGTTGTTCTATTTAAACTGTTTTGTTTCTACACAGTGACATCCATGGTGGAGAGGTGATGCGTATGAACATATGTGTAGCCATTATATTGATGATGATGACGTTCCTTATTGGCGCCAATGTGAAGGCTGAGAAGGTACGGTCGTCTCCACACTACGACACTGTAAAACACCGCACGCTCTTCAAACCATTGAAATTCATTGGAAATTCGTCGGGAATTCAATTTCCCATGGATTTCTAAACTTTGTAAATTGAACATTTTTCTTTTTGAAAGCTTACAACTTTGCGTGTATGTAACCAAAAGCCCTGAAACTTTGTAAATGACTTTAATTTTACATGCTTATTCTCTGATGCGGGAGTTATTTTTCCAACTTTGAACTCGGCACCAGTCCCCCGCGAGGTATTCAGAGTATCCTACAAACGAACCTCGATATAACGATACTCGATATAACGATACTCGATTCCCGGAATAACGATCGACATTAGACAGCCCGGCAAATGTTACAGTAAATGTATGGAGAAAAATCCCGATTTAACGATACTCGATATAACGATATTCCCGATATAACGATCACAATCTGTCCAATCTTGCAACCCAAACGTAAAATTTACCCCGATATAACCGATAAAATAAATCATCTTGCAAACCAAACGTAAAAAAGGAGGCTTATAACTTGAAAAGATATGAGAATACTTTAAAATCCTTTAGTTCTCATTGCATAAGGACTGTAACGTGTCGTCTGTCAACAGTTTGTTACAAATTGTTTAGTAACAGACACTACATGATAAATCAATTATTAACAATACCCCGATTTGATATAACGATATTTTTGGCTCTTTTCCCGAAAAATCGTTATATGGGGAATTTGTTATAACGATCTCCCGATATAACGATCTAATTTGGTCAGTCCGGCCCTTGGCACATCGTTATATCGAGGTTCCACTGTACAAGGTCTCGATGGAAGAGAAAGTGTCCAATTGCAAGTTTGTTAGAAATAATTCTCTGGTTCTTCATTCCAGACTCTGTGTGGCTTTCTTGCTTTTCTTGAGTATTTCTCTGTGATGTCACAGTTCTTCTGGCTAATGCTTCATGGACTCAGAATTCACGGGAAAATAAAAGAGATCTTTGCGTCTGGTCTCAACATTGAAATCGTCTACGTGGTCTTTGGTTGGGGTGAGGAATAATAATAATAATAATAATAATAATAATAATAATAATAACAATAGACTTTGTTTAACGAGGGTAGCACGTGACAGTTTTAAAATATAAATTGATGACTCTGTTGCCCTCTAATAGTTATAATAATAAAAATATATAAATACATTTGGTAAATATGGTCAATATTTACTATCACGAGGAAGACAAAATCTAAGTTAATTTTCCGAGACTGTAGTACGTAACCAGAATCAAAGAGACTGGAACGTTTTCACCGCGCATGCGTCACCTTGAGTAAGCGCATACGTGCGCATGCGTGACATTGAGTAAGCGCTATTGGTCCACGCCTCAATGCAAAGCAACAAGTGAAGAATTTCATTGTAAACTTATTCCTCGTCGGTGCCAATAAAACCTCTGAAATTATATTCTTGTTCCTTTGTCGCGCATGCGCCTCGTACGTCAAAATAACCGGTTATAAACTGGTTTGGTTCAGTTTTATTCTTTTACTGGACGAGAATCGGGTGGATGCATTCAAAGTTCCCCTTGTCATGGGAGAGAAAAGCTAACAAGCCTGTACCGTACCTATGTCTTTATCTTTGCAGGTCTTCCGCTTCTTTTGTCGTTGATCGCCATCGGCATCCAGGTTGACATCAAGAACCCCAATGATGTGTAAGTAAACCATCGATCCTCACGTAGATATTACATAGCCGGGGCAAAGGGGGAGGGGAAGGTGGGGGGTGCCCGTACGTTATATTGATATAGAGAAGGACCGACCCCACCCTATCTCAATGTTTGTATGTTTTGTTTGCAGGTGTTGGACAGCCATTGCTGGTGAAGGCATGTGGGGATATGGTGGTCCATTGCTGATTGTTGTCATGGTAACTTATTGTCCTTAGATAGGGGAACCGGTTATCTCTTATAGGTACCAGTCCTCCTCTTCCTTTATCTAACAGGGAGACCAAATACGAATCGAACGGCTTACTAGAGCTCCAACGTATCCTTAAAATCACACGTAACGTACAAGTATAAGTAAATAAGTGCTCGTAATTAGTAGTTGTGAAACGGCAGCCTGGTTTGCATCTGGCACGAGTACGAAAACCAGAATAGGGACTACCGGTTAAACTAGTAGAGACTGATAGGGATTACCGGTTAAACTAGTAGAGACTGATAGGGACTACCGGTTAAACTAGTAGAGACTGATAGGGACTAGCAGTTAAACTAGTAGAGACTGATAGGGACTACCGGTTAAACTAGTAGAGACTGATAGGGACTAGTGGTTAAACTAGTAGAGACTGATAGGGACTAGCAGTTAAACTAGTAGAGACTGATAGGGACTAGTGGTTAAACTAGTAGAGACTGATAGGGACTACCGGTTAAACTAGTAGAGACTGATAGGGACTACCGGTTAAACTAGTAGAGACTGATAGGGACTAGTGGTTAAACTAGTAGAGACTGATAGGGACTAGTGGTTAAACTAGTAGAGACTGATAGGGACTACCGGTTAAACTAGTAGAGACTGATAGGGACTAGTGGTTAAACTAGTAGAGACTGATAGGGACTACCGGTTAAACTAGTAGAGACTGATAGGGACTACCGGTTAAACTAGTAGAGACTGATAGGGACTAGCAGTTAAACTAGTAGAGACTGATAGGGACTACCGGTTAAACTAGTAGAGACTGATAGGGACTACCGGTTAAACTAGTAGAGACTGATAGGGACTAGCAGTTAAACTAGTAGAGACTGATAGGGACTAGTGGTTAAACTAGTAGAGACTGATAGGGACTACCGGTTAAACTAGTAGAGACTGATAGGGACTACCGGTTAAACTAGTAGAGACTGATAGGGACTAGCGGTTAAACTAGTAGAGACTGATAGGGACTAGTGGTTAAACTAGTAGAGACTGATAGGGACTACCGGTTAAACTAGTAGAGACTGATAGGGACTAGTGGTTAAACTAGTAGAGACTGATAGGGACTACCGGTTAAACGTAGAGACTGATAGGGACTACCGGTTAAACTAGTAGAGACTGATAGGGACTAGTGGTTAAACTAGTAGAGACTGATAGGGACTAGTGGTTAAACTAGTAGAGACTGATAGGGACTACCGGTTAAACTAGTAGAGACTGATACCGTGGATTCAATGATTACCGGTTAAACTAGTAGAGACTGATAGGGACTACCGGTTAAACTAGTAGAGACTGATAGGGACTAGCAGTTAAACTAGTAGAGACTGATAGGGACTACCGGTTAAACTAGTAGAAACTGATAGGGACTAGTGGTTAAACTAGTAGAGACTGACAGGGACTACCGGTTAAACTAGTAGAGACTGACAGGGACTATACCGGTTAAACTAGTAGAGACTGATAGGGACTACCGGTTAAACTAGTAGAGATCTGATTTCATTCTACACACTCGATAGTTAATGGCTTGCGACTGTTTCTTTGCAGTTGAACCTCACAGTGCTTGCCGCCGTCATCGTCCCAACCGAAGAAAGAAAGACCAAGTACGATTACGAACCAATGATGTAAGTTCACTATCACTAATACAGGAGACCATTACTAGAAACCTTCCTCTCCTTTAATTTACGACATCTTTTGCATAAATTGTGCTAAAAATAGAAACACTCATTATAAATTCCGCGCGATTAACCAATCATATCGCGTCTTACACAATAGGAATTTGACGTTAGATTCAACACTGCTTTGCTCTGGGCTGCGTTTTCAATAATGGCGGCCGAAAGCGTACCGTGTAGTTCAATGATTCGAAACGAAAAACTATGGTGGTCGTGCTTTCTCATCGTGTGCGCCACTACTCTGGAACGATCTCCCATTGGTCGTGAGAAACGCACCATCTACCCAATCATTTAAACAGAGACTCAAGACTTTTTTGTTTGAACAGAACGAACCACTTATATAATTTATACTAGTCACCTTACTCCTTTGACGAGTCCCGATAAATTTTTATAATTGTTTATATTCTTCTATATATTTATTTTCTATATTTTTTTATTTTTTATATTTTCTTATTTACTTGTAAAGAGCATTGAGATTTATATGTAATGCGCTTTTCCAAGAATTAAATTATTATTATTATTATTATTATTCAGAATCCAGTGGAATTTCAGATTTTTCGTCGTCTGACTTCAGTACTTCATCGAGCGAGGAAAACATTAAAAAAAAAACCAACTTCAAGTGCGAATACTTCTAAAAACAAAGCTAGTTCAAACCCCAACAAACGAAAATCTTCTGCTCTTTCTGAGATATGGAATTCAACGATCTGCCATCATGGATATGCGGAAATTTGCATATCTAAAAATAGCACAATTTGTGCAAAAGATGTATAAATAACTGCGCGCGTGGGCTTGTATTCCACGAGTTCACTGCTTATTAGTCCCTAAATCATCCCCTCCCCTCTCCTTCCCGCCCTGGCCTTTTCAGCCATGAACAGCGTGCTTTTGTTCCGTAGATTATTCTAATTAGCGTTGATTATATCTTGTAGGTACCGTGTGTTCAAAGACGCTATTCTTCTTGCTCTGTTTGGTTTCACCTGCATCATGGCGTACCTTACGGTTATACATGAAACATTCAAAACGCAATACTTCTTGACTGTGTCAGTCGTCTTGCAGGTAAAACGTCTTGGAAATTGTATCCATAGTGATACTACTGTGTTTCGTGACATGGGCTCCCTGTGGCAATGTAAGGACGGGGTGGACTTGGTACCGAGACTGAGCTTGTTTCAAGTCATTCTCGTACCCAGAGCCCACTCATCAAAAAATGAGGAGAAGGCTCTGAGTACGAGAATGGCTTCAAGTCTTCTTTTATTTGCCATTTGTCGCAGGGAACCCAACTAAAAAGAGGTCGCTTAAAGTGCAACTAACCCCTATGAGATTGTTTTAAAAATCTATTCAATATAAGCTGAATAGTTGGTATTCAATATAAGCTGAATAGTTGGTGCGCTTCAGTATTTTTTGATTTGAACCTTGCGTTTATGAGTTATAGAGGTTTGAAATCTCAATATGCAAATTTGATGACGTCTACTAAGGAATTTGCCATAACTTATTTAGACTTTTTCAAGAAGAACGTATTTTTTGAAATGGGGAAAAAAGTTATAAAATCATTTATAAAGACTGAAAATATTCTGTAAGTTTTCAAATGTCAATAATCAGCACAAGGGCGTTTTTGTATAATAAATGATTCCTTAGTAGACATCATCAAATTTGCATATTGAGATTTCAAACCTCTATAACTCATAAACGCAAGGTTCAAATCACAAAATACTGAACCCACCAACTATTCAGCTTATATTGAATAGATTTTTAATGTAATCTCATAGGGGTTAGTTGCACTCAGTTTAAGGACAAAGTATTTCACTGCAGAGTTATTATGGTTAACATGTATTTTTTTGTCTTTGAATCAGGCTGTCGCTATGTTCGTCTTTGGGCGAGAAGTGAGTATTAGAATGTGTATTAGAGTCATTTTCGTATGAGTGGGAAACCTACGGCACGGAGTTACGGTCACGGTACGGAATCGAAGACAACCAATCACAGCGCGCAAAATCATTGCTCAACCAATCAGAATGCTTGGACACGACACGGTTACCGCCGGCACGAACCGTACCGTAACTACTTCCCACTCATATGAAAACGACTCTGTTTGCTTTTATTTCTGGATGTAGTACTAACGTTATGCTTTGAAACAGGGTCGTAAGGACTTTGTCAAACGAACTGCCAAGGGCCAGAAAGTCGAAAATGACACTTTTTCTCAAAACACCAACGAAGAAGAGTTCGAGAAATTCGAAGACGAGACTTCGTCGAGGTCCAGTCGACACAGCCACATGAAGGATTTGAAAGGAGTAAGTCTCGCTATCACCTAACTGTATGTATGTCTGTGTGTCTGTGAATTGGTTGTCTGTCTATGTCAGTCAGTCAGTCTGTCGGTCTGCTCACCTCAGACTTGTCGTTCTGTCTGTGTCAGCCAGTCTGTCGGTCGATGGGTCTGCTCGTCTATCTACAGCTCGACTTGTCTGTCTGTCTATCAGACTGAGTCAGTTTTCGGTCTGCCCCAGCTCGACTTGTCTGTCTGTCTATCAGACTGAGTCAGTCTTCGGTCTGCCTCAGCTCGACTTGTCTGTCCGTCTATCAGACTGAGTCAGTTTTCGGTCTGCCCCAGCTCGACCTGATTGTTTACCTGTCTACATACCTATAGTCTCCCTCGCAGCCGTGTTTAGTGTCGTCAGAGCGTTGCGTAACGACACTAAACACGGCTGCGAGGGAGACTAACATACCTACTACTTGCCTATCTGTATCTTACCCTAGTTGCCCTTGTTCCACATGTCTGTTTATCTAATTCTGTTGGATGCTATTTCTCCTTGAAACGAGCAGTCATCATGTCGTGTTTTCACAGGATCGATCTCCCGCAAAGAAAGCACCAAAACCTAAAAGTGGCAAGGAGTACGACGATGTGGACACTTAGTACAACCCCACGGATATATCAAGCATATAATACCCCACGCCACGCTCATGACACTATAATATGACCATATATAGAACCCCATACCCCACCGAGTCACTTTGCATGCCATTGATTGATTCCACAAAACGCTAGACACAGTGTAGTCCTGAAATAATGAACGACACCGACAATTATATAATTAGGTCTTATAATTCTAGTATTAACGGTAGTCTTGCCAAAGCCTGTGACTACTACGGTGCACTGGCACTCAGTTTTAGCCACAGGCAACCCAAATTCCTATTTAGTGGTTTTTGATAAATGTTTTAAAAGGGTGAGAATTTGATTGAAAAATAAAGCACACCATCATTTCTTCAAAAGTCGTATTTTGTCATAGGAGAAAAAACGCTCAAATCACCAAATAAACGACAAAAAAAAAACTTTTGAAGAAATGATATGTTTATTACAATCAAATTCTCGCCCTTTTAAGAAATTTAGAATTTTACCAAAAAGCGGCACTAGATAGGAGCTTGGGTTGCCTGTGTTTTAGCGTAGCGATGGCGCGCAATGGAGTAGACGACTCATACTTTTCCAAGAGTTATTAATAAGGATTATGTATTATGTGGTCAGAGACTCGATAGGAACCCAGTACTTCAAATATAACGTGTACAATTTCTAAGCAACAGAAACGCCTTGCATTCTGCCTAGTATTTAATTACTCACCAAGTGAAATTTGCAGCACGTCAACCATTTTTAAATTAAAATTCATTTTCGCACTATACTATACTGTATTTGTTGATCGTTGTTTTATCGGAACTCAAGTTTCTGTGTATTGACCGGGATCTGGCGTTGTCGTATGTTCTTCCTCGCGTCGGAAAAGTTTGTTTTTCTTGCAATTTTTTGAGAGTTTTTTTGTTTTCGAATTGTACAATTTACTCGCCTAATCGCTGATGTTTACACGCAAGTTTTTAAGTGTACAGCTCTGGTATTCGTTGAATTTAGGTGTCGATGATACCTCGCCAGTGGCTTTTTATGCGTTTTTTTGTGTGTAGACTTAATATAATGTCAAAATATTCACAATTCCGTACCAGAAACGTATGTTAGAGAATTAGATGACGTACATCTCTTCTCCGTTTTCTGTCAACCATCTCAACTCCATCTCCGTTTTTAATGTCAATCTTTACTCAGACGTTTGCTTACGACTGACTGAACTTCTGACTAGTGACATGTTGTTGTCACAGATAGTTTTTCGTTCAATCAATTTGAATGTATTGTCAGCAACAAGCGATGGCGTTGTGCCTTCAGCTGTTGAACGATATTGACAGACTCAACTTGTGTGTGATGTCTCAAGGACTTCGCCAAGATGTTATGTCAAAATCGCTCAAAATGAACCGTAGCAATAAAAGTAATTGTGTCATTTAATCCTCTATTTGTTTAAGATTTCACAGCACTTCATATCTTGGAAAAGTAAATCGAATCCTTGAATTCGGAACCGGAGAGTAGAATAAACCCTTTCGATAAATAGGTAGAATTCCTGGTCAGGGCGGAGGTGGGTGTTTCATTCACGACAGATATGGAATAGTCTAGAGCAAGCTAGCCTCGCTCTATATACAACACAGTGCTGAATATATTTTACTCTTCATTTCGAACCATCAGCTGAGTCAACTAAAGGAGACAGCTTTATTAAATCGTCAGTCAAGTTTTCGAATTCGGAAGCGAGGGGACTAATGAATGTCCGCGCTGATATCTATGTACACTCGTTTGAGACGAGAGGAACAGAACATTGGTATAACACTGTAAATTGAATCGGATATTTAGTCGAAGGATTGGAGAGTTATCGAGTCAACGTTGCGTTTATCAATCCACTTCAACGCTACTGTATCCACGCTGACAAGGTTACTAGTTTTGTGACGCTTAACTTCAGAGTTTGTGATAATCGCCTTCAGCTGGTCTTGCTCATTCTCATTCTCATTCTGATCTCGCTAGTGCGTGATCAAGAATGGCGAACCAGACAAACCTTACCTCCGAGATGCTCATCTCTGTGTACTACACAACGCAGTTACTGTCGTGTGTGCTTCTTGTCGTGCTGAGCATCATTACTGTGGTTGGCAATGGGCTTCTTTTACTGGCCACGTGGAAGGACCCGTTCAAGAGTTTCAAAAATCCTTCGTCCAACTTCGTTTTCAGCCTAGGACTGGCTAATTTGCTCATCGGTCTAATACTCGACCCATTAATCATATATTTGAACCTTATGATTTACCGTGAGCGCGAAGGGGTTTTGACGCATGCGCATTTCCATCGAGTTTCTGACGCCGCCTTGAAGTTCAGCATGGTTACTCTGAACGCGTCGTTTTTGACGGTATTAGCTTTGACTTGGTGTCAGGTTCTTGCCGTAGCATCACCTCACAAGTACAAGACGGAGATAACCTCGACCAAGAGCTTATTTTGCGTGTGCTGCATTTGGTGTTATACGATTTTGTTTTCATTACTGCCCACCATGGGACTCAGCCAAGCCCTGACAGTCGAGCTCGACCTTCATGCTAATACTACCTTCATAGTGGTGGCCTTGGTATTAGGGTACGCCGCCCTCTACAAGTCCTACCGATCCCACCTACAGTCCCAGTCGAGAAGGCTAAGTGGAACGAGCGAAGCAAGGCGAAGAAGCCACAAGCAGTTCACCGTGTTGAACCTTCTCCTTGCAGGTTTTGTGATTCTTTTCAGCGCACCGATTACCGTGGTTGGTCATGTGAGGTTTTATTGGCTGCCACATCATCCCAGCTACCGCTATCACTACCTGTTAGCGAGTATCGTTGCCAATGACATTATCTTAATGAAGTTTGCTCTAGACCCCATAGCATATGCCTTGAGGTTGCCTAGGTATCGTCAGGCATTTAGAAGTATTCTACGACGATCGACTAACGGGGTTTCACTACCGGGGTCGCACTTGGGACACCCCTCGAGATGTCCGTCTAATGGCACTGGAGGGAATGATATTGGTGTTTCGAAATACGATGCAGTGGAACTTGAAACACCTAGAGCTGAAAGCAACCAAAAACAAGCGTCAAAAACCTTGTAGTGGAAGCCGCAAAGACTCTCTTCCAATCATTGCCTTACTATATTAATTAGGGCTCCCATTGATAGCAGTACGTTTTGTTACTGAAGGGAATACCCTGTTTAAATAAAGGTTTTCATTCATTCATTCTAATCACGAATCGATTAACTTGATTTCACGATCGAGGGAGAGATATATGCAGCTGATATATTAGTGACCCTCCCACACGTGTAGATCCTACACACATTATTATAAATGTCGGACTGTCATCGTGATCGAAGACACTTCACGAAAGGGCATCGCAGCGTCATTTTCAGGCATCAGGAAGCACTTTCTAAAGCCATGATTACAAACAACTGTGCAAATAGGTGGGAAACCTACGGTACCGTGACACTCAACTGGCTTCCCTTCTGAACCAATCAAAAAGCGTGCAGATCCATCTCATCCAATCAAACTCTTTCAACACGGCACGGTACCGTAGCTTTCCCACTAAAAAAAAGGTAAATGCCAATATTTTACGTCCGTGCTCCTTCACCCGAAAGTGGTTTACCAGGGGGCGGACGGCGCGCCCTTTTACCCCTTCCCTCCATCAGTGCTCCGTCCTACGGGTATTTAAAGCTGCACTGAGCTCATACGAAAACGCTTTGGAGAGGACGGTACCCCAAGGGCTCCGGCCTGGCCATGCTACGTGTAACAACACATCACGATTAGCGAAAACAGAGTTTCTCTTTTAAGAATCAAACAGGAAAAGGTACAGACAACAGATGTGCAAATGAATGTGTTTATTTAAAGGAAATATTTGTTATCAATAAATATAGCGATCATATCACATGTCGAATGTCTTAAAAACAATTCACCCAAAAAATGATACGATTGTAATAAATTAGATCCAATTTCGACATGACAGTCAATTCCAGTCTGCACCTTTGCATCGTGCGATTTTCTTTGGACGTGCTTAATCACAGTCCAGTCCCAGCCGGACTCCTTTTACCCCCGCGATCTGACCCATAACGGAGCGGGCGAAAAAGGAGTCTGGGGCTGAACTACGACCCTCGCAGAGGGGACGAAACGAAATCCTCAAGGATTTAATCTAATTCACATTCATCAACATCTGATTGATCAACAGTAGTATGACCCCCTCCGTTCTCTAGATTAATAAGCGGGCGGAGTTCCTCTTCGTGGAGTTCTCCATTTCCGTTCGATAGCATTTCTCCGGCAACGTTCTCCCTTTCTGATCTAGAACTTAAATCTTTCTCTTCGGATCTCGTAGTGCTCTCGTCATTCAAAGTCCCGTTTGGCAAGTCTTTCGATACGGCCTCTTCAGAAACTGCATGAGTTTCTTCGTTAGTTCTTAAGTGATTAGCTAAATCGTCCTCTTGGTCCCCGTTCAGAGAAGTATGATTAACGAACGAAACACTCGGGTTGTCGTTTGGTGACGATTCCGTGAACTCTAACATAGATGATGGCCACGGAAAAAAAATTACAGTCCATCATCATGACCATGCTCACCATCATCATCATCACACACTGAAATGAACATAATCATTGTCAATGCCATAGCATCATATTATTGTCATGATAACTACAACCTAAGTGTTGAACTCTAACATAGATGATGACCACTAAAAAATACACCATCATCATGACCATGCTCACCATCATCATCATCATCAACAACTGAACATAATCATTGTCAATGCCATAATCATATTATTGTCATAACTACAACCTAAGTGTTGAACTCTAACATAGATGATGACCACTAAAATACACCATCATCATGACCATGCTCACCATCATCATCATCACACAACTGAACATAATCATTGTCAATGCCATAATCATATTATTGTCATGATAACTACAACCTAAGTGTTGAACTCTAACATAGATGATGGTCACCATCAAAATGACAACCTAATCATCATCATCACACACACATTGAACATAATCATTGTCAATGCCTAATCATATTATTGTTGGCTACCTAAGTGTTGAACTCTAACATAGATGATGACCACTAAAACACCATCATCATGACCATGCTCACCATCATCATCATCACACAACTGAACATAATCATTGTCAATGCCATAATCATATTATTGTCATAACTACAAACTACAACCTAAGTGTTGAACTCTAACATAACTAAAACAACCTAATGACCATGCTCACCATCAACTCTAACATAGATGATAACTACAACCTAAGTGTTGAACTCTAACATAGATGATGCCCCTAAAATACACCATCATCATGACCATGCTCACCATCATGACCATTGTCAATGCCATGCTCAACCTAAGTGTTGAACTCTAACATAGATGATGACCACTAAAATAGACCATCATCATGACCATGCTCACCATCATCATCATCACACAACTGAACATAATCATTGTCAATGCCATAATCATATTATTGTCATAACTACAACCTAAGTGTTGAACTCTAACATAGATGATGACCACTAAAATACACCATCATCATGACCATGCTCACCACCATCATCATCATCACACAACTGAACATAATCATTGTCAATGCCATAATCATATTATTGTCATGATAACTACAACCTAAGTGTTGAACTCTAACATAGATGATGGCCACTAAAATACACCATCATCATGACCATGCTCACCATCATCATCATCACACAACTGAACATAATCATTGTCAATGCCATAATCATATTATTGTCATAATAACTACAACCTAAGTGTTGAACTCTAACATAGATGATGACCACTAAAATATACCATCATCATGACCATGCTCACCATCATCATCATCACACAACTGAACATAATCATTGTCATCATAATCATTGTCATGATAACTACAACCTAAGTGTTGAACTCTAACATAGATGATGCCACTAAAATACACCATCATCATGACCATGCTCACCATCATCATCATCACACAACTGAACATAATCATTGTCAATGCCATAATCATATTATTGTCATGATAACTACAACCTAAGTGTTGAACTCTAACATAGATGATGACCACTAAAATAGACCATCATCATGACCATGCTCACCATCATCATCATCATCACACTGAACAACTGAACATAATCATTGTCAATGCCATAATCATATGATATTGTCATGATAACTACAACCTAAGTGTTGTCATGACTAACTGACGAAGATAAACTCTAACATAGATGATGACCACAAATACACCATCATCATGACCATGCTCACCATCATCATCATCACACAACTACATAATCATTGTCAATGCCATAATCATATTATTGTCATAAACTACAACCTAAGTGTTGAACTCTAACATAGATGATGCCACTAAAATACACCATCATCATGACCATGCTCACCAACATCATCATCATCATCACACAACTGAACATAATCATTGTCAATGCCATAATCATATTATTGTCATGATAACTACAACCTAAGTGTTGAACTCTAACATAGATGATGACCACTAAAATACACCATCATCATGACCATGCTCACCATCATCATCATCACACAACTGAACATAATCATTGTCAATGCCATAATCATATTATTGTCATGATAACTACAACCTAAGTGTTGAACTCTAACATAGATGATGACCACTAAAATACACCATCATCATGACCATGCTCACCATCATCATCATCACACAACTGAACATAATCATTGTCAATGCCATAATCATATTATTGTCATAACTACAAACTACAACCTAAGTGTTGAACTCTAACATAGATGATGACCACTAAAATACACCATCATCATGACCATGCTCACCATCATCATCATCATCACACAACTGAACATAATCATTGTCAATGCCATAATCATATTATTGTCATGATAACTACAACCTAAGTGTTGAACTCTAACATAGATGATGGCCACTAAAATACACCATCATCATGACCATGCTCACCATCATCATCATCACACAACTGAACATAATCATTGTCAATGCCATAATCATATTATTGTCATGATAACTACAACCTAAGTGTTGAACTCTAACATAGATGATGACCACTGAAAAATATTGACCATCATCATGACCATGCTCACCATCATCATCATCACACAACTGAACATAATCATTGTCAATGCCATAATCATATTATTGTCATAACTACAACCTAAGTGTTGAACTCTAACATAGATGATGACCACTAAAATACACCATCATCATGACCATGCTCACCATCATCATCATCACACAACTGAACATAATCATTGTCAATGCCATAATCATATTATTGTCATGATAACTACAACCTAAGTGTTGAACTCTAACATAGATGATGGCCACTAAAATACACCATCAATACACCATCATCATGACCATGCTCACCATCATCATCATCACACAACTGAACATAATCATTGTCAATGCCATAATCATATTATTGTCATGATAACTACAACCTAAGTGTTGAACTCTAACATAGATGATGACCACTAAAATACACCATCATCATGACCATGCTCACCATCATCATCATCACACAACTGAACATAATCATTGTCAATGCCATAATCATATTATTGTCATGATAACTACAACCTAAGTGTTGAACTCTAACATAGATGATGACCACTAAAATAGACCATCATCATGACCATGCTCACCATCATCATCATCACACAACTGAACATAATCATCATCAATGCCATAATCATATTATTGTCATAACTACAACCTAAGTGTTGAACTCTAACATAGATGATGACCACTAAAATACACCATCATCATGACCATGCTCACCATCATCATCATCACACAACTGAACATAATCATTGTCAATGCCATAATCATATTATTGTCATAACTACAAACTACAACCTAAGTGTTGAACTCTAACATAGATGATGACCACTAAAATAGACCATCATCATGACCATGCTCACCATCATCATCATCACACAACTGAACATAATCATCATCAATGCCATAATCCTATTATTGTCATGTCATAACTAACTACAACCTAAGTGTTGAACTCTAACATAGATGATGACCACTAAAATACACCATCATGACCATGCTCACCATCATCTCACCATCATCATCATCACACAACTGAACATAAAATCATCATCATGACCATGCCATCATCATCATCAATTATTGTCATGATAACTACAACCTAAGTGTTGAACTCTAACATAGATGATGACCACTAAAACAACCTCATCATGACCATGACCACATCATCATCACACATGAACATAATCACATCACTAAAATACATCAACTCATCATGAACCATAGATGATGACCACTCACCATCATCATCATCACCACAACATGAACACAATGAACATAATCATGTCAATGCCATAATCATATTATTGTCATGATAACTACAACCTAAGTGTTGAACTCTAACATAGATGATGACCACTAAAATACACCATCATCATGACCATGCTCACCATCATCATCATCACACAACTGAACATAATCATTGTCAATGCCATAATCATATTATTATTGTCATAACTACAACCTAAGTGTTGAACTCTAACATAGATGATGACCACTAAAACTACAACTAACCATCATCATGACCATGCTCACCATCATCATCATCATCATCATCACAACTGAACATAATCATTGTCAATGCCATAATCATATTATTGTCATGATAACTACAACCTAAGTGTTGAACTCTAACATAGATGATGACCACTAAAATACATCATCATCATGACCATGCTCACCATCATCATCATCACACAACTGAACATAATCATTGTCAATGCCATAATCATATTATTGTCATCATAACTACAACCTAAGTGTTGAACTCTAACATAGATGATGACCACTAAAATACACCATCATCATGACCATGCTCACCATCATCATCATCATCATCACACAACTGAACATAATCATAAAATGTCAATGCCATAATCATATTATTGTCATGTCAATAACTATAAACCTAAGTGTTGAACTCTAACTAGATGATGGCCACTAAAATACACCATCATCATGACCATGCTCACCATCATCATCATCACCATCATCATCATCACACAACTGAACATAATCATTGTCAATGCCATAATCATATTATTGTCATAACTACAACCTAAGTGTTGAACTCTAACACCTAAGTGTTGATGACCACACTAAAATAGACCACCATCATCATGATCACCATGCTCACCATCATCATCATCACACAACTGAACATAATCATGTCAATCCCATCATCATATTCATCATCATAACTACAACCTAAGTGTTGAACTCTAACATAGATGATGACCTTCACTAAAATAGACCATCATCATGACCATTAAATTACAGAAAACAGGTAATGAAAACTGTTTAAAACCGTTTTTAATGGTTGTAAAACTCGCTGCATTTGCGTGAATTTCGACTTCCTTGCCATACCAGTAGAGGGGGGAATAGAGTAAGCGGCTCTCTAAAATGAGTGGCGGGCTAAACATAGAGTACATTTACCTGATACACTTTGCAGTCCATCTTTTTCACTGTTTGTCGCAGGGTCATCTTTCATGGGTTCACCATCCCGTACTTCAACTGAACGTCTACAAGTACATCACATAAACTCGTTATTTTATTATTTATTATCTGGTTATTTATTGTATCACCAAGTCATGTAAACAAGCTCATAAAACGGTTAGTAAATGGAATATTCTTATGTACAATTTTACAGTACACTTTATTACATGTTGTTCCTCCCAGTGGGTTTATCAGAAACTAATATCGTGATACACACTCTAAAGTCTAATGAGGGTTTATCACATAATTTCAAAACTCATAGGACAAACAAATGATTATCATAGCTGGAAAGAGCTCGTTGAAATTAGTAAAAATGTGAAGTTTGGAAAAGATCGCTCCACAAATTACGACGATATGAATTTTCAAAAATCGAAATTTTGTATGAAAACATTTGTTGGAGGCAAGAGTTGCCTCCAAGCGTAATTTCCATAGGTTTTCATATAAAATTTCGATTTTTGAAAATTCATATCTTCGTAATTTGTGAAGCGATCTTTTCCAAACTTCACATTTTTACTAATTTCAACGAGCTCTTTCCAGCTATGATAATCATTTTTTGTGCTATAAGTTTTGAAATTACATGATAAACCCTCATTAATCATATACTAATCTATCCTGTTGTGCCTACATGTATGTGCCTTCTCCTTTACAATTTGGTAATCATTTTGGTTTCGATTTTTCTTGCTCATATAATTCAGTTAGTGTTATATAGTGCAATGTCGAATGGTGAGTTGCACTGGATAAATGCACTCTTCAAATCTCGGAAAAGAGTTGCAAATTTTTGATTTTCGACTTCCAAAATATTTCCAAGGTTTTGGACATTTCCAAAAAAGGTTTTATTCAGTGTCACGTGATAAGTAGTTATTAAACTAAGACCTACACTTACTTAGCATATACTTCTGCCAAATCTTTGAGTCTTGTAAAAGTAGCTTGTGATGCAGGCATACTGACAATGAATGGCTTGCCTATTGCATGCTTGCCGCTCTTCTTACAATACTTCTTATGCATTGCCCAGTGTCTCTCTTGGCATTTCCTGAAATAAATAACAACAATATAAAACCATCACATACAATCTTAACAATCTCTTGTGAAACAGATTATCTTAGTTTTACGGTTAATTACTGGACAACCACATTTGCCAGTCAGAGAGTCATGCCCCTATAGTGGTGTAGCCTTGACTCTGTTCTACATGTAGGTGAAGTGTTAGGTCATTTCTTGTACCTGTTGCAATATCCTATAGCGTAGCAACCAACACATCTCTTCAAAGGTTCACTGGTATCTTGGTTCTTGTAGCAGTCAGCACAGTGAAGAGGAATGTTAAGAGGGTACAATAGCCTCTGAAACACAAACAAACCACATAAAGATGGCAAATAACATCAAGAGTTATTAAAAAATTAAAATTAAAAAATTAAAAATATATATAAAAAAATAAAGAGTTATTACACTGTGAGCTGATTTGCGCAGTACAACGTTTACTGTAAGTACAACGACAGTCGAAGTGA
Organism: Actinostola sp. cb2023; assembly: GCA_033675265.1. Classification (NCBI taxonomy): domain Eukaryota; kingdom Metazoa; phylum Cnidaria; class Anthozoa; order Actiniaria; family Actinostolidae; genus Actinostola; species Actinostola sp. cb2023. Next base: position 69,747 of record JAUJYZ010001585.1, read on the forward strand.
CCCTCAGGAATCAGTAAAAGTGTCCTTAACTGGAACTGGAAGGATTAGACACCCTGTGTTCCCTAGGATGCACACAATATTTCTGGCAATATGATTGCAGTATGTGTCCATCATGTTTTTACCAAACTTATTGAAGTACAATGCTGTCCAATTTCTGCAATATTGCACACCTGGATTCCTTAAATTATAGCCGATTTGCACTGATTCATTAGAAACAAATTTGTAACTTTTACTAAGTATTGCGTATTTGTAGTATTTGTAAAGTAATTTTTATTCATTTAAAAAAAATAAAAAATAAAAATAAACATTCATTTTAACCCTTGATTAATACCAATAGGTCCTGCATGAGCATTCTTACCTGCATTATTGGTACTTCATAAACTTCTTCTCCTGCTTCTTCTAAACTAAGCACTTCAAATCTACAAAGAAGAAAAACACATTTCCATGAACTTGTAGGTTTCATAAATAACATTTCCGTAAAAAAAATGAATTATTATTAGCAAATGAGTTCTTGACTTACACAAAAATATTATCAGTCGACACAACATTTGTCAAACTGCTTCCTTTGTCGAAGAATTTGTGGAACTTTCCCTGGAATTCTTCAACTACTCTCATCTGAAAAGGAAAAATGCAAAGGTTGAGGGGAGCAAACGATGGGAATCAATATGTAGCTGTCTTGTCTATGCAATGACAGATTTTATTTACCGTAAAAACCTGAGTTATACACCGAATCGAAATATGGCGACCAATTTGAATAACTATTGTTCTGGACTGACAAACCTCGTGTTCATGTGGAAACACAAGCGTTTTCACATGACTGACCAACCTCGTGTTCATGTGGAAACACAAAAGCGTTTTCACATGAATGAGAGGTTGGTCAGTCAGGAACAGTTATTCAAATTGGTCGCCATATTTCGATTCGGTGTATGAGCCACAAATTTTGGAAGATTTTTTTTTGAAAGAAATCTATAGAAGAAATCAAGCAAACAAAATGGCTACCCATTCGAGTGGGGAACTCTTGTTTTTGTCATTCTTTTTTCATTCATAAATAATTGAATATCGATTGAATTACACCCAAATATTAGGTTGGTGATTTTCAAAATCTAGGGTCGGATTTGACCTTATTTTAGAAGGTCAACACCAGGTAGACTTCTATGCAGGCTAATACAGTATGGAAATTTACGTTGCCTTTATCCCAACCACATTCCTGATTTCATACAACGAATTATGGGATATGATGGAAATTCTTCACATAATTATTTTCTTTCCTTACATTATCCTCCCTCACTCCTGTCTTTCCTTCGACTGCTGTTGTTAACTGTTCGAGGTCAGCATCTTGACAAACTTTAACAGTAACCTATCAAAAAACAAACAATACGTCATTTGTAAGAAATGTTGCATAATCTAACAGAAGGACCAAACTCCAAAATATCTGGTGCCCATTGTTGGCCAGTGTGGGTGCATAAATAAAGTCTCAACAGACTGATTTCAGCAAAGGTAGACAGCAAAACATTCCCTACATTTTTGTGTGAAATACTGCCGAGAGGAGTTGACGTCAATTCGTTGTTCGGTCCACAAGAGAATGAGATGAGATGAAACGATGTGCAAGAGTAAGGACTGTATTGCAGTCTACAGCACATGAGACAAAATTATGCAGAGAGCAGATAGATATACATGTACATACATGAGGGAGGGGGTGGATGCAGAGATACATACATACATGTACAAGTATATGGGGGAGGGGGTGGATGCAGAGATACATACATGTACAAGTATATGGGGGAGAGGGTGGATGCAGAGATACGTGTACATAATTATATGGGGGAGGGGGTGGATGCAGAGATACATACATGTACAAGTATATGGGGGAGAGGGTGGATGCAGAGATACGTGTACATAATTATATGGGGGGGGGTGGTGGATGCAGAGATACATATATGGGGGGGAGGGGGTGGATGCAGAGATACATATGTACATAATTATATGATATATGGGGGAGGGGGGAGGGGGTGGATGCAGAGATGCAGATACATACATGTACAATTATAGTATATGGGGGAGGGGGGGTGGATGCAGAGAGAGATACATGTACATAATTATATGCAGGGGGGGAGGGGGTGGACACAGAGATACATATAAAGGGGGGAGGGGGTGGGCACTGCAATAAGGTGGTTTTAAAGCTAAAGGTCAATGGTTTTACCTTCACAGGTGTTTTTGAAGGGTCTTTGAAGAAAACAACAATATTGAGTAGTTTCTGTTCTTTTGGTAGCGGTACTGACAGGTTCATGAATGGATCAAATTTGATAGATATCTGCACACAGAAAGGATTGGAGAAAATAAACAAAGTGTAAAGATATCAGAAATCATGATGAGAATAACAAATGAATTAAAGGTAATGCAACAGTGGAACGAGAATATCTAAGGAAATTCAGTCACCTTTCTACAGACAGGGCAAGTAAGTTTGGACTTCAGCTGCCCTTGAAACAGGTCTACGACAACAGAATCATTCCTGCTTTTATATCTCGACCATGCCTCTTCAGCCACTACATGATCTGGTCTGCCTGCTCCTTCAACTTCTTCTGTGTACGGCTTTTTTGTGATACGATTTAAATCCTGTTTAGGAAAAAAAAATGGTTTGCTGATTAACTTGTGATAATTATTTTATTCAAATAAGCCACCACCCAACCCTAGTTGGGTCACTTAGTGACTGGTACACACAATTACATGTTACTAAACACCCTAACAAACACCTCTACCATGACAGTCTGACACTAGGTTTGTTGAGTAGAAGGCTCTAAATGTAACTACATGTAAAACGTAGGCAACTCAACTAGTATCATCATGGGAGGAATGGTGGAATTGGAAAGCATTTAGAATAGCCAGCACAGTGTTCTGTGTAGATGCTCAAATGTGCTGGTAGCTTATAGATGTGTACATGTAGACTGTGCAAGCCACATGACTACCAAACATTGTACATACATGTACATCATAAAAAGTGGTCCAACACAGCACTTGTTTAGATGTACAATGTACATGTAATGCATATTGAGATTCACGGATAATGTGCTATATACAAGAACCACATCATCATCATCATCATGTACATATATGTAAAAATGTGAAATGCACTATATAACGACCATTATTATTATTATTATTATTATTATATGTACCTCATGAAGACCATCTAGAAGAAATGCCATGAACTCCTGAGCATCCTGCTGCATAAATCCTCTGAACTGACAAACCTTTTCTCCAACCAATGTCTGCAAATTGATAAGTGAATTACTCTGTGATAATAGCTTCATGGTACACAATTTTAGATTCATTTTTTTTTTCAATAATAAATGCCATACTTTACCTTTAGTTGATGGGGTGCAACATGTCTAGACTTCCCAGACCACATGTGCTTCATCAGGTTCGCAAACACAACAGCAAGTTTTCCTCCAAAGCTGAGAGGATTATCGGCATTCAAATCATCTTTATACTCACCACCTTGCAAGATTAACAGCAAACATTTAGATCAACAGAAATGGAATCAGATTGGGCTTATGATGGTCACTTCCGTATGTAGTGGTCTGTTTCACATGATCCTACAGTACCCTTTCCTTCAATTATTGTCCTTTCCTCTCCCCCATCCCTTCCCCTTTGAGAGCCTGGAGCAGGCTAGATACATTTACAACAGTTATGTTACTTACTTAGAAAGAAATCCCTTAACAATCTTGTATTAGCCAAACACTGTATAATTGAGTTTAAATAGCAAGTGTTGCCCAAATTCTCCAATCCAGTGAAACCTTTTGTAACAACGATTTCTGTATGCGTGCCCATCTCTACATCGTTGCCATAAATATCTCTACTTCTATAGCTACTGGTACTGGTAGCGTTCCTTATTGCCTCAGATAAGGGCATCCCTTTGCTTCCACCTACAACTCCAGGTCTGTAGCTTGTTGAAGGTATTTGTGGTACTGGCGGTGGTACTGGCGGTGGTGCTGGTGGTAACGGAGCTACAGAGGGAGAACATTTTGAAGGCAAATCATTGCTCGATGCATCTAAGTGCCCATTACAGTTCAATGGTTGTCCTAGCTGTTCGCTCTCATCTTGATTAAGATCACCATTCATAGATTGTTGGTCTGTATCCATCTTTGATGATAAATTGTCATCATCATCAGGGTGTTTGACTTCGCCATTTAATGTAGCTGCAGGATCTTTGCTAGGAGAGTCAGGATTGACTTTTGCGAATTCTTTGCTTTGGTGGCTGGAAGGTTGCAGGCCTATAAAGCAATGTGTATCACATTTGAGTTGTATTATTAAAGGACAGTGAAAAAAAGGAGGGGTGTCGAATGGCCCCCGCAAAAAGTCAGACTCTCGCAAAATTCCGGTCAAAATTTGCGGATCTCGAAGTCTCATTTTTTCGTAAAAAGCCATCTCAGAGTCTCGAATTTTGATAACAAAGGAAATAGGTGAAAAAGCATCTCGGGCTCGCAAAAAATATGCCTTGTCTCACCTTGACCATTCGATACCCCTAAAAGGTCTTCATGTAGTAAAGAAAAAAAGGAAGGAAGGAAGGAAGGAAGGAAGGAAAGAAGAAAGGAAGAAAGAAAGAAAGAGAGTAACAAAAATAGGGAGATCCAAGTATAATAAATTATTATAATAATAATAATTGCGGGCGACCAAGAGGAGCACGCAAACATAATTTGATGAAAATCCGCCAGCGGCCTATACCATGACGCATGCGCAGCAGGTATGTACAATGTAGTCTGGCTGCTGTTTTGAGATTTTGTGGATTTCCACTGGAATGCAAAGAATTCAAAAAATGCAGACTCACGAGATTCAACAGGTGCTCAAACCGGTTTTCAGCGCATGATGGAATTTTCCGAAAGTGTGGCTTTTCACTGTTCACTGGAGGTTCATGAACTTTACTGACTTTAGGTGAAAACTTCTGCTGGTAAGAATAAAGTTAATGCTATTTGTAAGAATCCATTTGTAAGATCGTCTTTACTTTTTGGAGGTGTATTTTAGGGGCATCGCCGGCCATGTTTTGGTTTGTAAAATTAGTTCGCTTGAAGACATTCACTTTGAAATTACGAAAAGATCTTTGCCGAATGATTTTCCACAGATCGAACCTTCGCCTTCATTCGGTGCGTTTCAAGGCATTTAAAACCAGTTTGTTTATCTAAAATCGGCACAGATTTGCCACAATCCGACCTACTTTGGTCACCACATAACATGTCAGAATATTATCAATATTGACTCAAATCTTGCTGAAAATTATCCCAGAACTAGCACGGCTCAATCATCAAGGTGTAAGCCCAGTTATTAGTCGGGCTTCCTGTGTGGAAGCCCCGACTCTAAAAATGAGAAGCGTTCTTTGTCGTCGTCTTCGTCGTCGACCCCAAAAAGCACGCATGCGCCCTGTCGGCCGCTAAGATAATCACCGACCAACAACATGATCTTATATATCAACACGAGACATCGCACATCGTCCTCTTTCTTCAGAAACCTTGTCGAAGGAAGGTTAATATGTCGTCTTGTTTAAGCTTATATTTGTATTTGGTATGGATATATTTATGGCACCAAATAAACTATTGTCATTTCTATGATTCGCTGAGTTTGTGAAATCGATTTTACAAAGAAAGCAGTTCTACCGAGTCATGCATAATCACCCAAGGCTCTAACAACATGGTTTCTTCACAAACCTTGTCAGTTGGAGGAAGGTTACTAGTATGTCATCTTGTTTTTTATTATTTTTCTCCGTACGCGTCAACGTCGAGCTAAAGCCAAAGGAGACATAAAGTCTGGCCAAGAAAGATTAGAAAGCACAAACCAATCAGGGAAAGCACCAGAGGTCAAGGGGCCAAAATATAAGTCTTTATTCGTCTAAATCTAAATTTAGATTGAAACAGGACGCTCTAGTAACATGAAGTATATACTGTAAAGTTCGCAGTAGAGTGCAAACCATATGTCCGTGAAACAGTACTAACTAATTAGTACTAAATAGCACTGATGAAACAATAGAAAACAATGGAGATAACACTATTTAGTACTATTTAGAAATAGCACTATTTCACGGACATATGGTTTGCACTCTACTGAAATTGCAAGGAAATATTAAAGCATGTTCTATCGAGCTCGAGTCACGCAACGACGAGCAACCAAAAACTGTTTCAATCGCACTATATAAGATATCTATATTTAGCTCAAATAGGTTACATTTCATTTAGAAGCCCGACTTCACGCTAGAAGAGCGTCTAGTTCTGCTAAAATCAGGCCGAGCGATGCCCTCACAGTTTAAAATAAAACTTGTTATCTTTAAGTCATTCTGAGCATTCACTCATCGATGAAATGTACAATTCAAAAATGGGAAAGGAATGCAGAATTTTTTTACATAGCTTACATCATACGACTCATACAACTAGAATTTTGCTTCGGCCAATGAAAATCTCATAAGCCAAATTCACAGTCTGAAAGCTCTCATAAATGTAGTATTAACTACTACCACAGATATGCTTGTTTTGCCGGCTGTCGCACGCATTTCCTAGCCTTTGCTTACCCCTAGTAACTTTCTTAATGAAACACACTAAATATAGATCTCAATGTGTTTTACAACTGTCAGAGTAGAGCGTCAGATAATTGTACCAGTACATATAAGTGTAGGAACAACACAATACAATACAGTAAACACACCTGGTAAATGAGGTTTTTGTAGAGATCCCCACCTTACAGCAGTCTGCTTTTTCAAGTTTATTTCAATCATAAACTTAAGAATCTTGAATGAAGAACTTGCCACGTTAATCTTTCCTCTGAAAAACAAATTAACACTCACTGTAAAATGCGTACATGTACAACTGTACCTTACACCAAAGTTAACCCTGATATCAAGAGAGACTAAACATTTCACTAATCACAGTTCGCAGTAGAAGAGTTGCAACTAGTGGAATTCTGCCATCTGTCAAGAGGATAGTAACCAACTATCCTGGCTATAAAATTGGCCTTTGTTTCACTAAGCCATGGTATTGCAGAAAAATTGCGCAAATTAAGGAAATTGACACAACTTCGTTTGTCGTTTTCTAATAAATTAACTGAGCTTGCATAATTTTTCTGCAATATCATGCCTCACTCTTTTTTGTGTGCTACATATGTAAGAGTAAATAATATTTAACCAACCTTAGTTTTACATTCCAGTTAAAAAGAGTATTTTCCGATGTCCCTTGATACATATTCAAAAACTTATCATCCCTGGCAATTAAAAACAAATCAAAAATAAGTTTTACAGTGTGACTACACCAACCAAGGCCACCCAAACAATTTTTCATATCATTCTGTTATTCGGCGTCACAAATGTGATTAGAAAATTTGATTCAAAATTTGTTTGGGTGGCCTTGGTTGGTATAACACTATAGACTACAATAGATGAACATGAATAGAAAATCAACTTCTGATCATGCTTTTCATACTTTGTTGCAAACTGCACGTTGAACTCATCTTCACATAAGCTAACATCCAGAAAATCTTTTTTGAGTTCTTTAATGTATACATGTATTGTTAGAAGATCTTTCCCCTGTATTGAGAAAGAAAAACTATCAGATAATATTATTATAATAGCTGTAGACAATTACTAACAGCAAATGTTTCATGTCATGTTAGAGTCGTTTTCACATGAGTGGGAAACCTATGACACAGAGTTACGGTCACGGTACGTAATCGAAGACATCAATTCAGCCAATCGCAGTGTGCAAAATCATTTCTCAACCAATCAGAATGCTTGGACACAGCATGGTCACCGCACACCATGGTCACCACACGGCATGAACCGTACCATAACTACTTCCCACTCATATGAAAACCACTCTATATAATATCATATCACCATTTCACAAGATATTACCGGTACTAAGTTGGTTAAATTCTGGAATTTAATCGAAATATAGGGGGCAGTTTGAAATAAAAATACCTTTTCAAACCAATCATTTTTCACATGGTGCAATTCAAATCTCTCTTCTGCATTAGCACCTGCAATAACAATACATCCTTGATCACATATACTCTGTCAGCAGAATAAATAAAGGTACATACATGTACTGTACATGTAAGTAATGAATCACAGTTCTTTACTTTATATCAACAGCCAATGCACAGGTACATGTGTGCAGTACTTTAGCCTACAAAGCATCCATTCCTTTGAAGGGATACAAGCTGGCTGGTAGGCAAATACGACAGCATCTGTGTGACCTCTACCCTGGGAATTTTTGGCCAATATGGCATACAGGGTAAAATCCAAGAACAATACAGGGACTTGCTCACAGTCTACATACTGTACATTGTATCTATGAAACAGCCACAATGTACATGTATATTCCATAGGGTGGCTGCTTAATACAGGTTTGGTTGTATGGGAATACAACATTACACATGTACACAGCACCACATACTGGGTATATGGATTAGTCCAGTCATGTATAATATTACAAAAAAGAATGCCAGTAAATCTAAAGGACAATATTACAGTGCAACTTTCAAAGCTCTATGTTTTGCACAATTCTGTCGCTGCTTTTAGCCAATCAGCTCTCAACATGGCAAGACATTCCATGATTTAGAGTCAGAAGGACATGAATGCATTATAACTGGTTACAGTTTTTAGTGTTGCCTGGCTGTAATTATTATGAACTAAATGCATGACATTCGAGAGTTCAAGACGTTTACATAACTTTGATATAATGGGAATTTTAGACTTGAATACAGTAACAGAGTTTTGCGCGCTCTGATTGGTCAACACGTCCAGTGATTATGAAACGATAATCACTGGTCAAGTGATGATTAGAGCAGATTTCATATGACTGTGAAAATTCACGGTGCATCCATGCCGTAAGTTTTTCACAGTCATACGAAATCTGCTCTATGAGGTTCGCAATAAACAGTTTCTAAAGTTATCCTGAATTTCGTCTTTTCTCTGATATTGAAGTTTAAAACAATAACTTAGCAATAATCACAAATCCACCTTCGAAATAATATTAGGAAATTATACTAGAATTTAAAATAATGCTGATCCCAAGGGCAGTAGGGGCAAGACGTACAATGTACATTGTACCATATCAGAATGACAGTGGCAAACTGACACATGTAAGTTGTGGGATTGATCCCTTGCTCTGGATACATATTAATCCAAGAGCAAAAATTCGTACCCGGCCCCCGGCATATGTTAAGTCGTCATTTTTGCACTGACTGACTGACTGGAGTCTGGGATTTGATTTTTAATAAGAAAAGGAATGATCTTCAGACTTAGACATGTTCAAATCAATAAGGAGAGGTTTGAGGAATAGAAAGAGAAAGGAAAACATCGTCATTATGACATTAATCGTGGTCGACAATCGGAAATTGCTCAAATTATGCAAGAAATTCAACAAAGACCAGTCTGTGTGCCGGCTTATGTGAATAAATTATATTTCACGACTTTAAATACCCCACAATTGTTCCCAAATTGCTCCACGATATTATCATACATAATCATGGTCCACAATGTAAAAGCAAAGAAAAGGGCAAATAAATGAATCGCTGAACCAAATGACATTGACCAGCACGCCATCACTCAGGTCATTTGATCGAGTGATCATCATGTCTAACCTATCATCGATGATTCCTTCGGTTTCTCTTCCTCCAGGAGCGATTTTTTAGCTTTGGTTTGATTGTCTGGATCGTCGTGTTGCTGGTGTTGGCACTTGATCGCCATATCTCCACAGCTTAATCGTTTTAGCGATCTGGTTGTTTTGCCCGTGATGTTGGAGGACCGGGTATCTTTAGAGGCCGTCGTGTTGACGCCGTTTTTGAGCACACTTTCTTCCGAGTTTCGACACTTTAGAGATGCTACAGTGAAACTAGATGCTTCTAGAAGGGATCCACTGTCTGGGTTAGCGTAGGAAGATATGATCGATGGCCACAATATGAGCTACAGTGTTCTTTTCCCAAAAAAAAGTCTATCGTCACTGAAAAATGTTTGAAAAAAAATGGTGAGCCCGTGACATCATCGGAAGCGTAGCACTTTGAAGCGCATGCTCAGTTTGACATGTCTGAAATGTACATGCAATCTCGTCCCCATGCATATGCAGAGCCTGCGTTGGAAAAAGCGACTACAAAATATATTTCGTTCAATTTTTAGTACATTTTAGTACAATTTTTAGTTTATTGTTTATGGCTAGCAGTGCTATAAATCGTTTATCAATGTTCATTTAACTTTCGTTCATTCATTCATTCAATTCATTCATTTATTCATTCATTTATTCATTCATTTATTCATTCATTTATTTATTGTTTTTTGTTGTAAACACACTAGAAAGTTTGATGTCAGCTTGTTTTCTAGTATGTTTACAATAAACACAATGAATGAATGAATGAACGAATGTGAAAATAAAATGAACATGAGTGGGATGAACACAAACGTGACACGTGTGAACACGTGCGTGACACTGGTCATCTACGTGACGAAACCTTGGCAGACTGAGTACTAGGATCTCCATATATGGTCATTGAAAACCAGCGAAGAAACTTGTTTTCTCCGTTGCTCAATATTCTTCACTTCTTCGACTTTGAAAGAGCGACAATCAAGCGTCAGATGTTGGCCTAATAGACCGCTAGCTTGGACGTCCGCCATGTCTGCAAATCTACCTTACGAGATCAGCAAGTTTCAAGAGCACATTCGCCTTCTAAAGCACATCAAAAAGGACACAACTACAGCGTTCAAAGACCTTCACGACTCTGGTCAGTACACAGAAGACGTTCTCTCTGCTTATCTACCCGAAGATCAGTACCAATTCTTGGACAGTGTGTGCGAAAAGCCTCCTACGATCATAGTCGTGGGTCAGACGTGCTTCTCTAAAGTCTGTGTCATCAACGAACTGCTCGGCGAGCCAGTTTTACCGACTGTAGAAGACTTAGAATATGGCACATCGTGGCGCATGATCAGAATCAAGTATGGCAACATCTCGAACGTGAGCCTTGTGTTACCGGACAGTTTTGAACTCGCTGCTGCCCTGAATGCCTATGAAGGCTGCTGGCAGTGCGTCCCACGAGGAGATCTCGAAGTTACTGGATCAGAGAAGGCCGATCCTGCCCTGGCAACCGCTGTAGCTGAGATTTCCCTCAACCATCCTCTGTTGAAAGCGGGAGCACAGATCGTGTGCTCGCCCAGCAATGATGAAGGAGATGCTGAGAACATTTTCCGAGCTTGCTGCGAGGATGTATTGCCAATATTACTGTATGCAATAGAGTTTGACACTCTCAGTGAAAAGGTATGACTTTTTCGATTCAAAAAGTGTACGTTATTTTCTGCGTAAATTCAAGATTTCTTTTGTTTCATCATGGATGGTCGATTTCTCAAGGGATCGTCTCGTTTTAAAATGCTATTTTATTAAGCTTACTTTCTGCATTGTTGTTCATCTGATCTGACCTTTCGAAAGTGTCTTTAAGATTCTACAACGATACTGAAAAGTTTACTAACTCGATCAATATATGGGAAGGGTTTATTTGTTTAAATTAGATACAGTGTACATTTGAATACAAAGGAAATGCAAATGAGCAACAATATTTTTGGGAGAAATACAAAAATGACGAAATGTTCCATTTTAAATATAAAGTTGACGTGTATTCCATATTGTTTCAATTCAAATAGGATGAACAAATTATTACAAGTAATTTCCTCTCCGCACTGGATGGATTTGATTTTTTTTTAATTATCTAAACATATCATTTGAAATAATTTGATATTATGAACTACAATGTGCCAAATTTCTAGAACATTATATGTTTGTATTGGCTCTCACCCATATAATAACCTTGGTATGATTCTGCATGTTTGTTTCTACCATTGTTTCAGACCTATAATTATAAACCATGGTGATTAATTAATCCATCAATATAATATTTCCACCATTTTATCATGCGATGGTTATGTTTGTCTAGTTTGGGTTAAACAATTGATGTTCAAGGTTATTTACTAGGCTTTGAGATTATCTAGTTATTTGGGCTCTATTTTGTGACAAAATACATGTACATGTATGTTGTGTTTGAAAAAAACATTGTCAATTCTGATATAACAATGATCTTTTGTGATCATGTCTTTCAGTGATGTACTTGTATTACATGTACATGTACTGGTAAATATAATCACTGTAAACAATTTGAAATATAAACTGCTCTAAGAAAGAAAGCCTAGATTAATAATCCATGAAGTGTCATTACATATACACATGTATATATAATAATCAAATATATTATACATCATTGTTATATTATTTTTCTGTGCAGCGCATCAGTATAATTGTAGTGTCTTATACATTTTTTATTTATTTTATTTATTTTTAATGTCACAATGTGAGAACAAAAGGTACACCACATGATGATCAGTTGAGTGGTACGTGTGACTGTTAGTTGTTCTCAACCAATCATGCAATGTGCACATAATATATATGGTGCTAATATTTTTTTATTATAGAACTTTATAAGCTAACTAAATTAACTTTGACAACAATAAATTAAGACCAAAAGCTAAGGTATAATGTATACATACATGTAGCATCAGCTATACATGCCACTCATGTAAAGAGTCACAATGTTTTGTTGTAACGATGGTGACCTGTGATTTGCTAACACTGTGTTATATTCATGCTCTGTGCAGTTTTAAAGCACGCAGGGACTGATCAGAACATGAGAGAAGTGTTACGAGAAGCACGACACATAGCAGAGCTAGCGCTTCTCAACACTTCTCGAGTGTTCTGATCATTCCCCAAGTGCTCTATAACTGCACATAGCACAATGTAGACAATTAAGACTTAGTTTTCTATTTCTTTTATAAAATACAAATTATTATGATTTTAAGGCAAGTTTTCAATTTTATATGTTACAAAAATGTTTGAATATATGTGTGCGCATGCTGTACTGTGCTAGAGCTCATACATGTAGATCACAAGGCATATATATGTATCCGTTGGCAAGTCAAAGCGCAAGTTATATCATACATGTAGTTATTTTATAAATGTTTTAAGTTAACATAAACAAGCTTTCTTTGTGTATAGAAAACTACAAATATTGCACCTATTTTCATTTTGTTTTTGCTTGGATAAAATGTGGAGAGAGGAAATCACACTTTGATTTAACTATTTTACTTTGATGTAATATACTCAATATACCTGTATTCCTCAAAATTCATTTTATTGATGTGTTTTCTTCTTTCTTTTTGTTTTTACAGGACAAATCTGAATTGTTACAAGTTAAAGCTTTAGCTCCAGACTTGCCTGTCTTTTTTGTCAAATGCTGCCGGAAAACACCCCAATTGACAGAATCAATGACTGAATCAGAACGGCACGAGGCTGTGTATGAATTAACAGAATCCAAAGCCAAAATATACGAACAGTTGTGTGATATAGGCTACTTAATAGCAGAATCTACAGACAACAAGAAAGACAGTCCAGACTGCATTGAAGACAAAAATACATGCATAAGAGCCATTCTTGACTCCGTCTGTCCAAAGTCCACCATGATTGAGAACTTTTCCCTGTTTCCATGTTTCTTGCTCTTCGTTCGCCAGGTTTTGCAATATCACTTAGTCACTGCTTCGTCGGCTTTAAATGAAGCTCACTCCCGGGTCTTGTCCTTATTTATAACGACTGCCTTTGATATGGCACGGGACATGATAATCACTCCGCGAAGATTGGAATATGCAAGAGAGAAGGAGGAGGAACTGTTCAACGCTCTCATGGAAACTGCCAGCAGAAAACAAGATGAAATCAAAGAAGTCATACATAATACTATTACAACTCTCTCACCTCAAATTCTCAAAGAAGTAGAGTCACTTGAGTTCAAAGGCATTACACTCTCAAGTGATGAAGAGCTTTTGAATGTCAAGGATTTAGACACTTGTATATCTCAGATTCAGGAGCTTGTTTTGGGAAGAATTAACAAAGCAGTGGCTGGTAATTTGATTAGCTCGGTGGAATATCTACGCGAGAGTTTTGTAGGAACTTTACAGAGATGTATTGATAGTCTAGAAAAGATGGACAGTGAAGGGACTTGGGCTAGGGATGATGCAAGTACTTCAGCTACCACAGCTCTGAAACATGTAAGTCTACAGTAGTTGGATTTCTTCATCATTAATATTGTGCGCCACGTCATCATTGTCATAATCAAAGTGGCATGCAAGAACAGTACAAGTGACTTGTGACTGAAATCCAAATTCTCCTTTGGAATTCATAGATCCTAAAGGAGAATTCAGTTTTTAATCAGAAATCACTTACATTGTGCTTGCACATAACCTTTAAAGCCCAGACCCACGATGCAACTTTTCTTGCAACGTTGCATGCAAAGAGTTTTTGGGGGGTGTCACACATTTCAACGTTGCACGTAACTGTTGCAGAAGTAGAACTTGATCCTACTTCTGCAACTGTTGCATGCAATGTTGCAATAAAAGTTGCATTGTGTGTCCGAACCTTTAATTTTAGAGAGTGTGCACTCATTTCCCTCTCATGTCGCTACATCCTTAGGGTCATTATAGGCCATGGGGCCTGTAATTTGCAATTTTCTTGTCTACATGTACACAAGTATTTTGCATGTAATAAGCCATCAGTTTTCGCTTAACACATCTCGTATGTCAATATCATCATCTTCTTTTAATAGTAAATATCTACATGTACCATATTTCCTCAATAAAGCATCCTGGGCACTTGTTTCAAAATTTGTGGCCAAGGGGGGCACTTAATTGATAGCCTGCTTTCAGGCTCTCTTAGTGGGGACAATTTTGGGAAGAGGGGGGAGGGAAAAGGGAGGGGGAACGGCAGGGAAAATTGTCCCCATGTAAGAGAGCCTGAAAGCAGGCTACTTAATTGAGGGGGGAGGGTGCTTAATATAAAAATGTGTTTTGAACTCGGAAACATAAATTTAATACGGTAATAAAACGCAAGTTGTATGCCATATTCTGTAATCTCTTACTGACCATATTTCTAAGGGGAGGGGAGGGGGCACTAATCGAGAGGGAGTGCTTATTTCAAATTTTGTTGGCAAGGGGGACGCTTAATCGAGGAAATACGGTATCTACATGTACATGTAATTGAAGATATATCTTCTATCTTCCTTTGTGGCCCTCTTCAGGCTTCTCAGTAGAAGCCAGCAATCAGCTGCTGTCTGTCATGATGAAAGTAGCCACCTGTCGGTCCTCGCTGTAAAAGTTGCCTTTGTGTGTCGACTTCTACAAAAATCTACTGACAACCCTGCCTTTTTAACGTTGGCCCACAAATTACTCCCCATATAAGGTTTGTTCAATGTAGGAGGCAGCAACACTTATTGTCTTGTAATTGAATTGATTAATGTTATACAGGTAATAGATGCTGCCTATCAAGTAGAGGTGACAGTGCGAGCTAGTTCATCCCTTGCTCGACTTCTCTGGGAAAAGATGAAGCAAGTCATCCAAACGTTGCCAGGCAAAGCCCCACCTAAAGTCGATGGTTCATGGAAGCAGAAAGTAGCCCAAGACATGCTGACCAGTCTCAGCGAGACAAGACTAGCAAAGCATATATGTTCACAGTTCAAAATGAGATTGTACAAGTCACACGAAGCTTTTACCACATCAATCAGAGTGCTTGAAGCCAACCACACGGGACGGCTAGAGAAGACGGAAGAGCAACGAATGAAAGTACGAAAAGCCTACGCACCAAGAGTTGCCCGACTGGCCTTGGAAAGCACATCGCTCAGGGATGTTGTGCTCTATGGAATGCCCCAGCTTGGAAGGGAGGTTGGGCGTGGTCAGTATGGGGTGGTGTACTCGTGTGACAGATGGGCAGGACGTCATCCTTGTGCTATCAAGTCAGTTGTTCCACCTGACGATAAACACTGGAATGACCTTGCGTTAGAGTTCTACTACACCAGGTAATGAATTATTGTCTTTCTTCATTTGTAAGTTATTTGTCTACCAGCCTACATTAGAACTCCCCGAACCGAGTCATCCTTGCTCCTTGCATCGAGATATCAAATTGTCATTAATGCAAGACTCCGTTGAGAAAAGTTATACATGGTCCTATTTATTCCGGCAACAGTTCGGCAAGCACGTTAATAATTGCACAAATAAAGGTCGCTTGTGTATTAGCATGCATTGAAAAGTTATATATCTACTTTTACATCATCTGTATTTATTTCGTAATGTTATTCTGATATCCTAAAAGACAAATTACTCATAATCGAGGTATACTTTCAACATATGTAGGCTTAGTGTAATCACCCACTCCCATTACAAGACTAGTACATTCATAACGACGGTGATTATGAAATTGCAGATCGTTACATCGCCACGATCGTTTAGTGTCAATCATTGGCTCGGTGATTGACTATAGCTACGGTGGAGGGTCGTCACCGCTAACATATGTAGGCTTTAATAGTGTAATCGCCCTCTCCCATTACAAGACTAGTACATTCGTAACGTCAGTGATTGTGAAATTGCAGATCCTTACATCGCCACGATCGTATAGTGTCAATCATTGGCTCTGTGATTGACTATAGCTACGGTGGGGGGTCGTCACCGCTAACATATGTAGGCTTAGTGTAATCACCCACTCCCATTACAAGACTAGTACATTCGTAACGTCAGTGATTGTGAAATTGCAGATCCTTACATCGCCACGATCGTATAGTGTCAATCATTGGCTCTGTGATTGACTATAGCTACGGTGGGGGGTCGTCACCGGCTGTACTACTAGTGATGGACCGCCTACAGCGCGATCTATACCAGGGAATTAAAAGTGGACTGAGCTACCGAGCTCGACTACAAGTTGCTGTTGATGTTGTGGAGGGAATTCGGTTTCTACACAGTCAGGGTTTGGTTCATCGAGATATCAAATTGAAGAACGTATTGGTGAGTTAGTGCGTGTACGCCATGTTTACAACACGAGTTGTGTCGTCTAATTCAACCCTACCACTTACTTACTTACGACTTCTAAGTCCTGTTGTAAGCTAGTTGTATGCGATGGTTGTAGGCAAAAGTTGTACCGTGTAAATTCTCACTCAGAAACCTTGGAAATTCGTTGCAAATTCAACGCGCGCGCTCTTTTAACCTTGGAAATTCATTGGGAATTCGTTCGACATTTTCAATTTCGAAGATTTTAGACGTTTCCATTGAATTTCAGAGGTTTTTAAAACGAACATGCGTTTTTCCAGTGTGGCAGGGTCGCCGCCACAGCGTTAGCCATTTACTGCAGGCCCGGTAGACCTGTTACCGGGTGACAATCCCCTACTCTTTCAGTGATATTACTCAACATCTGCGTACAGAAAGATCTTATTATTAAAGTTACTAACTTCATTTCCAGCTGGATTCGAGGAACCGTGGCAAGATAACAGACCTGGGTTTCTGTAAACCAGAGGCCATGATGTCTGGCTCCATAGTGGGCACACCCATCCACATGGCACCCGAGCTCTTCTCCGGCCGCTACGACAACAGTGTTGATGTTTACGCCTTCGGTATCCTCTTCTGGTACATCTGTGCAGGCACAGTAAGACTCCCCCTGGCGTTTGAACAATGTGCCAGCAAGGACCATCTATGGAATTCTGTGCGACGGGGGGTGCGCCCCGAGAGGCTCGCCCACTTTGATGATGAGTGCTGGACACTCATGGAGACATGTTGGAATGGGGATCCGTTCCAGCGACCGATGCTAGGAGACATCCACCCTCAGTTGATAACCATCCTACGACGCCAAGAAGCGAAGAGCAGTTCAGTGGCGAGGTCCAGGAGAAATGAGATTCGAAAGGAAGTGAAATAGATTTTTTTTTTTGCATATGATATATATTTTTCTACTAAACAGCACGTCTGGAATACTTTCGCCGCATTTCATTGAGCGTGTTCTATCTGTGTGCAGTCGAACTCTACCTAGGCTTACGTAATGAATTTATATTGAAGTCAATCAAGTGTTGCAATCGTAAAATATCGCTTAACCACCTTAGTTGGTGTAGAGACCATTGAATACCTTTTTTTGTACAATACTAACAAATAGAGATTAGTAATTTATCCTGATTATTGTGTTGCTTTTCATCTCAAATATAGTGAGACTGGGGTTTGTGTGTATTTTCCATTGAAGACTTTGCGGATACATACTGCCATACAGAAAACACCTCAACTCTCGTTCATCCTCCCTACCCTTACATAAGGAGGGAGAGGCCTCCCTAACCTTACATGACGGGGGGTAGAGGCCTCCCTACCCTTACATAAGGAGGGAGAGGCCTCCCTAACCTTACATGACGGGGGTAGAGGCCTCCCTAACCTTACATGACGGGGGGAGAGGCCTCCCTACCCTTACATAAGGGGGGAGAGGCCTCCATAACCTTACATGACGGGGGGAGAGGCCTCCCTACCCTTACATAAGGGGGGAGAGGCCTCAATAACCTTACATGACGGAGGGAGAGGTCTCCCTACCCTTACATGACGGGGGGGAGAGGCCTCCATAACCTTACATGACGGGGGGAGAGGCCTCCCTACCCTTACATAAGGGGGGAGAGGCCTCAATAACCTTACATGACGGAGGGAGAGGTCTCCCTACCCTTACATGACGGGGGGGAGAGGCCTCCATAACCTTACATGACGGGGGGAGAGGCCTCCCTACCCTTACATAAGGGGGGAGAGGCCTCCATAACCTTACATGACGGGGGAGAGGCCTCCCTACCCTTACATAAGAAGGGAGAGGCCTCAATAACCTTACATGACGGAGGGAGAGGTCTCCCTACCCTTACATGACGGGGGGAGAGGCCTCCCTACCCTTACATAACGAGTGCGGTTAGTGTGCGGCGTTTCTAACTTGTAAGGAGCAAGGATGGCTCGGTTAGTGCGCGCGAAGATGTTGATTATCCGTAGGAGTAACCGTTTTTTAATTACTCGGGCTTCCTATGGCTGCCCGAGTTGAAAAATGGGCTTTCTTTTTTTTACTCCACACCAAATCGTCATTACTTCAGTGCCTCTACATTGCAGGCTCATGACTTCCGATTTTTTTCCGAGTAATATCGAATGAATTTCGAAGGTAGATCCCACTATTTTTTTTAATGACCGCCGGCGTGCACCGGATTGCGGACTGGGTCGACCCGCGAACTCGAAGTAAAATCACATTGTCGTGTGCGGTTTTGTTTCATCTGCTGCAGCTATCGACATATAGCTAATTGCACAATCGTTGTCGGGTGGAAAATCATAAATCTATAGAAGCTGAGACTGCAAGGATGGATGGAAAATCAGTTCATGAGCCACATTACATGCAGATACATTCAATGTTCTCGTAGTTTTGAAGGTATATTTAACTAAGATCCTACAAGTCTGGATAAAAAGGTCGATCATTTGACGGTGTTATATTGGAGAGTTTTAATTTCCCAGAATTCTTTTTGGTCGATCATAGCTTTCATGATTTTCAACCCGACAACGATTATACGGCTGATCATATGTTACACGAAGCTGTACAGTATATAATAGGATAATTATGCTGCAGAATGATTCTATGGTGACAATAAGCATAAGGAGTTTTGAATCGCTGTGTGACTGCATGTTAATGACAGCATGGCGTCGATACCAACATTGTGACCAAATTAAGATACGAAATTAATATATGTTGGTCTTGATGAAAAACACATGAATTACAGGTGTTCATCAACTCTTGAATGCATGGTATGTATTTCACAATGTTTGGATGAAGACTGTAAATATGGGTTTACCTCGGCACTGAAAACCTCACAACTGTTCTCTTCACTGCGTGTATCTGATCAATTAACTCACTTCGATTCGTTCTAAGTTCTAAAGATCTCTCAACCCTAGGCCTGTACTAGTACTGGATTATATTGTGGTTATTTTGAAAACAAAACAACATAACCTAAAAATCCTCCAACAAGGTTTTTGAATTCATATATACTGCTGTATGTGCATGATGTCATTATCTATATATAATATCCACAATACATTTCGGGCTTGGTATGCAAGATGCAACAAAACCGGCACAGGGCACATGCGCTGTAGAACAGAGTTGGCGATTAAGGTCAACGATTTACACTTCGATGGAGAATACTGCCTACGTCCATCGCGGAAGCGTAATCAGAAGAATCCAATGACAAAACTCGTTCCCAGCCAACTGCTTTAAAGTAGACAAAATGGAAAGATATTGCCAAGTAAGCTACAATGTAGATACGATATCAATGTGGGATTTATCGTGCGAACTTTATAGAGTGAACGTCAACATTTCTTCAGTAATAACTCTGATCCAAGTCGAGAACCCGTAGAATACTAGGACGATTAGAGTTGTCATGGAAAACATACATGAATTAATTAGAGAATGGGAATAGTTTTGGGAATATATGGAAGCGAGTTCGTTTAATTCTTCTTCCCTCGTGTCAGTTCTCACTTAGCGTCCTGATTCCGATTCCAACGCTTAATGTGAACCAGCCTTTACAATATAGTGGTGTATCAGTATTAGCAATATAATGAATATATATATAATATAATATATATATAATATACATGTAATATAATATAATATAATATAATATATATATAATATAATATAATATATATAATATAATATAATATAATATAATATAATATAATATAATATAATATAATATATATATATATATATATAATATAATATAATATATAATATAATATAATATAATATAATATAATATAATATAATATAATACAGCAATATGCAGAAATTCTGATCCTTATGACAAAAATACATATATATATCAAAAACCTACTTAAAATTATGGGATGGCTACGCTGATATTTTTTTCTAGTTGTCTGCCAGCGAGGCTTTATGAAAAAAATATCAGCGTAGCCATCCCATAATTTGAAGTAGGTTTTTGATATATATGTATTTTAGTCAAAAGGATCAGAATTTCTGCATATTGCTGTATAATATAATATAATATAATATAATATATAATATAATATAATATAATACAGCCTTTTGCAAAAATTCTGTCGCGACCAAGTATATAAGTATATAAGTATATCAGTATATCACTATATACCCGTGTGAGTTCCGCATGCCCGAACGCTACCCGTACACGCATTTCAAGATGGTTGACTGTACAAGCGTGGATTGGAGAGTCATGAATACGATACAATCTACACACAAACGTTATTTTCACATTCATTTGATAGTATAAATCTTCGGGTATATAGTGATATAGTGATATACTGATATACTTGGTCGCGACATAATTTTTGCAAAAGGCTGTATAATATAATATAATATAATATAATATATATATATATATATATATAATATCATATCATATCATATCATATCATATCATATCATATCATATCATATCATATCATATCATATCATATCATATCATATCATATCATATAATATATAATATAATATAATATAATATAATATAATATAATATAATATAATATAATATAATATAATATATATAATATAATATAATATAATATAATATAATATAATATAATGAAGGGGCAGGGGGGCAGTTGCTCCCCCCCCCCCCCCCCCCCCCCTAGCAAGGCGAAAAAAATACCAAAAAATACTGAGAACTTTACTATTTTTTTTACCTCCCCTTGAATTTTGGGTTACTATACGGCCCCGATAATAATAATTTACAATATGTGCGTTGATGGTGGAAAACTTAGGTTTCGATGAGCGAGAAAAGTGGGTCTATTGGCTTTAAAATGTGTTCAATGACAAATGTTTTCTGATACTGTATACAGCCCAAAATCTGAAAACTATGCCCACTCTTGCAACAAGGATGAATTGTCGTTGGGACGTGCGTATTATTTAAGTGATCGAGATAACGAAGATTCTGGCAAAACACGTTCAATTTTCGTAGTTTTTTTTTAGCGAAATTTAAGTCCGATGAGAACCAGATTTGGCATGCACCCTAATAGAAAATTGTGTGGTATTTTGAAGGTTGGGCCGGGTTGGTTATTTGACTTGTATCTGTCGCCCAAACTGATGCTGTTTTTCAGGCGGTCAATGCATGAATATCACTGGCGTAAGCAAAGAACTGCAGATTGTCATCAACAGTCTGTACAACTAAACTTGGTTGTTGTTTTATCCGGCGATTATTTTATAACCAGGTCACACTTTCCCGTTCATGCCAAACCACATCGGAACTATAGCTAATATATTGCCAGTTATTATTATGAAACAGGAAAGAAAGGATCGACCGACAGTCAAAGATAACCTCCAATCCAGATATTGGTTGTGGACTCTGAATCGGTCGTGCAACGGAAATTGTTGTTGGTGGTATGATACCAGCCAAAGTTGTCTTCACTCGAAACTGACCCTGGAATGGAAATACCATTGCATCTATACCGATCACTAGCTGCTGTCTGTATGCAAGGACGGTTGACGATCCCCTTGCATTTGCCACCATGGCACCGTGCAGCTGGTGCAGTTATGGCCGCGAATATCCATGTGGAGAAGTAACATCGAGATGTGATGAAAGTTTGTTTTTATACTGCGTCGATGAAGATCAACATCGTTAACTTATTGTAGTTTAACTTTAATGGTGTTAGTAAAAGTAAAGAAAACTTTAGAAAAACATAATCAACTATTACAAATGTCACCGAGGTTTTGAGATTCTTTTGAAGACTGCATGGAACCAAAATCTCTCTGTTTATTGTTTCGCATTTCGAATTTTCTCTCTCAAATGTTATCCATTGCAGTGAAAATCCAATGAAGTTTAATTCCCAAATTCCTATCAAGCGGAATTACAAGAAATTAAACAATATAGCAAAAACTGATTCCAGTAGTGGGTAATTCTGCTATTTCTTTTCTCGTGCGCGCTTATAAATATATCTCTTTTCTTTCTGTATTCATTCAAAAAGTTTTCCCCCTAGCTATCACTTATAGAACTCTGTCGAGATTGCGTGCATGGCTATACGACTGTATACAATTTCTTGCCAGGACTTCAGGACTCCAACCTTGAGCTTTGTTTTCTTTGATCGTTGTTTTCTTAAACACTTACTCATGTATTCTACTGAAAACAAAGCCGGGTTGTTGAAACCAAGACGATAATTACGGCATTCTCACGCGACTGCTCAAGAGAACTGACGGAAAACCTTTCCTCGACTCAGCGCTCGTGTTTCAAATTGAACCATTTAAGAAATTGAAAAGGAAATCTAACTTTTGGCGGGTGTTTTATCGCTGTTTCTGTTTACTCGTGATTGCCAAGCTTTTCTTTAGCAATTCGTTAATTAGTTGATTGTGATAAACTTATACACAATTTTGTGAGTAGACTCTTATCGATCGTGTGTCGCCCACACAAATACTTGTGTTCGTCGCCTCAGGGGAGAAGTCAGTAGAGTAAAGGGCTGTTTAAACCAATCCAACATGTTGGCTTGAACTTGAACTTGGCCCAATTAAGGTATAATTCCCTTGTTCTGTTTTGCGCACGCGCATGATATAATGCTCGTACTGGTTTTCGAGATCAGAATACTAGGATCTTTCACATACAAATGACCACTGCCATCTGAAAAAGCAATTATTCATCAATATCTTTGGAAAATTTCAATAGTATTGGATTTGGATAAAATCCCGAGAAGATATCGTAAATGACATTTATAGAGTTTAGTATGGGATTTTGCAGTCATGCGTACCAAATTTTTCGAAATTGCTTATATAATTTCAAAGTTTAACACTTTCCACTAAAAGAAGATATTGATATAAGATAAGTGTAAAAGTTTTAAGGCAAAATAACATGTCCTTGCGGAGTTATGAACGTTTTTAATTCTGAAAATACACCAGAACGAGGCTGTGTACGCATGAAGGCAAAATCCCATACTAAATTCTATAAATGTCATATACGATATCTTCTCGTGATTTTATCCAATACTTTTGAAATTTTCCAAAGATATTGATGAATAATTGCTTTTTCAGATGGTAGTGGTCATTTGTATGTGAAAGATCCTAGTATTCTGATCTCGAAAACCAGCACGAGTGAATAAGGTGTTAAACACTTTATTAATGAAAAGTAGAATTCACCCTTTGTCAGTGTTTGTAACATCTTCACACAAAAATGTTCTTTCTTCTTCACTTCGCTTTTAATTGATAATAACAATATTAATAATAATGTTATCACAGTGGTACACAAACTCAGTGGTACATAAACTCAGTGGTACCTAAACTCAGTGGTACATAAACTCAGTGGTACATAAACTCAGTGGTACATAAACTCAGTGGTACATAAACTCAGTGATACATAAACTCAGTGGTACATAAACTCAGTGGTACATAAACTTAGTGGTACACAAACTCAGTGGTACATAAACTCAGTGGTACATAAACTCAGTGGTACATAAACTCAGTGGTACATAAACTCAGTGGTACATAAACTCAGTGGTACATAAACTCAGTGGTACATAAACTCAGTGGTACATAAACTCAGTGGTACATAAACTCAGTGGTACACAAACTCAGTGGTACATAAACTCAGTGGTACATAAACTCAGTGGTACATAAATTAACTCGGTGGTACATAAACTCAGTGGTACATAAACTCAGTGGTACATAAGCTCAGTGGTACATAAAATCAATGATATTCTCATTGTTTTGTAATTAGCAATTGCTTATTACATGCAAGGGTGAGCACTGGTTGTTCATATCTTCACAGGCTCCCCAAGCAGTGCAAGTTTTTAGACTTTTGTCTCTAAAAGTATCTAATAATTTCGTTGTAAAACCTCAAGATTAGCTTTGCTAAAAACATTTCGTTTGGTTTAGGTGAACAGATAAGTAATTTTAAAAACACTATAGATAAAGCAATCAATAGCTTGAATATTTGTCTCATAACATAAGCAAATAACTGCATTCAATTGAAAAGGATTCAGTGCTATAATGTCTGACTAAACTTGTTTTTTTTTCTCCCGCGATCAGCCAGGTCACACTTTCCCGTTCATGCTATTTAAACCACATCGGAGCTAATATATATATTGCCAGTTATCAGATATGAAACGAAAGAAAGGACCGAGACAGTCAAAGATAACCTCCAATCCAAATATTGGTTGTGGACTCTGAATCGGTCGTGCAACTGAAATTGTTGTTGGTGATATGATACCAGCCAAAGTTGTCTTCATTCGGAAATGACCCTGGAATGGAAATACCATTGCATCTATACCGATCACTGCTGTCTGTATGAAAGGACGGTTGACGATCCCCTTGCCACCATGGCACCGTGCAGCTGGTGCAGTTATGGCCGCGAATATCCATGTATTCCGTTAGCATACACGATCCCTCACCTTTAAAGTTGATCATGTCGAAGTCCAAGAACTTTGCTCGTACATAATCCCTGTAGTCAACACCAGCAATAGGAAAGTTACACGTAATGCGCCAATGGGTGGACACTGCTCTGAGGGCTTCCATTCTGTTGAGTGACAGGCGATAGGCATCCCAGTTTGGCCTGGATTCGTTGATAGAGTTGTCGACAGAGAATGATAAACCCGTGTTCTTTTCTGCGCCTACAGATTTCGACTGCACTAGTGTCCAGGCTGAACCAGGTTCTGAGGTGAAATCGCAGTAAACATCGTATGTCTGAAAGCTTTCATCCAGGCGTAATCCGTAGATTCCATTCGTCCCTGTTCCTCCCATCTGCAAATACTCTACGCATGATTTTGGACCCTATACACAAGCAATGACAAAACAAATTGGTTTGATATAAAGTTACTTATAAAAAAAAGTTAGCTATAAAAAAAATAAGCTACTTATGTGCCCTTGGCACAAAGAATATAGTGCGTGAAGGTCTAAAATTGTACCACGCGGGTAAGACGGCATGTACGTCAGGGTTCTTTGAATCTACCAGATATGGGTGTGGTCGAATCGAATTCGAATACAGTCAGATTGGTATAGAACATTCAGAAATACGTATTCATTCAAGTGATCCTTACCTTTGAAATAAGCTGCCCAAACACAAATCCCGTTGACCGTTCAAGCAAACCGTCCAGCTCGTCTTGCCTCATGCGACTCATACCTTCAGAACTGACTTCACACAAGCCGGGTTGTTCAACCGCCGATATTTGCCGATAGTTGAAGTAGAAACAAAGCAAGACTTTCAGACACATCGTGGCGCATGCATTTAGGCTGTTAGTGTGTAGAGTTTGTAATGACGTGAAGTTCAGTCTGTAGTCTTGGCGGATGTCAGCGTACAACTCTCTTGATAAGTCATCTTGTAAACTCGCAGCGATTAGAGCTGAGCTTATGATAACCACGCACTTAATCAATCCTTGAGCCATCTTGGAGAAGTAACATCGAGATGTGATGAAGGTTTGTTTTTATATTGCGTCAATGAAGACCAACATCGTTAACTCTTTTATATATTCAGTTTCGCCCTATTCCAGTTCAGGTGTTCTTCAATCAGTCTTTTAACTCATCTGATTAAACTTTAATGGTGTTAGTAAAAGTTAAAAAACTTTCTTCAAACATAATCAACTATTACAAATGCTATTGTTCACCAGGTTTTGAAATTCTTTTGAAGACCGCATGGAACCAAAATCTCTCTGTTTATTGTTTCGCATTTCGAATTTTCTCTCTCAAATGTTATCCTTTGCAGTGACAATCTAATGAAGTTGAATTTCTATCAAGAATCACAAGACATTGATAGATAATAAATTAAATTGTGATAGCTATCAACTGATTCCAGTGGCTAATTCTGCCATTTCTTTAATTTACGCGTGCGCGCGCGTATCATCGCGCGTATATCTTTTCTTTCTGTATTCATTCAAAACGTTTTCCCCCTAGCTATCAGTTAGAACTCTGTCGAGATTGCGTGCATGGCTGTGTACAATTTCTTGCCAGGACTCCAGGAATCCAATTACCTTGAGCTTTGTTTTCTTTGATTGTTGTTTTCTTAAACACTTACTCATGTATTCTACTGAAAACAAAGCCGGGTTGTTGAAACCAAGACGATAATTACGGCATTCTCGCGCGAGCTCAAGAGAACTGACGGAAAACCTTTCCTCGACTCAGCGCTCGAGTTTCAAAGTGAAACATTCAAGAAATTGAGGAAAACATTGAATCTAACTTTTGGCGGGTGTTTTATCGCTGTTTCTGTTTACTCGTGATTGCCAAGCTTTTCTTCAGCAATTCGTTAATTATAGCTGCGATTGTGATAAACTTATACACAATTTTGTGAGACTGAGACTCTTATCGATCGTGTGTCGCCCACACAAATACTTGTGTTCGTCGCCTCAGGGGAGTAGTCAGTAGAGTAAAGGGCTGTTTAAACCAATCCAACATGTTGGCCCAATATTAAGGTAATTCCCTTGTTCTGTCTTGCGCATGCGCATATGATATAAAGAAACGTAGAATTGTTCGCCCTTTATCAGTGTTTGTAACATCTTCACACAAAAAGACATGTTCCTTTTTCTTCACTTCGCTTTTAATTGGTAATAATATCTGACTCAGTGGTACATAAACTCAGTGGTACATATGAACTCAGTGGTACATAATCTCAGTGGTACATATAAACTCAGTGGTGCATAAACTCAGTGGTACATAAACTCAGTGGTACATAAACCAGTGGTACATAAACTCAGGGGTACATAAACCCAGTGGTACATAAATGCAGTGGTACATCAACCCAGGGGTACATAAATTAACACAGTAGTACATAAACTCAGTGGTACATAAATTAACTCAGTGGTACATAAACTCAGTGGCACATAAACTCAGTGGTACATAAAGTCAGTGGTACATAAACTCAGTGGTACATAAACTCAGTGGTACATAAACTCAGTGGTGCATAAATTAACTCAGTGGTACATAAATAACAGTGGTACATAAACTCAGTGGTACATAAACTCAGTGGCACAAATTAAACTCAGTGGTACATAAACTCAGTGGTACATAAACTCAGTGGTACATAAATTAACACAGTGGTACATAAACTCAGTGGTGCATAAATTAACTCAGTGGTACATAAATAACAGTGGTACATAAACTCAGTGGTACATAAACTCAGTGGTACATAAACTCAGTGGTACATAAAATCAATGATATTCTCATTGTTTTGTAATTAGCAATTGCTTCTTACATGCAAGGGTGAGCTCTTCACAGGCACCCCAAGCAGTGCACTTTGTGGCTTAATTTTGACTGAATCCTCCCCGTAAGAAAAATTATTTTCTCTCGTTTTATATGGGCCTTCCCTACTATTGTGACTGGCCGTAAATACCATAGCAACTACAGAATGGCCTACTGACCGCTTAATACAGGTTGACCGCTTAATAGAGGTTTTTAGAAAATGCACAAAATAAGCCATATTAATGGCAATAAACATATATTATTTCAGCCCAATATGTTATTTATGACGAAACATTAACCAACACTATCAAGGAACAGTAGGCCCCGTACGTAGGCTTCGTCCATATGTAAACTTCTGTGAACACAAATATAAATGCCGCCATCATGCATGTATGTTGTCAACGTATCGTTTGGCTGAACGGGAAAGAACTCCGTTATATGCTCTTCGTGTTCATGAAGGTGAAACACGTCAACAAACGCGGATCGGAGGGTATGGACTAGAGGTTCCTTGTCATTATCTAGCTGGAGGACAAGTTATCATGAAAAGAAAACTTTGCAGTGCAACACAATAGGGCCGCACATAGTTGACTTGCTGAAATCATAGTCAGTTCACTATGCTGAAATGAATGCATTTGCTGAGTGACATCTGAATTGCATTCAGTCAGTTTACTATGATTTAAAATGAGCAGTGAAAAGAAATTGCGGGTAGTGTTATGTATCGTGTTTACGAGGTGACCGTTTAATACAGGTCAGAGACGTGACAATAAAAGAAAATAAGCCCGACAAAAACACGATTATAGTTGAGCCTGTAACTCCGCGGTTTCCCCTCGGTGATTTGAAATGACCTTCCAGTGTCATGAAAAACGTTACTTTCTGGTAAATACAATTTGTTGTTGTTCTACCTTTTATCTTGGCATTGTGAACTTTTCCGAATAAACTGCGGTGACGTAGAAGCCTATCAGAACGACGTACATATGCGGATATTAAAGAAACTTGTTTGACAATTATCCGATTCAACAATACGGCGTGGGACGGACGGCCGGCCCATGTTTGAACCACCACATTTATCTTACAACTAAATCGGATTGAAAATAATATAGAAACCAAAGTTTGTATGCCACCTGTTCCGTTGTGAAGATTGAACGATCGAGACGGTACTTCCTCAGATACCAATGAGTACAGCAAGAACGGGTATTTTTTTAGGCAGTTTACCGGATCTCAAATACAGTCATTTTGGTTTACAAATGTGTTTGATTTTTCACGTGCAGAAAGTCTATGATCTGACGAAAACCGCGGTCAATCGGTTTTGGTCAAAAATAGCCAGTCTTAATTATAAGTTGAGAGTCTAGTTTAATTGATGTCACTCCCCTGCCATGCATGTATTCCTACTAGTAGCTCCACCGATCGAGTTTCCTCTGATTATGAAGTCTTCTTTGAGTACAAACTAGCTATACTGCAAGAGATTTAGTTTTCAGATTTCACTGAAGTTTTATAAGGAAGTCAATCGGCCTGTGTGAGCTTTACCCTGTTAGTTATTTGCATGGATAGTTGCTTCTCGTTTCTGAGTTTCTACCGATGTACATGGAAATCGTGAGCTTGATAGCATGCTTGCACAGTAAGAAAGAACAATCACAGTTATAGATTTTGATTGATGCATCTTATCAATATTAATATAAATTGACCAGATAAAGTATATAGCACAATAAAACGTACTCATGCTATCTGTTTTATATTTGTTAACGTTATTGAAATTGCTAGACTTTAATAAGATACCCGTGAAGTTCTTCTGAGCGTTGGCCCTAGAAAAAAAGGAGAAAAGGAAAAAAATATCCGACCCGGCTCCGATGGGAGTCGATGGGATTCCGAGGGTCGTGGGTTCGAATCCCATCGGTGCCAGATATTTGTTCTCTTTCTTCTTTCTTTAAAGGGCTAACGCTCAGAAGAACTGCACGGGTATCTTTATAGCACTTTAACTTTCCCTTAACTTCTATATCTGTTTCACTAGTGCTACGCGGTCTCCTTTCCTTGTATTGTGCAGCCTGTGTAGCCTGGCCCTAAGGGGAAGGGGAGGCTACGCAGGCTAAGTATTGTGTTGTTGAAATAGTAATCATTTTATTGAGACTTTGATATATACCGTTGTATTGTGCATCCATAAGATCCAGTCTGACGACGATGACGTGAGAAAATAGTGTGGTTTCATGTCGTGTATGCGCGGTGTTTGTGTAATATTATGAGCAAAGAGAAGGTTTTGAACTTCATTTTAATAACATATATGTAGGAATAGAACTGTCTAACATGCCAAACACGCGGCTCTTAAATTCATGCATGCACATCTGCGCGCCTTCCGAGTGGAGCGTCTGGTGGATGTACACAGGCTAAAGCCCGCTACGAAACGATTTGTTGTACTTGCGCGCATAGGCGATGGAACTCTTCGAAAGTCTTAAATCACAAGGTGCAACATTGTGCGCAAAATTGCCGGCAATCGCGCGACTTCAGTGTGTCCACCTCTGTAATCTGTTGCGCGCAATATTACAGACTTGTACTTCAATAAATTAACTTGGCCGCATCAATTAGCTGGACGTGCGCTGCAATCATATTATTACCAATAACCTGTTACAATTACGAAAAGGATATCAACTTCTGGCGCGACATGGTTTGTCGATTTAAAGGAAAGGATTCTCATTTATATAATATATATAATATATAGTGGACCTTTCTATGTGTATATAATCAAATTAGTGCGCTTTACAAAGCTCACAGAGCTAGAGAGATATAGACTGCAGAATAGTAACGCAGTTTACAATCACGATGTTTGAGATGATTGCGTCCCAAGTTGCACCGCCTTTACGTGCGAGCAGACAAGTATTTCTCGTGGAGTAAAGCTTTCATGAAACCACTTTATACGAAAACAGTTTTTACGACCCATATTTCAATTTTAATGGTTGGCTAGCAATGGCTTTAATAAATAATTGAGATATTTCAACACTTGATATTCTGGCAGATTTCCACGTATTGGCAGATCTTCTGACACCCGAGACAGAAGATGAAACATTGTTTTATGATGTAGCAGACTATACCACTGCACGAAGACCGTCGACGCAAAAGACCTGTAGAAAGAAGAAATACAGTAGAAAATAACTTAAATAATTTAAAGATATGAACTGCAGATGAGATAATTGAAAGTTAATGCTTCCCACTGTCAGTAAAGTAATAGCCCATTGCACCCAAGCATTAGCAACCTTTGCTCTTAGTCCAAGAAGGCCAGACCACACACACCGGGAACTCCGCCTGCCCTACTCCTAATCTTCCTCCATGTCCTACTCCTAATCTTCCTCCATGACCTACTCCTAATCTTCCTCCATGACCTACTCCTAATCTTCCTCCATGCCCTACTCCTAATCTTCCTCCATGTCCTACTCCTAATCTTCCTCCATGCCCTACTCCTAATCTGCCTCCATGTCCTACTCCTAATATTCTTCCTCCATGTCCTACTCCTAATATATATCTTCCTCCATGCCCTATTCCTAATCTTCCTCCATGCCCTACTCCTAATCTTCCTCCATGCCCTACTCCTAATCTTCCTCCATGTCCTACTCCTAATATATCTTCCTACATGCCTTACTCCTAATCTTCCTCCATGTCCTACTCCTAATCTTCCTCCATGTCCTACTTCTAATATATCTTCCTCCGTGTCCTACTCCTATTCTTCCTCCATGCCCTACTCCTAATATTCCTCCATGCCCTACTCCTAATCTTCCTCCATGCCCTACTCCTAATCTTCCTCCATGCCCTACTCGGCCTAATCTTCCTCCATGCCCTACTCCTAATCTTCACCATGCCCTACTCCTAATCTTCATCCATGCCCTACTCCTAATCTTTCTCCATGCCCTACTCCTAATCTTCCTCTATGCCCTACTTTAATCTTCCCCCATGCCCTACTCCTAATTAATCTTCCTCCATGCCCTACTCCTAATCTTCCTCTATGCCATATCCTAATCTTCGAATCTCTATGCCCTACTCCTAATCTTCATCCATGCCCTACTCCTAATCTTCCCCCATGCCTTACTCCTAATTAATCTTCCTCCATGCCCTACTCCTAATCTTCCTCTATGCCCTACTTCTAATCTCCCCCCATGCCCTACTCCTAATTAATCTTCCTCTATGCCCTACTCCTAATCTTCCTCTACTAATGCTCTCCCATATGCTCAGTTTCCTCAGTAGTAACTGATTAAGTTACCTACTAGCTTATTGTGAGAGGATGTTGCTTCAGTCTGTTACCCACACAATTCTAGATCATTTGACCATGAAACACTAACTCAGTCACCAACCTTGGACATCTTTGTCCCTGTTAGTCCTTACAATACTGTAGATGGGATAGCCTTCACACATCTTTGTCATTCGATCACTTAGGGCATTGGTATTCGTGAACGAACCAGTTTTGCGCCAATGAGATTGTTTGGTGACGACTGCACTTAGCAAAAGCGACGGCTGTTGAACAAGAAAAATATGATACCAGATCAATTACACTTGTTTAGCTACATAGGAAAAGGTTGTTAGCGAAAAAATAGCTCAAGTATACACGTCGACAATTAGAATGAAACAAACATGCTGACCATCAGTGTATCAAAGAAGATGCATGGGAAACGTATTCACAATCTTGCAAACCGTAAGACACGTTCTCAGATTGTCAAATTAAATTGTTAACGTACCGTATTTCCTCAAATAAACGCCCAGCCTCCAATAAACGCCTCCCTCCAATAAACGCCTCCCCTTCAGGAGAAAAACCGTTAATATACGCCTCCCTCTTTTAAACGCCCATAAACGCCCCCCCCCCCCCATAGAGGGGCGTTCATTAGAGACACCCACTCGAAAGGGGGCGTTTATTAGAATAGACACGTAAAACATACACTGACATTGAAAGATTCCTGTTTTTATTCTTTAAATGTCTACAACTGACTCATTACCGCTTATGTTTTTCATCGTATTGTTGATGACTCGGGAAGTTTCCAAGGCAAAATTTGGAGTTTCGAAATATACCCCCCTCTTTTAAACGCCTCCCTCTAATAAACGCCCCCCCCCCCCCCCCCCTTTAAAACTTCAAATTTTAAATAAACGCCCCCGGCGATTATTTGAGGAAATACGGTATCGTAAAATGTGCAATCGCCTTGTTTAAATGTGGAATTGCGTAAGCCGGTTATTGAAGTTACCCGGCGAATGGCATGCAGCCACTACTTTCACGCTCGCCACAGGTCTCCCGCAAAGAGAGAGAGATAGGGAGACCTGTTGCGAGCGTATACCGGCTGCCCCTTCACCGGCCAGATTGAAGTCAGTATTTAAGACATTGTAACAACGTTCATCAACCAATGCACCAACAGTTCATCATCAGTTTCAGAAATAAGTACTCTGATCCCAAGTGCCTTTTCCTCTTGAAGTTCATTTCCCTGACGAGCAGCCACTGGTCGCTTTTTGACAAAACTGCCTGAAATGCGCCACCAATATAGTCAAATTGGTTTCCCTGTGTCTAGTTATAATGAGGTATAGGGTTAGCCAATCATCACCTGTTCGAAATCTTGCTGTAGCATGCGTGGACTGGACAAGTCGTCATGTACTAGCTTGGCTATATAGCATGCACGTAGACGTGGAACCTTGATCATTGTGATGTTCTATGAAAGATTGAACAATCTGTCATGGTTATCTTTTTGGCGTAAAACGCGAGCTACATATCATCACCCAAGCCCAAGTAATTAGCTATATACCAACTCATGAACCTACCTACATACATTGTGCAATTGGTTGTCTATCTCGGGCTATTGGACGTTAGTATATACCAACTCATGAACCTACATACATCGTGCAATGTGATTGGTTGTCTATCTCGGGCTATTGGACGTTAGTATATACCAACTCATGAACCTACATACATCGTGCAATGTGATTGGTTGTCTATCTCGGGCTAATCGACATTAATAGTATATACCAACTCATGAACCTACATATACATCGTGCAATCTGATTGGTTGTCTATCTCGGGCTAATCGACATTAGTATATATCAACTCATGAACCTATATACATCGTGCAATCTGATTGGTTAATTGTCTATCTCGGGCTACTCGACATTAGTATATACTAACTCATGAACCTACATACATCGTGCAATCTGATTGGTTCTCTATCTCGGGCTACTCGACATTAGTATATACTAACTCATGAACCTACATACATCGTGCAATCTGATTGGTTCTCTATCTCGGGCTATTCGACGTTAGTATATACTAACTCATGAACCTACATACATCGTGCAATCTGATTGGTTCTCTATCTCGGGCTATTCGACGTTAGTATATACTAACTCATGAACCTACATACATCGTGCAATCTGATTGGTTCTCTATCTCGGGCTACACGACATTAGTATATACCAATTCATGAACCTACATACATCGTGCAATCTGATTGGTTCTCTATCTCGGGCTGTTCGACATTAGTATATACTAACTCATGAACCTACATACCATCGTGCAATCTGATTGGTTCTCTATGTCGGCCTATTCGACATTAGTATGTACTAATTCATGAACCTAAATACATCGTGCAATCTGATTGGTTCTCTATCTCGGGCTACTCGACATTAGTATATATCAACTCATGAACCTACATACATCGTGCAATCTGATTGGTTCTCTATCTCGGGCTAATCGACATTAGTAGATACCAACTCATGAACCTACATACATCGTGCAATTGGTTCTCTATCTCGGGCTAATTAACAATTAGACAACGAGTCCGAGTTGTCTATGAGCAGATAGTCAACGGGGGCGGACGTATTTGGCGGGTGTAAACTGCTCTCGTTTTCATTCAGAAAAATATATTTTTTGTTGATCGAGTATTATTTTGAGGTTTCTGAGTTGGTACAGGGGCGTAAGCAGAGGGGGTCCCAGGGTGCCTGCGACCCACTTCCTCTGGGTCTACTCTTTAAATTTATATGTTTGAGGAGGGGAGGGAGGATTTGGTGGTGAACGATATGGAGTGTGACCCCCCAATGGAAAATCATGGCAACGCGCCCCTGTTGTAATACCCACTTCGCCTTCGGCGAGTGTCAGTAATGATATAAAGTCGTCAGTTATACGATTATTCAACTATCGTTATTCAGTTACAGTATGGACACTCGAACCGTGAACACTTAGATTTTTTCTAACACACACATATAAATTATTGATTGAGCAAATTGATCAGAAAAATGATTTATTTTGATCACTAAGTGTATTTAAACTCAATGCTTCATTTGAGAGGCTATGAGGCAATAGAAAGGTCGAAAAAAAAAGTTCGAAAAATACTCGAAGTGTTCACGGTTCGAGTGTCCACACTGTAAAACCCTGACTAGTAGCAATACTTGTTTAATCAAATGTATATAAGGCCCCGTATACATTGATATTTAATAAGGCCAATTTTGTTTTCTCCGTTTAGCCATCAGTTTCGTCCAGGCCACATGCATGTAAACAAGGACCGGACGGGACGGGACGCGGGACGGGACGGGACGCGGGACGGGAAGGGGCCTCAGCGGACGTGAGTTACTGCCAGCTGCACAGGGGGCGTGGGAAGCCAGTCTAGCGGGGAGCAATTTCATTATTGTTAGTGGGACTGAAGGGAATTATCTCCTCCCCAGTCCCCCTTCTCCTCCATGCAGTTCACACCGAACCGCACGTACTCTGGTTCCATTTACATTAGAGGGAAAATGCTCTTGTTTCGGTATTCAAATTACCCTCACTAAACTGCTAGGAAAGGAGGCCGCGTAGTGACTAGTGAAACAGATAGAAATTGAGAGAAAATTGAAATGCCAAGTTTTTAGGTATGGGAAACTGGTTGAAGTGCAATAAAGGCTTTATTGCACTTCAACCAGTTTCCCTCAATTTTATACTACTATATAATACTGTATATCCAGTCGTCACTGGCTCACATGCAGAACAAGAAACAAAACACCAATACGTACATAAAACATGTGGGATGATTCCTCAATGGGGGTTTACTTGAATTATAAGTGAAGGCACCAACTCGGCGTAAACACGCAAAGGCCATATAATAGACTTTTTCTGGGAATTAAAAAAACCCCACTGGACACAGACACGAAACATAAGAGAAATCGGCCAAAGTTACGCCCTTAAGTCATTAAATGCATATTTGGCATACTATATTCGCCACCAACCTTTTTAAAATCAAGTAAGATGTCAGCACTGTCTATATCTTTGTACGCAGGCACGCGAAAGTACTCTAGTTGACGAACAGAGTCGATCTCTACCGTCTCTTGGTAAAGTCGCCCATGTTCGTGGATATCAACATTGAAAAAAGATAGCGACATCAGCTGGAGAGTATAAAACATTGAATGATCTGTTAGAAATATTGGCTACTAATCCATTCTGATGGCATTAAAGCTTTTATTGGAGTCATTTGAGTCGCATTAATTAGTGTTTTTATTAAATAAACCATCATACTACAGGCGGACCGCACGAAAGGGCTGACCTGCAGCTTCCCGGTATACGAGTATTGAAACTTAGCCCACAACAATGGCTGTTTTTCTGTACTTACACAAATTCATTTATAACTAGCTTACTTGATTGAGAGGTGACGACTCACACGGACATTTTGACCAATTCAGAATTACTACGACAACGACCAAGTATACTTTCATGGATGTCATCTGCAATGAAGAAAGATCATGAGCACTACTCATTTCAGAGATGGATGGTAAATCAGGACTTCTAGCCCGTCATTCAGACCTTTGTCATATATCAGTAGTATATAGATAAAAAGGTTCAAATATACTAGTAGTCTAATAGGCTGTGTGTATGTCCTCTTAAGTATTCTAGGGAATATTACCAATGAACTTGTAATCTAGGTGGAAAGTTCGTCGATGGATTGCATGTACAAACAAGCAAACATAACAATGCCAAGATTAGTTTGATAAAAGGACGTAACGATTAAATCTGTTTATGTCCCCTGTTGTTAGGGAAAAGGTATTATACATTTAAAGGGGGAACAGAACAAAACAATCGATGACTCAAGCACTCAAACACTCAAACTTTCTTCCATGGCTAGTTTTTAGAGTTGAAAAAGAGCCCGTTAATAAACTCAATAACCCTTCCGCTCACCAAGTCGTGTCTCTCTTTATCAAAGCGCAGGATATTTGGAGTATCTTTTTCAAAGAATACTGAAAGTTAAAGTTTTGAATTCCGGCGCCAGCTGGCGATAAGAACTGAACAGTAGGAACTTCAAAAAAACTGATTCGCTTTCACTCGATGGGAACCAGACAAAATTAGTAAAACTTGGAATTTATTCATTTAGATAAAGTCATATATGCGTGCGAAAATGATAGCTTTTACAAGTTCGTAAAAATAATCAGTGGACATTTGTACGTTATCTAGTGCACTATCATTTACAGAAGGACAACAAACTTAATTTGCCTTAGGGAAGATAGTAGTGGCTCAGGTGTTTTATCACGTACAACGCCATTAGCTTTGTATACGTACATTACTGAACTGGCTTTCGACCCAACGTCACAATCCTAGATCGATTCAGTCAATCAGCCGTCAACAATTCTATTTACCAAACTTCACAGTTGGGACTGATGCATTTTATCGTGGATTCAAACCCACAGCCGGGTGGCAAACAATACGCGTTGCCTAAAATAAATGCATTAACAAAACAACAATGCTATAAATAAACCGATATAGCTAGTATACTAGGACATGTACTTTAGACCATCTCATGTATCAAAAAAAAAAACTAGGCCAACAGTTCTTGTGTACTTACTTGGCCAACCAGCACAATGTAGTCAAATGGTTTTCTTCTTTAGTGCTCGGAAATGGACTGTTTTTAGGGGGATTTTGCACTCAAAGAGAGCCGACTATATAGTCAGAGACGACGCATCTCTCAGCACAAATCAATGATGACTGTCTGTTTTGTGCATGCTGGTAAATAATGTGGGGGTTTTTAAATGGCTTCCTCCCGGAAATGAAGAGGTACCACTTATGGGGCTCCACATATGTTGATAATCACGCTGGAGAAACGCTCTGACTGTTTCAAATATTACTCAGTGCTCTCCACATAATAGGGCTAATTACACAAAACTACGCTTACCGTCATGTGGCTCTGAATAGAAAAGATTAGATATATGAAAATGGATCCGTGTTGTCATGAGAGTAACAGCTGATGTTTAGGGACAATGGAAGTGCGGGTAAACATCGGACGAGCAGCCGTTGTGCGCTCTCACTCTATAGGCCTTTCTTTTCTTTTTTGCTAACGAGCCAAGATAAATTAAATTAATATAAAATGAAAACTAGAAAGTGGGTAAAGTAAACACCCCCCAAAAACAAGGAAATTTATAAAGGACTAAGCAAGAAAATGAAGAGTGCAAAACGCGTTTTTCTGCATGCACTTTGCCGCAATAGAGCGAAAATAACGCTTGGGCTTTGATCGCAGGATGAAATTTAGGAAAACCCATAAATCATCTCGTGATATCCAGCGCCCTTCTGAACGTTCATTAACTAGTACAAGGATATGATTAGTGGCTAAGGAGTTGGCTGTTCTTCGATCGATGAAAAAAGACCCTCAATATACCTAACAAGCTGTAATAGACCTCTTTGATGGCCTTACAAAAGAGCTGACAGTGATGCATCATCGATCCAAACAATCGTAGTCGTTGAACGTTTTAGTGTTTGTCCGGATATCTTATCTGCATCTTGCAATTAATCTTTGCGCAAAAGTCCTTATCAAACAGGAAAACAAGACGAAGACTTGTACACCACTTGAACGCCAACAACACCTCTGATAGCGTTCAAGTGGATAGTTGGGGATCAATGTATAGTACTTAAACAAACGAATACTTGACTTGATAATATAACTACATAAGTGTTTCTTTTCGGAAACCATACACGCTACTGTTAGTGGCTGTGACGTTACCGTTGACATCATGTATATGACTTCAAATTTGAATGCAAACAACTGTATAGTTTCTTGGATTTCCTTTCTTTTGAG
This sequence comes from Actinostola sp. cb2023, assembly GCA_033675265.1. Lineage (NCBI taxonomy): Eukaryota > Metazoa > Cnidaria > Anthozoa > Actiniaria > Actinostolidae > Actinostola > Actinostola sp. cb2023. The sequence goes on from JAUJYZ010001585.1 coordinate 108,814, forward strand.
TAAAATGATATTCTGGATTTGTTTATATTCTGGCAAATTTTGCTCAAATCTTTGATCGATCAGTTCGATCACTACGCATCTTCAAACTAGAGAGAATCACACGAAAATACGTACATTTGGAAGCAGATACTGATAACATAACAGCACAGCTAAGCCATCATACTAGCTCCCTCTGTTCGACAAAGTCTTTGTTTACGTTACGTAGGAAGTCAAAGAAAGATTCAAGTATGTATCAATGTATATAATATAATCATTGAAACACGTTGAAAAATTTGTGGTACAAAATAAACTATGTATGTATGTATGTATGTATGTATGTTTGGACTCAACGTGACTTGTGAGGACATCAACCTGGTTACACACCTTACTTGTGAGGACATCAAGTACTTGTCTCACAAGTATATTGTCACAAAATTGTGAGATTTGCTACTATAAGCATTTTCCACTATAAAAAAAAGATTGTATTGTATGTCCTCACAAGTCAAAAATGTGTAAGTCTAGGTAGTCAATGTCCTCACAAGTACAAACTTCGTGTGTATGGATTTTTTAGCAAAACTGGATTTGTACCATGTAGACTTGTTAAGCATCAAAAGTTAGTTAAGAAACAAGAGCCAATTTTATCCAATTTAACTCTATATTAGTTTACACTCGAAGAATGCAAATTATGATACACAACTTTGTGAGGACGTGTGATTTTTTTAGCAAATTTGATTGTTTTGCTCTGTCCATGGTTTAACTAAAATTAGATGCATTGTTTTGATGCCAATAATGGACAAACAATAAAAGCACTTCAAACAATTTTATCCAAGTGAACTCTATATTAGTTTGCACTCAAAGAATGCAAATTATATGATACACAACTTTGTGAGGACGTGTGTGGGTCTTTAGGAAATTTGATTGTTTCTCTCTAACATTGTTCGAATAATAATGGCACTAAAAGCACTTATACATTTTATTTTTTTAATTGATATTGTACCTATGAATTAAAGTTCTTATTCAACAATAATAATTTAAACACATAATTAATCCATATGCCTGTGAATTTATAAATGAACCACTTTATTAGAGTGATTCCAATAGTGATTGCAATAAACCTGGACACTACTAATTAGCTGTCAGTGTTTATTAGATGCGATAGCTAGGAACAAAAGAAAACAAAAGAGTGTATAATAGTGTAGGTTTATTGGAATCACTCTAAACCTGGGCATTACTAACTGCACCAATACAAGACTCACTCTTGTTTTCTTTTTTTTGTTTGCATCTAATATTATAAACACACTGACAACTAATTTGTAGTGCCCAGGTTTATTGAAATCACTCAATTGTGCACCTGCCAAAGTTAGGCGGCGAGGTGGGTAGGGGTTGGAGGGGCGGGGAGAGTTGTTGAGAGACTGAACAGTATATAGGCAGGGGATTTAACAGCCAGTTTTTAGGACTTGGGAGTTATTATGATCAATGGCAATTGGCCGCCCAATACATAACATTGACAGGCACATATGAGGAACAGTACCTATCCAAAACTTTATTTGTAGCATGTGACATACCAGCTACAACTTCACTCCATTTCAAAGTTCTTTGATTTATATCAAAGAAGTACAACTTTGAAACATCATTCAACAACTCATTCATTATTGACAAGGTAATTAATAGCCAATCGGGGATCGTAATTTGTACCACGTGCAGTACATTGAAATGCGATAAAGGAATAAATTAATGCATCAATTTAATGACAGGAGCACATTCAGATTCCTCCCTAATAATTAAAGTTTCCAAAGTCCTCATTTCTGGAAAGCGAGACCGAGACAAAATTCATTGATTCTTCAATTTGGCTGAAACTTCTCAGAACTACTGCCCAAACTCACTAGCAGGAAACGTTTGATGATATTCTATTTTACCGAATATTTAGATGTGTCAATGACGTCACACCCCATCCCTTGCCATAAAGATTTAAAAAGGCATTTTTCTTGCAATGAGCATAGTTATCAACATACTATGAACCAGAAAGAAGTTAAGCCATTTCATTAGATATTTTGCAATTAAGCATAATAAAAAATCCCCCTTTTTGGTATGATTTTCACAATAAAATGCCTAATTACAACACCCACTGCAGAATTCCAACAAAATTCTGATTGTAGGTCTGGGACAGGGTATGCTATAATATATATTTTAAGCTTAAACATCTTGCAAAACTTCATGGCAAAGGACTATAATATTGTCATCAGTGTTGTGGTTAATAATGTGCTGTTACAGGAAGACAGAGGTTTTTTTGCAGATGATAGCCAGATGTTTACAAAGTGTCATCATAGACTCCTGGTTTTCCCAATGACAGTACAGCTTATATGTGACTGCAGGCTGTTATTTGTCATCCATGTTGAACTCCATCCTTGGAAATACAAATATTAAAAGAATGGTAAAAATGGAAACAGTAAGAACAATAGCAAAAAAGAACACATCAACAAAATCATTAATTAACAAAAGCCTATTGAAAAGCATATTACATGCATTGTTACATTTGTACATCCTCAGAAACAAGGGCTACCCATTGGTCAAGCAGCCCAGGGGGAATAGGGAGTAGAGAAGTAATACAAGAACAAAACAACCACTGGGGATCAATAATTATTGAAGGCTTTCCCATGAAAATGGCCTACGTGACTAATTTGATGATTTTTTAAATGTTTTGCAATTGCTTCAAAAGTAGAACTACTGGCGTCTAAATACCTATACAAACATTATTTGGTATTTTTAGATTGATTACACTTGAATTGCGGGCACTACATTTCCTCAAATAAACGCCCAGCCTCAAATAAACGCCTCCCTCCAATAAATGCCCCCCTTCAGGAGAAAAAGGACGGCCCCTCTCCATAGAGGGGCATTTATTAGATACACCACTCGAAAGGGGACGTTTTTTAGAATATAGACACGAAAAACAAACACTGACATTGAAAGATTCCCGTTTTTATTCTTTAAAGGGGGACTAGTACGTAAATCGTTCAAATTAAGTTTGATTTAGCTGAAACTTCACTGAAATAATCTCAAAGACCCATACAATCACTGGTTATTTTTTCTCTCAAAAATTCCAATTGGAAGTAATACATTTTTATGAATCTTTAGAGGTGTCAGTGACGTCACTGACTCAACCCAAACAATCATCACGGCTTCGCTCCATACATTTCTTCATGCTTAATGTCTTGAATCATTTTATTTCTATGAAGCTAAACGTTTGTGTGAAGGGGTTTTCTAATTACCTTGTATGTGCTTAGGATTGATTGTTTGACTAGTTTTCTTCAATGCAGAGCTGTTATCTGAACAAACCGTTCAGATATTTTGATCACAAAATACAAAGAAATGTATGGAGCTGAGTTTGGGTTGAGTCAGTGACGTCACTGACACCTCTAAAGATTCATAAAAATGTATTACTTCCCATTGGAATTTTTGAGAAAAAAAATAACCAGTGATTGTATGGGTCTTTTAGATTATTTCAGTGAAGTTTCAGCTAAATCAAATTTTTAACGATTTACGTACTAGTCCCCCTTTAATTAAAAAATATTTTTTTCACTGACTTGACATTTTCCTACCAAAAACTATTTAAAACAATAAGTCTACCTAAGACGGTTATACATGCCAAATTTTATTTGAAACTGAGCTTGATTGAAGGACTTAGGGAGGGAGGGTGTTTGTTATAGACCTCAAAAGCCCAATTTTAAATATAGGTCAAAAAGTCAAAGTTGAGGGAATGGTCATTGTGAAATTTAGACAGCAGAGAAGAATAGTTGTCGTGGATATTAGTCAGACCAATGGTCACATTCACCCTATGGTGATCCAGGGGGGGAGTGATGCTTGTCACGTGACTAACCCTAGACCCTAAGCCAGCCTTCAGTCAAATCTAACCCTAGCTTCCAGAAGTAACCCAGGGGCAAAAAAAAAAACCTCTAAGCCTGAATCGTTACCCTAACCCTAGTTTTGAGCCCTAACTTCTTCCCGGGGATGTCAAAAGTCCTGGTCACGTGACCTCATATTCGCTCCTGAGCTATTTTGAGTTTTTTAGCGATTTTCTGGACCTAATCACGCCATAGGAAATTTCGATTCCATATAAGGGGTTTCCATGGAAATCTTGACAGTTCTGAATGCCCGTGGGCTCGCGTTTTCACGTGGTTTGTCTTTCTTCTTGGGATCTCTTCGTGACCAGTGGTTGTAACTGCTTTGAAGAGGCCAATTTTGTATTTTTAGAGTGTTTATAGCCATAATTATTCACCACAGAAGCCCCCAGGACAACATCATTAAGCTTGACTGGTGTGGTACTCAGAGACCGTTCTACTGAAAGAACCCAGCAGCGAGAAACGATTTTCACGAAGACATGTCGGCACTGCCGTTACGAAATTCAAAATGGTGGACTCAACTGTGAAATCATCTCTCTGGTTGTTCTGTGGTGGATTGCAGAACCTACAAAGGCATTTTTGGCGACTTAAAGAATGCAACCGGTGCAATATTTTGCCTGTAGGACCTAGTGACTCAGCACTCTATAAAAGTCTAAAAAACAGAAAGGGCGGGATGCTTGCTGTCGAAAATTCCCGGATGTTCCCAGCATCCTTTTCGGGCGTGCAGAAGGAAAACACGTGTTTGCGAAAGTGGTCCAAAGTGGTCCTGATTAATATTCGTAAATCGTCTAACATGCACCAACTCAAATTGTCGTAACTTTTGAAATATCCAAAACGTACACAGGTTTTTACAGATTTGTGTAAATGAAATGATGTTCAATCCGATTGTGTCAATGAGAGAGTCCAGCGATGTGCCACTTTTGCAAAATAATCGCGTAAATTTGGGTAATTTTGAGCCGCCGTTCAGTTAGATCTTAGTGGGGTTAATTATCAACTAATTTTCTCATAAACGGCTGAACCGATTAATAACGCTTTACCTCTAGACAAACTAGATACATTTATCTACAACATGATATAAAAAGTTTCGCTGGATAATGCGAGACGAAGTTTGTACAGCGCCGTAAAGAAGTGCATAATTTCATGTAAATTTGACCTCTTGACCAGCTCTCAGACGGAATCATTTCAAAAAATAAAATAAAATAAAATAAAAATATTTTGAAGCAAACCAAACCCGTTTTAGTTTTAACCTTGATATAGTCTTTCATTAGCTAGAGTTTGGGAGAGATTTATTTTAGAAGCGAAAACGACTGAGAGGTTTTTAGAGAGACGGCCAGTTAAATGCGTTTTCTAAGCAGATGAAAATCATGCATTCCCAGTTTTTTAAGACAATCAACATGTTACTTGTGTCTAAGTTTAATTTGAAATAGTATTTCCTGTCAGAAATTCAGTTATTGATTTATATGATATTTCTATTCCAAGGACTTGAACTGATATTTCCAGTCCTAGTCCTAGTACTCATGAGCGGACTTTCCGGGGTATCCAGTGCCATCATGTGACCAAATTGAGGACACCTGGTTGGCTGTTTACCTGATGAATAATTAATGAGTTTTTGAAATAATTATAAACGTCCTCACAAGTCTGTTTAGAATTCAGAATCATACTGATGTCCTCATATACAAGTCCGTTTAGTATTCAGAATACTGATGTCCTCACAAGTCCGTTTAGAATTATTAATGTCCTCACAAGTCCGTTTAGAATGTTAGAAATAAACGTCCTCACAAGTCCGTTTAGAATTCAGAATACTGATGTCCTCACAAGTCCGTTTAGAATTCAGAATACTGATGTCCTCACAAGTCCGTTTAGAATTATTAACGTCCTCACAAGTCCGTTTAGAATGTTAGAAATAAACGTCCTCACAAGTCTGTTTAGAATGTTAGAAATAAACGCAGGGTTTTAACTGAATAACGATAGTTGAATAATCGTATAACTGACGACTTTAAATCATTAACAATTACTCGCCGAAGGCGAAGTGGGTATTGATATACCACAGGGGCGTTGCCAGGATCCTCCCTCCCCTCCTCAAACATATAAATTTAAAGAGTAGACCCAGAGGAAAGGGGGTCGTAGGCACCCTGGAACCCCCTTCTGCTTACGCCCCTGTACAATATACCGGCCAACTCAGGCCTCAAAATAATACTCGATCAACAAAAAAACATATTTTTCTGAATGAAAACGAGAGCAGTTTACACCCGCCATATACATTCGCCCTCGTTGACTATCTGCTCATAGACAACTCGGACTCGTTGTCTAAATGTTAATTAGGCCGAGATAGAGAACCAATCAGATTGCACGATGTATGTAGGTTCATCAGTTTGTATATACTAATGTCGAATATCCCGAGATAGAGAACCAATCAGATTGCACGATGTATGTAGGTTCATCAGTTTGTATATACTAATGTCGAATATCCCGAGATAGAGAACCAATCAGATTGCACGATGTATGTAGGTTCATCAGTTTGTATATACTAATGTCGAATATCCCGAGATAGAGAACCAATCAGATTGCACGATGTATGTAGGTTCATCAGTTTGTATATACTAACGTCCAATAGCCCGAGATAGAGAACCAATGCACGATGTATGTAGGTTCATGAGTTGGTATATACTAATGTCGAATAGCCCGAGATAGAGAACCAATTGCACGATGTATGTAGGTTCATGAGTTGGTATATACTAACGTCGAATATCCCGAGATAGAGAACCAATCAGATTGCACGATGTATGTAGGTTCATGAGTTGGCATATACTAACGTCCAATATCCCGAGATAGAGAACCAATATTGCACAAGGTATGTAAGTTCATGAGTTGGTATATAGCTAATTGCATAATCGTTGTCGGGTTGAAAATTATGAAAGCTATGACCAAAAGGAATTCTGGGAAATTAAAACTCTCAAATTATACCGTCAAATCAACGACCTTTTTATCCAGACTTGTAGGATCTTAGTTAAATAGCTCATATACCTTCAAAACTACGAGAACATTGAATATATCTGCTTGTAATGCGGGTCATGAACTGATTTCCCATCCATCCTTGCGGTCTCAGCTTCTATGATTTATGATTTTCAACCCGACAACGATTATGCAATTAGCTATATACCAAATGATATGTAGCTCAGGAAAAGTCACTTGGGATCAGAGTACTTATTTCTGAAGCTGATGATGAACTGTTGGTGGTTGCTAACGTTGCATGTTACAATGTCTTAAATACTGACTTCAATCTGGTCGGAGAAGGGGCAGCCCGGTATACGCTCGCAACAGGTCTCCTTACTGATCTCGCTCTCTTTGCGGGAGACCTGTGGCGAGCGTGAAAGTAGTGGCTGTCAATCGCAGGGTAACTTCAATATCTGGCTTACGCAATTCCACATTTAGTGAAAAACAAGGCGATTGCACATTTTCGATACGTTAACAATTCAATTTGACAATCTGAGAACGTGTCTTACGGTTTGCAAGATTGCCGGTGAATACGTTTCCCATGCATCTTCTTTGATACACTGATGGTCAGCATGTTTGTTTCATTCAATTGTCGACGTGTATACTTGAGCTATTTTTTCGCTAACAACCTTTTCCTATGTAGCTAAACAAGTGTAATTGATCTGGTATCGTGTTTATCTTGTTCAACAGCCGTCGCTTTTGCTAAGTGCAGTCCATTGGCACAAAACTGGTTCGTTCACGAATACCAATGCCCTAAGTGATCGAATGACAAAGATGTGTGAAGGCTATCCTATCTACAGTATTGTCAGGACAAACAGGGACAAGGACGTCCAAGGTTGGTGACTGAGTTAGTGTTTCATGGTCTAGTAGGTAACTTAACCAGTTACTAGGAAAGCTTATATGCATGGGAGAGCATTAGTAGAGGAAGATTAGGAGTAGGGCATGGAGGAAGAGTAGGACATGGAGGAAGATTAGGAGTAGGGCATGGAGGCGGAAGATTAGGAGTAGGACATGGAGGAACTAGAAGTAGGGCATGGAGGAAGATTAGGAGTAGGGCATGGAAGAAGATTAGGAGTAGGGCACGGAAGAAGATATATTAGGAGTGGAGGAAGATTAGGAGTAGGGCTTGGAGGAAGATTAGGAGTAAGGCATATATGGAGGAAGATTAGGAGTAGGGCATGGAGGAAGATTAGGAATAGGGCATAGAGGAAGATTAGGAGTAGGGCATGGAGGAAGATTAGGAGTAGGGCATGGAGGAAGATTAGGAGTAGGATATGGAGGAAGATTAGGAGTAGGGCATGGAGGAAGATCAGGAGTAGGGCATAGAGGAAGATCAGGAGTAGGGCATGGAGGAAGATTAGGAGTAGGGCACGGAGGAAGATTAGGAGTAGGGCATGGAGGAAGATTAGGAGTAGGATATGGAGGAAGATTAGGAGTAGGGCATGGAGGAAGATTAGGAGTAGGGCATAGAGGAAGATCAGGAGTAGGGCATGGAGGAAGATTAGGAGAGGCTAGTCAGTCCAGAACAACTAAATCGGATTGAAAATAATATAGAAACCAAAGTTTGTATGCCACCTGTTCCGTTGTGAAGATTGAACGATCGAGACGGTATTTCATTTGATACCAATGAGTATGTAGCAAGAAAGGGTGTTTTATTAGGCAGTTTGCCGGATCTCAAATACAGTCATTTTGTTTTACAAATGTGTTTGATTTTTTACGTGCAGAAAGTCTATGAATTGACGAAAACCGCGGTCAATCAGTTTTGGTCAAAAATAGCCAGTCTTAATTATAAGTTGAGAGTCTAGTTTAATTGATGTCACTCCCTCCACCGATCGAGTTTCCTCTGATTATGAAGTCTTCTTTGAGACTTACAAACTACTGCAAGTTATTTAGTTTTCAGATTTCACTGAAGTTCTTTAAGGAAGTCAATCGGCCTGTGAGAGCTTTACTCTGTTAGTTATTTGCATGGATAGTTGCTTCTCGTTTCTGAGTTTCTACCGATGTACATGGAAATCGTGAGCTTGATAACATGCTTGAACAGTAAGAATGAACAATCACAGTTATAGATATACATCTTATCAATATTAATATAAATTTATCAGATAAAGTATATACCACAATAAAATGTACTTATAGACCGAATGCAATAATGGCGTCCAATTTCAATTGCCATTGTTCTGGACTGACTAGCCTCTCATACAGGTGAAAATGCTTTTGTATTTCCACATGAACGCGAGATTAGTCAGTCCTGAGCAATGACAATTGAAATTGGACGCCATTATTGCATTCGGTCTATGCTATCTGTTTTATATTTGTTAACGTTATTGAAATTGCTAGACTTTATAAAGATACCCGTGAAGTTCTTCTCAGGCGTTAGCCCTAGAAAAAAGGAGAAAGAGAAAAAATTATCTGACCCGGTCCCGATGGGAGTCCGATGGGATTCCGAAGGTCGTGGTTCCGAATCCCATCGGGGTCAGATATTTTTTTCTCTTTCTCTTTTCTTTAAAGGACTAACGCTCAGAAGAACTTCACGTCGTCCTCGACGTCGTCGTCCTGGTGCTTAATGGCCCCTATTGAGTCTGAAAACGATGACGTGAGCAGGAAGTTAATTAAGAGGGCGTTCTATTAGCATCCTCGCAAACCCAGGGTTGATTGGTAAAAGAGAATTGGGTAATCGGACTCTATTGTTGTTGGGATAAATGGATGAGGGACGAGGCTTGGAATTGTGAAAAAAATGGGAGAGGGGTTTTATGGGGATTAGCTTGGAAAATAGTGTGCACGCGCGATGTTTGGGTAATATTATGAGCAAAGACAAGGTATTGAACTTCATTTTAATAACATATATGTGTAGGAATAGAACTGTCTAACATGCCAAACACGCGGCTCTTAAATTCATGCATGTACATCTGCGCGCCTTCCGAGTGGAGCGTCTGGTGGATGTACACAGGCTAAAGCCAGCTACGAAACGATTTGTTGTACTTGCGCGCATAGGCGATGGAACTGTTCGAAAGCCTTAAAACAAAAGGTGCAACATTGTGCGCAATATTGCCGACAATCGAGCGATTTCAGTGTTTTCAGCGATTTCAGTCTACCTCTGTAATTTGTTGTGCGCAATATTACAGACTTGTACTATATAATCAAATTAGTGCGCTTTACAAAGCTCACAGAGCTAGAGAGATATAGCGGACTGCAGAATAGTAACGCAGTTTACAATCACGATGTTTGAGATGATTGCGTCCCAAGTTGCACGGCCTTTACGTGCGAGTAGACAAGTATTTCTCGTGGAGTAACGCTGTCATGAAACCACTTTATTATAAATAAACAGTTTTTACGACCCAAATTTCAATTTTAATGGTTGGCTAGCAATGGCTTTAATAAATAATTGAGATATTTCAACACATGATTTCGTAACAGATTTTCACGTTTTGGCAGTCCTTCTTACACCCGACACAGCGGACGAAACATTGTATTCCGATGATCATGCAGACTATCCCATCGCAACCAGACCGTCGACGTAAAAGACCTGTAGAAAGAAGAAATACAGTCTAAAATTGCAGATGAGATAATTGAAAGTTAATGCTTCCCAATGTCAGTAAAGAAAGAGCCCATTGCGCTCAAGCATTAGCAACCTTTGCTCTTAGTCCAAGTAGGCCAGACCACACACACCGGAAACTCCGTGCCCTACTCCTAATCTTCCTCCTTGCCCTACTCCTAATCTTCCTCCATGCCTTACTCTTCATCTTCCTCCATGCCCTACTCCTAATCTTCCTCCATGCCCAACTCCTAATATTGTTCCGTGCCCTACTCCTGATATTCCTCTATGCTCTACTGCTGATCTTCCTCTATGCCCTACTCCTAATCTTCCTCCATGCCCTACTCCTAATCTTCCTCCATGCCCTACTCCTCATCTTCCTCCATGCCCCACTCCAAATATATCTTCCTCCGTGCCCTACTCCTAATCTTCTTCCATGCCCTACTCCTAATCTTCCTCCGTATCCTACTCCTAATCTTCCTCCATGCCCTACTCCTAATCTTCCTCCATGCACTACTCCTCATCTTCCTCCATGCCCCACTCCAAATATATCTTCCTCCGTGCACTACTCCTAATCTTCTTCCATGCGCTACTCCTAATCTTCCTCCGTATCCTACTCCTAATCTTCCTCCATGCCCTACTCCTAATCTTCCTCCATTTCCTACTCCTAATCTTCCTCCATGCCCAATTGCTAATATTCCTCCGTGCTCTACTCCTGATCTTCCTCTATGACCTACTTCTGATCTTCCTTTATGCCCTACTCCTAATATTCCTCCGTGCCCTACTCCTGATATTCCTCCGTGCCCTACTCCTGAATTATCTCTATGCCCTACTCCTGATCTTCCTCTATGCTCTACTCCTAATCTTCCTCCGTATCCTACTCCTAATCTTCCTTCAAGCCCTACTCCTAATCTTCCTCCACTCCTAATATATCTTCCTCCGTGCCCTACTCCTAATCTTCCTCCATGCCCTACTCCAAATATATCTTCCTCCGTGCCCTACTCCTAATCTTCTTCCATGCCCTACTCCTAATCTTCCTCCGTGCCCTACTCCTGATCTTCCTCTATGCCCTACTCCTGATCTTCCTCTATGCCCTACTCCTAATATTCCTCCGTCCAATACTCCTGATCTTCCTCTATGCCCTACTCCTGATCTTCCTCCATGTCCTTCTCCTGATCTTCCTCTATGCCCTACTCCCAATCTTCCTCCATGCCCTACTCCTAATCTTCCTCCATGCCCTACTCCTAATCTTCCTCCATATCCCACTCCTAATCTTCCTCCATGCCCAACTGCTAATATTCCTCCGTGGTCTACTCCTGATCTTCCTCTATGAGTTACTCCTGATCGTCCTCTATGCCCTACTCGTCGTCTTCCTCCATGCCCTACTCCTAATCTTCCTCCATGCCCTACTCCTCTTCTTCCTCCATGCCCCACTCCAAATATATCTTCCTCCGTGCCCTACTCCTAATCTTCTTCCATGCCCTACTCCTAATCTTCCTCCGTATCCTACTCCTAATCTTCCTCCATGCCCTACTCCTAATCTTCCTCCATGCACTACTCCTCATCTTCCTCCATGCCCCACTCCAAATATATCTTCCTCCGTGCACTACTCCTAATCTTCTTCCATGCGCTACTCCTAATCTTCCTCCGTATCCTACTCCTAATCTTCCTCCATGCCCTACTCCTAATCTTCCTCCATTTCCTACTCCTAATCTTCCTCCATGCCCAATTGCTAATATTCCTCCGTGCTCTACTCCTGATCTTCCTCTATGACCTACTTCTGATCTTCCTTTATGCCCTACTCCTAATATTCCTCCGTGCCCTACTCCTGATCTTCCTCTATGCCCTACTCCTGATCATCCACTATGCCCTAATCGTAATCTTCCTCCATGCCCTACTCCTAATCTTCCTCCATGCCCTACTCCTCATCTTCCTCCATGCCCCACTCCAAATATATCTTCCTCCGTGCCCTACTCCTAATCTTCTTCCATGCCCTACTCCTAATCTTCCTCCGTGCCCTACTCCTGATCTTCCTCTATGCCCTACTCCTGATCTTCCTCTATGCCCTACTCCTAATATTCCTCCGTGCAATACTCCTGATCTTCCTCTATGCCCTACTCCTGATCTTCCTCCATGCCCTTCTCCTGATCTTCCTATATGCCCTACTCCCAATCTTCCTCCATGCCCTACTCCTAATCTTCCTCCATGCCCTACTCCTAATCTTCCTCCATATCCCACTCCTAATCTTCCTCCATGCCCAACTGCTAATATTCCTCCGTGCTCTACTCCTGATCTTCCTCTATGAGCTACTCCTGATCGTCCTCTATGCCCTACTCGTAATCTTCCTCCATGCCCTACTCCTAATCTTCCTCCATGCCCTACTCCTCATCTTCCTCCATGCCCCACTCCAAATATATCTTCCTCCGTGCCCTACTCCTAATCTTCTTCCATGCCCTACTCCTAATCTTCCTCCGTATCCTACTCCTAATCTTCCTCCATGGCCTACTCCTAATCTTCCTCCATGCACTACTCCTCATCTTCCTCCATGCCCCACTCCAAATATATCTTCCTCCGTGCACTACTCCTAATCTTCTTCCATGCGCTACTCCTAATCTTCCTCCGTATCCTACTCCTAATCTTCCTCCATGCCCTACTCCTAATCTTCCTCCATATCCTACTCCTAATCTTCCTCCATGCCCAATTGCTAATATTCCTCCGTGCTCTACTCCTGATCTTCCTCTATGACCTACTCCTGATCTTCCTCTATGCCCTACTCCTAATATTCCTCCGTGCCCTACTCCTGATCTTCCTCTATGCCCTACTCCTGATCATCCACTATGCCCTAATCGTAATCTTCCTCCATGCCCTACTCCTAATCTTCCTCCATGCCCTACTCCTCATCTTCCTCCATGCCCCACTCCAAATATATCTTCCTCCGTGCCCTACTCCTAATCTTCTTCCATGCCCTTCTCCTAATCTTCCTCCGTATCCTACTCCTAATCTTCCTCCATGCCCTACTCCTAATCTTCCTCTATGCCCTACTCCTAATATTCCTCCGTGCCCTACTCCTGATCTTCCTCTATGCCCTACTCCTGATCATCCTCTATGCCCTGATCGTAATCTTCCTCCATGCCCTACTCCTAATCTTCCTCCATGCCCTACTCCTCATCTTCCTCCATGCCCCACTCCAAATATATCTTCCTCCGTGCCCTACTCCTAATCTTCTTCCATGTTCTACTCCTAATCTTCCTCCGTATCCTACTCCTAATCTTCCTCCATGCCCTACTCCTAATCTTCCTCCATATCCCACTCCTAATCTTCCTCCATGCCCAACTGCTAATATTCCTCCGTGCTCTACTCCTGATCTTCCTCTATGACATACTCCTGATCATCCTCTATGCCCTACTCGTAATCTTCCTCCATGCCCTACTCCTATTCTTCCTCCATGCCCTACTCCTCATCTTCCTCCATGCCCCACTCCAAATATATCTTCCTCCGTGCCCTACTCCTAATCTTCTTCCATGCCCTACTCCTAATCTTCCTCCGTATCCTACTCCTAATCTTCCTCCATGCCCTACTACTCCTAATCTTCCTCCATATCCTACTCCTAATCTTCCTCCATGCCCAACTCCCAAGCTTCCTCCATGCCCTACTCCTAATCTTCCTCCGTATCCTACTCCTAATCTTCCTCCATTCCCTACTACTCCTAATCTTCCTCCATATCCTACTCCTAATCTTCCTCCATGCCCAACTCCCAAGCTTCCTCCATGCCCTACTCCTAATCTTCCTCCGTATCCTACTCCTAATCTTCCTCCATGCCCTACTACTCCTAATCTTCCTCCATATCCTACTCCTAATCTTCCTCCATGCCCAACTCCCAAGCTTCCTCCATGCCCTACTCCTAATCTTCCTCCGTATCCTACTCCTAATCTTCCTCCATATATGCCTTACACCTATAATCTTCCTTCAAGCCCTACTCCTAATCTTCCTCCACTCCTAGTATACCTTCCTCCGTGCCCTACTCCTAATCTTCCTCCATGCCCTACTCCTAATCTTCCTCCGTATCCTACTCCTAATCTTCCTCCATGCCCTACTCCTAATATTCCTCCATATCCTACTCCTAATCTTCCTCATGCCCGATTGCTAATATTCCTCCGTGCCCTACTCCTGATCTTCCTCTATGTCCTACTCCTGATCGTCCTCTATGCCCTACTCCTGATCTTCTTCTATGCCATACTCCTAATCTTCCTCCATGCCCTACTCGTAATCTTCCTCCATGCCCTACTCCTAATCTTCCTCCATGCACTAATAATAATAATAATAAATTTATTTCTTATATTGCGCAAAAAACATGTGAATGATCTATTGCGCATTACATTATATATATATACTAAAAATACTACGAATACAAAACTAATCTACCTACTCCTCATCTTCCTCCATGCCCCACTCCAAATATATCTTCCTCCGTGCCCTACTGCTAATCTTCTTCCATGCCCTACTCCTAATCTTCCTCCGTATCCTACTCCTAATCTTCCTCCATGCCGTACTCCTAATCTTCCTCCATGCCCCACTCCAAATATATCTTCCTCCTTGCCCTACTCCTAATCTACTTCCATGCCCTTCTCCTAATCTTCCTCCGTATCCTACTCCTAATCTTCCTCCATGCCCTAGTGCTAATCTTCCTCCGTATCCTACTTTTAATCTTCCTCCATGCCCAACTCTTAATATTCCTCTGTGCCCTATTCCTGATCTTCCTCTATGACCTACTCCTGATCTTCCTCTATGCCCTACTCCTGATCTTCCTCTATGCCCTACTCCTGATCGTCCTCTATGCCCTACTCCTGATGTTCCTCTATGCCCTACTCCTAATCTTCCTCCATGCCCTACTCGTAATCTTCCTCCATGCGCTACTCCTAATCTTCCTCCATGCCCTACTCCTGATCTTCCTCTATGCGCTACTCCTAATCTTCCTCCATGCCCTACTCCAAATATATCTTTTTCCTTGCCCTACTCCTAATCTACTTCCATGCCCTTCTCCTAATCTTCCTCCGTATCCTACTCCTAATCTTCCTCCATGCGCTACTCCTAATCTTCCTCCATGCCCTACTCCTGATCTTCCTCCGTGCCCTACTCCTAATCTTCCTCCATGCCCTACACCAAATATATCTTCCTCCGTAGCCTACTCCTAATCTTCTTCCAAGCCCTACTCCTAATCTTCCTGCATGCCTTACTCCTAATCTTCCTCCATGTCCTACTCCTAATCTTCCTCCATGCCCAACTCTTAATATTCCTCCGTGCCCTACTCCTGATCTTCCTCTATGCCCTACTCCTGATCTTCCTCTATGCCCTACACCTGATCGTCCTCTATGCCCTACTCCTGATCTTCCTTTATGCCCTACTCCTAATCTTCCTCCATGCCCTACTCGTAATCTTCCTCCATGCGCTACTCCTAATATTCCTCTATGCCCTACTCCTGATCTTCCTCCATGCCGTACTCCTAATCTTCCTCCATATCGTACTCCTAATCTTCGTCCATGCCCTACTCCTAATCTTCCTCCGTGCCATACTCCTAATCTTCCTCCATGCCCTACTCCTGATCTTCCTCTATGCCCTACTCCTGATCTTCCTCCATGCCCTAGTCCTAATCTACCTCCATATCCTACTCCTAATCTTCCTACGTGCCGTACTCCTAATATTCCTCCATGCCCTACTCCTGATCTTCCTCTATGCCCTACTCCTAATCGTCCTCCATGCCCTACTCCTAATCTTTCTCCATATCCTACTCCTAATGTTCCTCCATATGCCCTACTCCTAATCTTCCTCGTGCCATACTCCTAATCTTCCTCCATGCCCTACGCATGATCTTCCTCTATGCCCTACTCCTGATTTTCCTGCATGCCCTATTCCTAATCTTCCTCCATGTCCTACTCCTAATCTTTCTCCATGCCCTACTCCTAATCTTCCTCTGTGCCCTATTCCTAATCTTCCTCCATACCCTACTCCTAGTCTTTCTCCATATATGGCTTACTCCTATAATCTTCCTTCAAGCCTTACTCCTAATCTTCCTCCACTCCTAATATATCTTCCTGCGTGCCCTACTCCTAATCTTCCTCCATGCCCTACACCAAATATATCTTCCTCCGTACCCTACTCCTAATCTTCTTCCAAGCCCTACTCCTAATCTTCCTGCATGCCTTACTCCTAATCTTCCTCCATGTCCTACTCCTAATCTTCCTCCATGCCCTACTCCTAATCTTCCTCCATGTCCTACTCTTCCTCCATGCCCTACTCCTAATCTTCCTCCATGTCCTACTCTTCCTCCATGCCCTACTCCTAATCTTCCTCTACTAATTGTCTCCCATATAAGCTTTCCTAGTAACTGGTTAAGTTACCTACTAGACCATGAAACACTAACTCAGTCACCAACCTTGGACGTCCTTGTCCCTGTTTGTCCTGACAATACTGTAGATGGGATAGCCTTCACACATCTTTGTCATTCGATCACTTAGGGCATTGGTATTCGTGAACGAACCGGTTTTGTGCCAATGGGTTTGTTTGGTGACGACTGTACTTAGCAAAAGCGACGGCTGTTGAACAAGATAAACATGATACCAGATCAATTACACTTGTTTAGCTACATAGGAAAAGGTTGTTAGCGAAAAAATAGCTCAAGTATACACGTCGACAATTAGAATGAAACAAACATGCTGACCATCAGTGTATCAAAGAAGATGCATGGGAAACGTATTCACCGGCAATCTTGCAAACCGTCAGTCATGCACGTTCTCAGATTGTCAAATTGAATTGTTAACGTATCGCAAATGTGCAATCGCCTTGTTTTTCACTAAATGTGGAATTGCGTAAGCCGGATATGAAGTTACCCTGCGAATGACAGCCACTACTTTCACGTTCGCCACAGATCTCCCGCAAAGAGAGCGAGATAAGGAGACCTGTTGCGAGCGTATACCGGGCTGCCCCTTCTTCGGCCAGATTGAAGTCAGTATTTAAGACATTGTAACATGCAACGTTAGCAACCACCAACAGTTCATCATCAGCTTCAGAAATAAGTACTCTGATCCCAAGTGACTTTTCCTCTTCATTTCCCTGCGAGCAGCCACTGGTCACTAATTGACAAAACTGCCTGAAATGCGCGCGCCACCGATATAGTCAAATTGGTTTTCCTGTGTCTAGTTATGAGGTAGGGTTACCCAATCATCACCTGTTCGAAATCTTGCTGTAGCTTGCGTGGACTGGACAAGTCGTCATGGACTAGCTTGGCTATATAGCATGCACGTAGACGTGGAACCTTGATCATTGTGATGTTCTATGAAAGATTGAACAATCTGTGTTATCGTTTTGGCGTAACTGAACGCGAGCTACATATCATTTGGTATATAGCTAATTGCATAATCGTTGTCGGGTTGAAAATCATAAATCATAGAAGCTGAGACCGCAAGGATGGATGGGAAATCAGCTCATGACCCGCATTACAAGCAGATATATTCAATGTTCTCGTAGTTTTGAAGGTATATGAGCTATTTAACTAAGATCCTACAAGTCTGGATAAAAAGGTCAATGATTTGACGGTGTAATTTGAGAGTTTTAATTTTCCAGAATTCCTTTTGGTCATAGCTTTCATGATTCTCAACCCGACAACGATTATGCAATTAGCTATATACCAACTCATGAACTTACATACATTGTGCAATTGGTTCTCTATCTCGGGCTAATTAACAATTAGACAACGAGTCCGAGTTGTCTATGAGCAGATAGTCAACGAGGGCGAACGTATATAGCGGGTGTAAACTGCTCTCGTTTTCATTCAGAAAAATATGTTTTTTTGTTGATCGAGTATTTTGAGGCCTGAGTTGGCCGGTACAGGGGCATAAGCAGAGGGGGGTTCCAGGGTGCCTACGACCCCCCTTCCTCTGGGTCTACTCTTTAAATTTATATGTTTGAGGAGGGGAGGGGGGATCCTGGCAACGCCCCTGTGGTATATCAATACCCACTTCGCCTTCGGCGAGTAATTGTTAATGATTTAAAGTCGTCAGTTATACGATTATTCAACTATCGTTATTCAGTTAAAACCCTGACTCGTAGCAATACTTGTTTAGTTATATGTATATAAGGCCCCATATACATTGATATTTAATAAGGTCAATTTTGTTTTCTCTGTTTAGCCATCAGTTCCGTCCAGGCCACATGCATGTAAACAAGGACCGGACGGGACGGAACGCGGGACGGGAAGGGGCCTCAGCTATACGACGTGAGTTACCGCCAGCTGCACAGGGGGCGTGGGAACCAGTCCAGCGGGGAGCAATTTCATTATTGTTAATGGGAAGGAAATCATCTCCTCCCCAGTCCCCCTTCTCCTCCATGCAGTTACCGAACAGACGTACTCTGGTCCCATTTACATTAGAGGGAAAATGCTCTTGTTTCGATATTCAAATTACCCTCACTAAACTGCTAGGAAAGGAAGCCGCGTAGTGACTAGTGAAACAGATAGAAATTGAAAGAAAATTGAAATGCCAAGTTTATAGGTATGGGAAACTGGTTGAAGTGCAATAAAGGCTTTATTGCACTTCAACCAGTTTCCCTCAATTTTATACTACTATATAATACTGTATATCCAGTCGTCACTGGCTCACATGCAGAACAAGAAACAAAACACCAATACGTACATAAAACATGTGGGATGATTCCTCAATGGGGGTTTACTTGAATTATAAGTGAAGGCACCAACTCGGCGTAAACACGCAAAGGACATATAATATACTTTTTCTGGGAATTAAAAAAACCCACTGACACAGACACGAAACATAAGAGAAATCGGCCAAAGTTACGCCCTTAACTGAGTCATTGAATTCATTTAGCTCAGTGGGTAGAGCACCTGTCATGAAATCGGGGTGTCGTGGGTTCGAATCCCGCTCGAGGCGTCTGATTTTTTCCGAACATTTGTTCTGTCTGTACTCATCAGAGTTTCTTTATCGCGTAATGCATATTTTGCATACTATATTCGCCACCAACCTTTTTAAAATCAAGTAAGATGTCAGCACTGTCTATATCTTTGTGCGCAGGCACGCGAAAGTACTCTAGTTGACGAACAGAGTCGATCTCTACCGTCTCTTGGTAAAGTCGCCCATGTTCGTGGATATCAACATTGAAAAAAGATGGCGACATCAGCTTGGAGAGTATAAAACATTGAATGATCTGTTAGAAATATTGGCTACTAATCCATTCTGATGGCATGCATTAAAGCTTTTATTGGAATCATTTATGTCGCATTAATTAGTGTTTTTATTAAATAAACCATCATACTACAGGCGGACCGCTCGAAAGGGCTGATCCTGCAGCTGCAGCTTTCCGGTATACAAGTCTTGAAACTTAGCTCACAACATTGGCGTACTGTTTCTCTGTATTTACACAAATTTATAACTAGCTTACTTGATTGAGAGGTGACGACTCACACGGATATCTTGACCAATTCAGAATTACTACGACAACGACCAAGTACACTTTCATGGATGTCATCTGCAATGAAGAAAGATCAGTCATCGGCTACTCATTTAGATGGATGGTAAATCAGGACTTCTAGCCCGCGTCATAAATACATGATCCATTCAGACCTAGTGTATAGATAAAAAGGTTCAAATACTAGTAGTCTAGTAGGCTGTGAGTATGTCCTCTGAAATATTCTAGGGAATATTACCAATGAACCTTGTAATCTAGGTGAAAAGTTCGTCGATGGATTGCATGTACAAACAAGCAAACATAACAATGCCAAGATTAGCTTGATAAAAGGACGTAACGATTAAATCTGTTTATGTCCCCTGTTGTTAGGGAAAAGGTATTATACATTTAAAGGGGGAACAGAACAAAACAATCGATGACTCAAGCACTCAAACACTCAAACTTTCTTCCATGGCTAGTTTTTAGAGTTGAAAAAGAGCTCTTTAATTAATTCAATACTGAACCCTTTTAAAAGCTTTTCACCAATTCGTGTCTCTCTTTATCAAAACGCAGGATATTTGGAGTATCTTTTACAAAGCATACTGAAAGTTAAAGTTTTGAATTCGCCAGCTGGCGATAAGAACTGAACGTAGGAACTTCAAAAAAACTGATTCGCTAGCTTTCACTCGATGGGAACCAGACAAAATTAGCAAAATAGTTGGAAGTTATTCATTTAGATAAAGTCATATGCGTGCGAATTTTATAGCTTTTACAAGTTCGTGAAAAAAATTCGGGTGGAGATTTGTACGTTAACTAGTGCACTATCATTTCCCAAACTTAATTTGCCTTAGGGAAGACAGTAGTTGCTCAGGTGTTTTATCACGTACAACGCCATTAGCTTTGTACATTAGCTAGCTTTCGACCCACGTACATTACACTGAATCCTATTTACCAAACTTCACCGTTGGAGCTGATGCATTTTAGTCGAGGATTGAAGACCATAGAGCAAACAATACGCGTTGCCTAAATGCATTAACAAAACAACAATGCTACAAATAAACCGATATAGCTAGTATACTAGGACATGTACTTTAGACCATCTCATGTATCATATTGAAATACAAAAATCAAAAAAAAAAAAGGCCAACAGTTCTTGTGTACTTACTTGGCCAACCAGCACAATGTAGTCAAATGGTTTTCTTCTTTAGTGCTCGGAAATGGACTGTTTTTTTTTATAGGGATTTTGCACTCAATGAGAGCCGACTAGTCAGAGCCGACTGTATCTCTCAGCACAAATCAATGGTGACTGTCTGTTTTGTGCATGCTGGTAAATAATGTGGGGGTATTTAAATGGTTTTCTCCCGGAAATGAAGAGGTACCACTTGTGGGGCTCCACTTAATATGCTGATAATCACGCCGGAGAAAGGAGAAACGCTCTGCCGACTGTTTCAAATATTGCTCAGCGCTCTCCACATAATAGGGCTAATTACACAAAACCACGCTTACCGTCATGTGGCTGTGAATAGAAAAGATTAGATATATGAAAATGGATCCGTGTTGTCATGACAGTGTTACAGCTGATGTTTAGGGACAATGGAAGTGCGGGTAAACATCGGACGAGCAGCCGTTGTGCGCTCTCACTCTATAGGCCTTTCTTTTCTTTTTTGCTAACGAGCCAAGATTAATTTAATATAAAATGAAAACTAGAAAGTGGGTAAAGTAAATACCAAAAAAACAAGGACATTTATAAAGGAAACATTTAGTTAGAAGTGAAACAAGACGATGAAGAGTGTTTTTCTGCATGCACTTTTTATTTGGCATATGATTTACATACATGCATACACTGTACCGTAATAGAGCGAAAACAACGCTTGGGCTTCGATCGCAGGATGAAATTTAGGAAAACTCATAAATCATCTCGTGATATCCAGCCCTTCTGAACATTCATTAAAGGGGGACTCTGATGAAAATTGTTCGAAATTGAATTTAGCTGAAACTTCATTGAATAATTCTTCAAGGGTGCAATAATCACTAGTTAAAATCTTTTTTCGATATTCCAGAGGGAAGTACTATATTTTTATGCATCTTTAGAGGTGTCAGTGACGTCATCTACTCAACCCAACATTCAGCTCCATACATTTCTTTGTATTTTTGGAGTCAAAATATATCAATGTTTTGTTCAGATAACAGCTCTGCATTGAAGACAACTGGTCAGACAATCAATCCTAAGCACAAATAATGTAAGAAAACTACTTCACCCAAACTTTTAGCTTCATAGAAATAAAATAATTCAAGAAACTAATTACAAAGAAATATATGGAGCGAAGCCGTGTTGATTGTTTGGGTTGAGTAGATGACGTCACTGACACTTCTAAAGATTCATAAAAATGTAATACTTCCCTTACGAATTTTGAGAAAACACTTTAACCAGTAATTGTATGGCTCTTTGAGATTATTTCAGTGAAGTTTCAGCTAAATTAAATTGCGAACGATTTTCATCAGAGTCCCCCTTTAACTACTACAAGGATATGATTAGTGGCTAAGGAGTTTGATGTTCTTCGATCGATGAAAAAAAAACCTCAATATACCAGTAAAAAGCTGTAATAGACCTCCTCCTTGATGGCCTTACAAAAGAGCTGACAGTGACTGATGCATCATCAATCCAAACAATCGTAGTCGTTGAACGTTTTAGTGTTAGTCCGGATATCTTATCTGCATCTTGCAATTAATCTTTGCGCAAAAGTCCTTATCAAACAGGAAAACAAGACGAAGACTTGTACACCACTTGAACGCCAACAACACCTCTGATAGCGTTCAAGTGGATAGTTGGGGATCAATGTATAGTACTTAAGCAAACGAATACGTACTTGACTTGATAATGTAAGTACACAAGTGTTTCTTTTCGGAAAACATACACGCTACTGTTAGCGGCTGGACATGTGACGTCACCGTTGACATCATGACTTCAAATTTGAATGCAAACAACTGTATAGTTTCTTGGATTTCCTTTCTTTTGAGTAAAATGATATTCTGGATTTGTTTATATTCTGGCAAATTTTGCTCAAATCTTTGATCGATCAGTTCGATCACTACGCATCTTCAAACTAGAGAGAATCACACGAAAATACGTACTTTTGGAAGCAAATACATAACATAACAGCACAGCTAAGCCATCATACTAGCTCCCTCTGTTCGACAAAGTCTTTGTTTACGTTACGTAGGAAGTCAAAGAAAGATTCAAGTATGTATCAACACAGGCAACCCAAGCTCTTAGTCTTAGTGGTTTTTGGTAATTTTTTTAAATTGCTTAAAAGAGTGAGAATTTGATTGAAATAAACATACCATTTCTTCAGAAGTCGTATTATTTCAATCAAATTCTCACTCTTTTAAGCAATTTAAAAAAATTACCAAAAACCACTAAATAAGAGCTTGGGTTGCCTGTGGTATCAATGTATATAATATAATCATTGATACACGTTGAAAAATTTGTGTGTACGGCGTGCAACTACATATCGACTATATTACCTTACTGTGCATCGTCTACTCGAGCCCAAGTCACTTCATTAGCCAATCAGATAACGAATGGGAAACAATAGAATTCGAGTTTTTCAAGTGTTCTTTAAAAAAATACTGCTTGAAAAACAAAGATGCACGTTCAGTAACGATAAAATAGCCGTAGCAGAAATTTTCGATTTGCATCGATTTGCATCGTAGTCCTGCATGTCAACAACTTGGGTTCACCAGTTTTGTCTGGTTTGCTCAAAATAGCTTAAAAATTCACAAACTCCTCACATGGAATGAACGCTATGGACCTATAGGGTGGTTATAATTTGCTTACTTTACTGAAACATTGCCAGTGTTTTTAGGTTTCGTAATGACCTACTGTCTCCTATATATTGTCATTCTCCTATCGCCTTTTTGCCAATCGCCTCAGTTTTGCCTATTGCCTATCGCCTTTGGCTCCGACAACATTTAGTTTTTGAAATAGCTGAATACACTGAGTAGTAAGCCAACGCTCATTTGATCTGCATTGAGATGTCAGCCGCCTTTTGGGCGTACGTTGTTGGAGGTTGTGTGGAACCTTTGAAAGCCCGCGTATCTCAGTGATCATCAGTACGTTTGTTTGCGTAGCCAACGATTCGTGATAAAGTCTCTGTGCGTGCATAGAGAGACTGGAAGCCGGATAAGACTGAATGACTCGATATCTTAAATTGGACAATCCCTGTAGCAGGATTGAGCCGAAAGCAATGGAGATTTCTTATCGTTTGATTCAGTGATCACCACGTTCGCACGTGATGTCATGGCGGCCATGTTGGTTCCCGATAACAAAGCATTCCTGGGTTATGTCAAGAGTTTGCAGTTGGTTCACGATAAACCACAGGGATTCCAACTGCAAACTTCGTCCTGCGCACATGAACAGCTATTAGCCAATCACGATTGAGATAGCTTTCCCCGTTCTGTGGTTTGGGCGATACCTGTGTTGAATGAATTGGGACTGTTGGAGACTTCCTCTACCAGTTTTTCTTGAACAGGATCCGTGGTACCTAGTATATCCCACGTACCTGCTGTTTCATCACTCATTGCAGGCGTGGGAAATACCGTGGTATAGAACATGATGTTCTTTCCTTTCTAATTAGCACTGAGTCGATATCAAAAAAAATCATGAAGTCAGTTGAAGAGATATCATAGTTGTTTGTTCGGCCCCAATCAGTCCAACGCCACCACACATCATTTAGCCTGCGAATACAGCCACTTTTTTGACGGTCGCGCCACAGGGTCTCCCTGCGCCAAAAAGCGGCTGTATTCGCAGGCTACACATCATTGAGCGCGCGCTTGAACTCAGTTCTAAAAATAGCTCACTCGCGAATCTGATGTATGATCACAGATCTATTACACGGATGGACACTTCTAGCTATGTCGCTTCTGGTTATATATAACTACGAATCTTTCAATGTGTACGTTAGTTAATTCTGTGCAAGAGATCCCATATACTCATTTCAACATTCGGTTCGTAATTGAGCGCCCACTTTCCTGTCCAAGCTTTCAGATCGCATTAATTTTCCAACTTTAGAAGTAAATATTTATAATTTTGAGATATACAAATACACTGTCGTCTCTTTTGAGCTATATAGATCTATATAGAATCGACTAGATGGATGTCTTTTCCAAAAATACAGTTGTATAATTGCTCTAAGATGGAAAACTTGCTCTGTATAATTTTAAATAGAAGGAAATAGATAGACCGATATGCATTGCGCAGCCAATGAATAGGAAATTCAGGAAATTTAGGAAAGGAGTGTGCCGCCTCAAGGTACTTAAGGCCTGGTTCAATCCTTAAGGTACCAGGGGACCTTCGTGACCACTGTTCACTGAAAGCCGCGTAGCGCACATACCACTCGTCCAACATGTATAAAAGTATACATTTTCTTAAAGCTGAATAAATGCAGATTCTAAATATGCTGGAAATTATTTCCTATTTTGTAAATATTTTTTGTTATTGCACATTTTAGAAAATTCGACCGGCCTTGTTCAAAGAGAATTTTGCACGCGGGAATCCAATCGATTTCTAAACAGAAAGTGCCATTGTAATGAGAAAACTTTGTTCTAAAAAACCGTGTCTCCGATTTTTGATACGTTGCCTCGTTTAAAAGTTATTTGATGATTTATGCGTAAATCGCTTAAAAACACATTAATGAACTTTGACAGCAAATATCTCCTCGACAAAAGCGTTTATCGGAAATCGGAGACACGGTTTTTTAAAACAAAGAGTGCTCATTACAATGGCAATTTCCGTTTAAAAATCGATTGAATTCCCGCGTGCAAAATTCTCTTTGAACAAGGCCGGTCGAATTTTCTAAAATGTGCAATAACAAAAAAACATTTACAAAATAGGAAATAATCTCCAGCATATTTAGAATCTGCATTTATTCAGCTTTAAGAAAATGTATACTTTTATACATGTTGGACGAGTGGTTAGCGCGCTACGCGGCTTTCAGTGAACAGTGTCACGAAGGTCCCCTGGTACCTTAAATAGCAGAAAAACGAAAAAATATATAATTTTGACTAAACATCACAAAACTTGGCACAGCTTGAGAGTTTTATATTCTCTACTCATTTAAGTGAATGAAATCCAAAACAGCGTATCACGTGGTTAACCACGTGACAAAGAATTTTGAAAACAAAATATAAAATGCGGTCGCTAGTTTAAGAGGAAAGTGAAAGCAAATAGTTGTGTATAATCACGTTTATGATCATCTATTAACCCTCGTTTAGAAAACCTGTCTCCCGCTTTTTGTAAGGAAAATATTTCGGAAAAGAGGTCACGTGACCATTTCATCAGATTATATTTCTGTAGTTTTCTCTTAAACTATATATAATTCCGAGGTTTTCTAAACGCTATCTTGTTTAACTGGTTATCCTTAACGCTATTACGTAAAAGGTATTTCATTGTGAATTGAATTCGCGACCGCATTTAAGAAAAACTATATTTTCCTCCATAAGGTCACGTGACCACATGACGTCACAATTGTTAGATCCAAATTGTCTCAAATCTTGTATATAACCTTATGCCTAAATATGAGTGCCTAAGTAAATTAGAGCAGCGAGTTATTACAAGAAATGTGATTTTCCAAATTGCCTTTTTGAACCAGGCCTTTTAAAAGTACCTTGAGGCCGGGATGTCGAAACCCTGACCCTATTTACTCGGGCCCTTCCGAAGGAAGCCCGAGTTATAAAATGGGCTTTCTTGTTGTTTTTTTTAGTGTTGTTTGGTCAAAGAATGAAGAAAGTATGCGACGTATTTAATCGTATCGAGTTTCAAGATTACTCAGCAGATAAGGGAAAACAAACGACACACAGGACTCAAGTAGATTTGAATCTTAGTTTTGAAAGCAGCTGTAGATCTTCAAGCTATTAAAGGTCAGGATTCTAGTTGATCGTTCGACGATGAAGCTAAGGCGAGTTTGTTTTTGTTATAAATGAAACGACATCTTTCAACATAATTAAACTCACGACCAGCGATGTAACTACATCTATTGACAGAAAGCTATATGTACAGAAGTCATGCAAACAATCGAACCAGTCGAGTTATTTTCAGTAACTCACGATGGATGTTTATTTTATTCCACGTTTGAAAAATTCAGTACGATTACAGTTGTGTGATCCTTGTGTGAGTCATACATCTATTACGCGACCTAATTTTAGAACCGCCGCGTAGCGCTATTTAGAACAGAATTTCCACGCTCAAAACAGGTCAGTAAACGGCAAAAATACAATCGAAATCAAAACGTCCTTAGACTTTAGGGATCTATTAC
The DNA here is from genome assembly GCA_033675265.1 of Actinostola sp. cb2023. Taxonomy (NCBI): domain Eukaryota; kingdom Metazoa; phylum Cnidaria; class Anthozoa; order Actiniaria; family Actinostolidae; genus Actinostola; species Actinostola sp. cb2023. The sequence goes on from JAUJYZ010001585.1 coordinate 135,981, forward strand.
AGAAGAAGACGCTCAGTGACGAGGGAGACTATTTGTGTCGGTGACTCATAGATAAAGATCTCCGACTCTTCAAGGTACGCTGTGGTACGTCTTTAAACGTATTTGAGGTCACTTGAGGTCACATCTTAAATCTAACAGAAGCAGCTTTTGATTTTTAATCGATAATTCCTTTCTGATTTCGAGATAAATCGAACAAGATCTTTCAATGTATAGGCAGAGACAGCAGATTGGTCGAGCTTTGTCACATCATACCGTAGTCTGAATCAACTGGATGTTTAAAAGATACGAAGTTCGACTTTCCTCTGCGATAACGAAGAAACCAAAGACGTTATCAGAACCGTCTGACCATCAATATGAACATCAACTGGACGTTCCAAGTACGTGCTACGGAAGTACGATTCGGAGATTTTTATCTATGCTCACCGACACATATATACATAGTCTCCCTCGTCACGCAACTGTCAGTCATTGTCAGGTCCCTCCTCGCGCAACTGACATATATTGTCCTTGTCATAAGCCCGAGTGTACGCTCATTGAGCGTCTTGTTAAGGATGGAAAATTTGAAAATTCATACTCTTTCCAAGGATTTGTAAGTGAAATATAGACCCAATCAGTTAAGGAAAAAGTTAATACTATTCCTTTGGAAATCGCTAATATCAGAAATACACCTACGCCGGCTGTTACGCTAAGCGGATTTTTTATCAAAATAAAAAAAGTGTACCCAATTTAAAGATCGAATATTTTATTTTATGGTCAAAAAGCAAAATATGGTACTCGGCCCAATTTAAGGATCTGGAGGTTTAAAACCCATACCCTATTCGGGGGCACATACCTATATAGCATATATATGGGAGTATCCCCCCCCCCCCCCCCCCCCCCCCGGGAAATCCAACCAGAAGTTTCAACAGCCCCACCCCCTCCCCCAGTAAACTACGGCAGCCCTGATTGTGGTTTTCAAGTATAAAGCCTGCATTTCCATTTTATAATCGTAAGAATCTCGACTACAAATTAATCTGGCACGGCCAGAAAAGCTGAGTTGCAACCGACTTACCATCGAGCACCGCTTTTTCTCTTATCGCTTCAGTCACGTGACAAGACACAGGAAGCCCAAAAATAACTTGCTTAAAAATACAGTTCTAAACCAGTCCTGAGCGCAATTTAAAGTGATGGTCTCCTGTCTAAACATAATTCTTGATCGCATAACATCACTAAGCTATTCGCACTACTTTATTCTTCAACATATTTTTTTTACTGATTTTTAAAATTTAAATGCTGTATAATCACGTAACCAGGCCTTCTTTTCACACTTTCAACAAAATGGCGGCAAGCAAGAGGCTCGAGAAAGTGTCTGGACATCTACAACGAGCAGGGATAGGATGTGAACCTATCGTCATGAACTCATTGAACACGGTAAGAGTAGTGAAGTAAACAATCCTGCTTGATGCACGATTGTAACATGGTTTTAGGCTTGAATAATGGCAAACATTCAAATCAGTAGACTGCACACGTGTCCCGGGACGTTTACACGTGAATGTAACTTATACAGTAAGTTACATGTAAGCTGTACTGTGTTATGGTATTTCGTTTATCTGAGCCTTTGTTCTCTGCACTTAGTTAGGTTTTAGGCCGTCATTGTTTTCGTCTTTTGTTGATATTTCTGTCCTATTGTTCGTATTTAAATTTGTTCCTGTACGTGTACTGTAGTTTGTCCACTGTACTGTGTACTGTGTCTGTCTGTGTCTGTGTACATCGTTTTAATTTGCATTCTGGCTCTGTGTTTGATAGTATTGAGACATTATATCCCTCAACTTTTCGTAAGTATTCTTGAATTTATGGACATTTTCTGTGCTATTTAGGGAACGCGTCCAAATATCGGAATCGGGTTCTACCGATTCCGATCAATCGGAAATAAATCCGTTCCGAATTCCACCCGATTGTATCGGAATTGATAGAATCGGAATCGGAATCGGAATTGATAGAATCGGAATCGGTAGAATCGGAATCGGTACCGAAAGAATTGGATTCCGATCAATCGGAAATAAATCCGTTCCGATGATAACCTGAAGTCCGCCCGATTTTATCGGTAGAGAATCGGAAACCTTCCTTTGGATTCGGAAAATTTCAAAAAGTCGAACACTAACCACCGGGCTGAGGGTTGAATGTTGATGTATCAATGAAAGACATTTGTAGATTCTACACTTTCATCTGATTGATGCAAAGTAGCGAGTGAATGAATGTACTTTATTTGCACTTTTGCATTGCATAGAATTACATACAGCCCTTTGCAAAATTTCTGTAAATCAAGTACTATATCAGTATATCCATATATCGGGTGCATTATGGGTAATCGAAAAAGTCCCCTAAATGATGTTTCACACAAGCAACATTGGTGAAACTCTAGAATGTTATGTAATTTAGTCTCTAGTTTGTTGTTTGTAAGTCTCTGCTGCATATTTTGTGGAAAAACTATAAAATAGTATTACCCATAATGCACCCAATATATGGATATACTGATATACTTGATTTACAGAATTTTTGCAAAGGGCTGTATTTTGTATGTATAAAAGCGAGAGTCATGACTCAAGGTGAGTTCGATCTACGTTTGTAGTACGCTGCGACGGCTTGTGATAAATGAAGTATATCTGTACATAATTATTTTGAAACAGAATGAATTACAGGGAAGAATCGGAGAACTGATACGAGCAAAACCTTAGCTTGTACCATTATTATTTTGTCGCCGGATTCGTTGTCGCCTTTGAAAACACAAAACAGTGTCCATTATATTAAATTGACACACAACAGCAACTTTGATATCAACCACGTGCATTGGCTGTTATGAAATCTCGAAATATCATTTCTTTTACCAGTAAAATATAATGCTTATGAGCTCGTAGAGCTATCAAAATAACACCTCTGGGTCGACATTTGGAGCACTAGAGCATTTCTTTATCGCGTTACTGGCTAATGAACTGTTTCCAAATATTTGGCGCCATTTTGGTGGTGAGTGACACCATCACCACTCATGCATGGCTGACAGAATTTCAAATAAATTCAAGCTTAAAGTTGACAAACATCACTTTTAATTTCACTATAAATAGAACTTCTAAGTATATATAAAACTAAAATCATTTAATTTGGCACAAATTTGTTGAATTCCATGACTTTTCAGAAACGTGATTAGCGTTAATTACTGAAGGGTAATTAGAATTTTAGACTGACATGCCTGACATGTTGCTATGCACTTTCTATTTGTGTGATCTGTTGCGTGAATTCACGTTAGTTATCGACAGGTATAAAACCATTTCCATTTTGGGTACATGTGATCGCGTGCACGACGGATACACCTAGACTTGTCACAAGTCGAGCGCTCTTGTATTTTGCATGGCTGACTTATCACGTTTGCAGGAAATAGATTTGCGTTTCCCGCCATGTGAACGTGTCACATAAGGGATATCATTTTTCATGAGGCGAAGCTTTGACCTGAATTTAACTTGATTTTCAACATTTCAGTATCTCAACTGCGACATGCGGCTCCAAAACTCAATGTGTAAATGTTTCTCCCGCTTCTAATACTATATGGTTTTAGTCGGTTGGTTTTGGTATTCAAGTAAAATTGGCGGGAAGCAAGCTAGAATCGAAAAGTCCTTCGCCCGTGATATACGAACCAGGGGGAAGGTGGCTTTCAAAATAATACATTTTCGGATGATTTCAGTAAAAAACAACAAGGAAAACACAAACATAGCAGTATCTTGTTGCTTCTAACGCCTCACACATTTCTTATTTTCTTTTATAATTAATTTTATATTTATCCCTCCCTCCCCTCTCTTCCCTTTCCCTTGACATCTGGAAATGACAATTCAACAGTAAAATAAGCCAAAATAAGTTTTATTTATTCGAAATATTTGGACTACTGAAGTGCTAGATCATTGTACATGTACATGAAATATTTAAATGTTCAACAACTGGAGCGTTCATAGTTCTTCCCTATGTTACATGTATATGGCTATCTCTCGTTTGATACGCCCTCGTTGGTGACAAAATAAAGAATCAAAAATATGATTTTAACTAAAATTAATATACAGCGGTAGCTTGTACACCAAGCAGATAGTAAATTATATTATTCAGTTTAATTGATTAAAAATTGGTCACCAGAAATCAAGCAATACTGAAGACTGCTTAATGGAAATTTGGAAGCATGGCCAGACATCCCCCCCAGTATTGATTGTTACGAACACACCAACCAATGAGGTATCACAACAACAGCAACAACTACAACACCAAGAACTACAGCAACAACAGCAACAATTACAACCTGAACAGCAACAACAACAACACCAAGAACTACAGCAACAGCAACAACTACAACAACAGCAACAATTACAACCTGAACAGCAACAACTACAACACCAAGAACTACAGCAACAACAGCAACAATTACAACCTGAACAGCAACAACAACAACACCAAGAACTACAGCAACAGCAACAACTACAACAACAGCAACAACAATTACAACCTGAACAGCAACAACAACAACAGCAGCAGCAACAGCAGCTAGCAACAACAACAACAGCAGCAAAACAGACATTCCATTTCAAAAGAATTGCTGAATTTGGCAGCAACCAATTCCAAAAGTTGTACTGGTTTTGTATGCAAGTTAATGGACTCCATGTTCTCAAAGCAAGAGCTATCCACATCTAGCTTGGCAGGTGGATCAAGAAAATATAAAGGCATCACGACCAATAAATCTGCCCTATCCCCAGCACGGATGAGAAGCATCTAAAATGTGCAAAACAAAATTTTCCAATGGAGTATCCAGTTGTTGTAAACACTACTGAATTTCGAGAAGCAATAAATATGAAGTGCAGAAAAACGAAGCTGAAATAAAGTTTTGTTTCCTATATAAAACATTTAGATCAGTTCTGACAGCACATTATAAGAATCATTAGTAGTACTTTTTTAATTTGTCAATCATTTTTTTAATGTCATTTTTAATATGTTATTTGATTGATTCACTGGCAATAAAACATTGTCTTTACAACTCATTGACTGTAGCTGCAATAATATATTATGCCCCTCTCTTTTTTCTAAATGTATAAAGTAAACTGTACTGCGAAGAAAGTTTTGGGACCCAGCCCAAGCCTTAATAATATGCGTATACAGTTCATCAAGCCTTAATATTTTGCGTGATAATCATTTCACGCTTCGTGATCCGTGCATTAACACACAGGTCCTACTGCCCGAAACGCGGCTAATTTCAGTCAAAACATTGTCACTTTGAGTCTAATACCGTAACTCCAATCGACACATTAATAAAAAAAAGTTTATTATTTGTTGGATTATCGATTTGAAAGTTGATTTAAATTAATATTAGCTAAAATATTGTTGTGACTGAAAATGAGACTACAAAGACCATTTAAACTACCATAACTCGAACCAACGTCGAAATGCAATCAGCCTGAATATCAGCCGCCTGACCTCTGGGTAAAATTTGCATTTCTGCATTGGCTGTTGTGAAATTTCGAAATATTATTTCTTTTGCCAAATAAAATATAATGTTTATGAGCTCGTAGACCTATCAAAAGAGCACCTCTGGGTCAAAATTTGGAGCTGTAGAGCATTTATTTACCGAGTTAAGGGCGAACGAAGTTTCCAAACTGGCACCAAATTAATATAGCGGCGCCATGTAATTAAACAAACGGATGTATAGTTCAACACTCTACAAGGCACCAATAAAGTTATTGTTGTTTTTGTTGTTGTAATGTCAGTCTGAATCACTTGCATGGCCGACAGAATTTCAAAACATAAATTCAACCTAAATTATTTTGATATACATCACTTGATTTCACTATAAATAGAACTTCTGAACATGTATAAAACTAAAATCATTTAAGGTGTCAGGGTACCCCAAAAAACCTTTCAAACCACCGGTTTTGATTTTTTTTGACAATCAAATCAAATTGAATATTATCTATCATCTCCAAAAAACAGAATCTAAAAATATATTTTTCCTAAAAAGTTAGAATCAAAAAACGGATTTTGGTTTCATTTGATGTAAAAAGATGTTGACAAGCAAGCTGTCAACAGCACTCACGCAACAGACTTTCCACAAAGATTCAGATGCGAAGAAAGTATCCAAAAATCGTAACTGCTCACTCAAAACATCCTTGAATAACGATGCCAAACCACTCACGGTCAAAATGCTCGTATTTTCCGCCAGCAGTAACTTTGTTTTCCTGCCACGTTGTGTTACGTACTGTAAGCTAAGGCTATCTTCTTTTGAATGCCATTCATATGTCATCAGGTATTGGATCACATATTTGTGGTGGATTATGGACGCTTGTGTAAACAAAGGCGCCACTTGACTTGAAAACTCTTTTGCCTTTATTTCGGAAACAAAATAGCCATGAATCAAGCGCACATTTTGAGTTCCGGGTCAAAGGGATTTATCCGATTTAGCTGAAATTTGGTAGACACTTTGTCAAATAAATATTCTTCAAAAAGGTGTCTCCGAATTTTAATATTCAATTTCCTTCGAAAGTTATAACTTGTTTTGTAAAGTGTTTTCCAGTTTTGCAGAGCTCGAAGTTTAGGACCGTATAAAAACGCAACGGGTTAATTTATCGATAAACGGAGACACCTTTTTTGTAAGCTATATCTCATGAGCTTATAAAGGTATTAGTCGAGGATTTCCGATAAATTGCGGCTGTATGGGACCTCGACGATGATAGTGATGTGAAAATCTGAACTTTTTGACCTATTTCAAATATACTGTTTTTGTTCTAAAAACTAATTGTTTAATTGAATTCTGCATTTATTCAGCTTTCAGAAAATGTATACTTTATAGAGGTTTTAACGTAATGAGTACGCGCTAGAGCGTGTTGCGTGCATGATAGTCGTTTGGGGTACCCTGATACCTTAATTTGGCACAAATTTGTTGAATTCCACGACTTTTCTAGCCTGAGAAAACAGCGTTAGGTCAGAGTTGCGTGACACAATTTCGTACACAAAACGTCGAGCAAATCTTAAAGTTTCTAGTAACTCTCATCACTATTCTCTATTTTGCGTCGTTCTCAAGAGCTTGCGGGGTATTCTGTAGTTATATACTTCAAATCAAGAAAACAAATTACTACAAATTAGTTCTAATTTTTGTGGTCTATGCCGTTATAGATGGCTGCGTTCACACTGGAACTTTTCGATCTAGAATCTTGACGTTTACTGTTGACAATGGTAGAGTAGGAAGCGTTCACACACGCGATAAGTTACCGAGCTGAGCTGTCACATTGCTGTCGTCACTCCAATCATTGTCGGGAATTCAATCGTGCGCCAAGTTGAAAAAAATGGCTGAAGACGTAGCGAAAGCCAAATACTTGAAGCTAAACGATATTATTATTCGCCATGAATTACTCGCTAGAATCTTCAACAAGAGACAAGAAGAACTCCGTACCATTAGCGCCAAATTCACACGCTTAGTTATAATTCAATAATTAACTCAAGAACTCATTTGTTGTGGTACGGCTACAACCCTAGTTGGGAACAGGGGTCGAAACGTCTAAGTAAACATTGGCTTTTTCTTTGAAGTTTAGCTCTTTGCCGGCAATAGTTCGTGGTATTCAACTTCGTGTGTGAACGCTTAAACACGAAACCGCGCTATAAAAGGGCCTGTGCCAGGCAGCTAACACCTTCAGTTGTCAGTCATCCATCGTACTGTCAAGAGCTCTGGATCGTAACAATGGGCGCGAAATTTAAATTCAAAATTTGAATTTCAAATTTTTGACTTTCTTCGTTCTTTTAATAACATCAAGAACTCATTTTCAAAATCTTGTTATTAGTTTTGAATGATCAGTTTTGAAAATATTGATATCTAGCTCAGTTTTATCGAAGTCTAGCTGAATAATAATTATGAACTTTGAGTCATTCAATACGACATGAATACGACATGAATACGAAGATGTTACTCCACCATTTCAAATTGATTCAACTGAGCTGGAAAGGTGTGAAATGAAGGCGGTCCAGTCCCTTTTATAGCGCGGTTTCGTGTTTAAGCAAACATGACTGGCTTTAATCGAGAAGAAGTCCCAGTGTGAATGCAGCCCGGCATGTGTAATCGAAGTCTGTAACTACTTGTTTCCTTTGTCGTCCTGAAACGCTACTTAGTATGTGTGAATGCTACAGACTTTTATCTGCAAGTTACGATTTTCTGAATCGTGATTTTGGCTGATTTTGGTGTCTCATATTATAATGATCTACTTCGGAAACTCTTTTACTCCGGCAATCACGTACAGCAAATGCGACAAAATAAACTTGAGAACCAATTGAAATTGCAAAAACTATATTTTTAAGTCCATCAGAACTGGAGCATTTCGAAGATACGAAAAAGACACGAGGCTGATACGAATGAACCGGGGCAATACCGATGAAATCGGAAGAAGAGACGACCAGTCATACTGATACTGATAACAGTGATCGGAAATATTTTTATCGGAATCGGAACAAAATGCTAAGAGTCCCTGACAGCCTTGAACATATTCTTATCGGAATCGGGACCGATTCCGATAATCGGATACCCGACCGATATTTGGACGTGCTCCCTTATTTGTAATGATGTTTTCCTAACTTTATAGGAACCTACATGTAGTGAGTTATTATGACATCTAGTATATCATTGGTGTTTTAAAATAGATGAACAAATTGCTGTATGCAACATACTGTAGTCTGTAACATTGTATGACGTTATGCTCTTGTTTGCAATCACCCAAGATCTGTCGTGATCTTGTCAAGATCTTGGTTATATAAGATCTTGATAAGATCTTACCATGATCATACAGGATCACCCAAGATCTGTCATGATCTTGTCAAGATCTTGGTTATTTAAGATATTGATGGGATCTTGCCCATGTTAAGCTCATCGGCCTTGATGAGCTTGGAATTAGGTGCCTTGAAAGTGTCATGCAGGAGGCGCACTGTCCACACACGACAAGGAGGTAACCATGGTAACCCCACCATAGTCCACCACCACACCTACATGTAGCACCTGTCACTCTGCCTGACGCAGGCAGAGGAATATATATATACTTACCTTTCGCCATACTCACCACAGGAGAGGGAGGGTGGGCAACAAGCAGCATGCCTTGCACAACTAGATCCGCAATGATCTGCAACGATGGCCACGTGACCCTGCTTGAGACGTGGGGGCACCCCGCACATTGCAAACCTCATGAGGACGACCGCTGGCCAGCATGCCTTGATTTTAACTTTGCCTAAATTACATTCAGCCACATCTCGAGGATCCAGTGGTTTTTGTCCACACTCCGAAGTCACCCGGCCAAGAGAACCGCTGGATAAATTATCTGCTAGTATGAGTTCTGGGGTGTGATATGAATCTTGATTGTGATTGTCCCTCTTTTTGAGGGTAAAAAAGAGGGCCAATCAAAACTCGACCATAATTAATTTCAAAGATAGTGTCCATGTTGACGGATGTTTTAAAGAATTGCATTTGCGTGATGTGATCGATCACATACTCCAGTCTTTTCCCGGGATCGATTTCCTAAGCCAGAACAGTTCATGGTTCTCCACCTGATGGTTCTCGAAGCGTTAAATTATCGTAAAAAAAAAGGGTGAGATGTATATTTGCACAGCTTGATATTTCAAATACTATACCTCTCGTGTTGAAATATCTGAACACACAAGAAAATAGCTAGTGATATCCTTAGCGGAAAGAAGTGGGTAGATGTGTTGTTTGGGAGGTCAGAAACGATTGGAAGCTACAAGTACCGCCAACTGAAAGAATACGTGCCACGAGTATGGAATACGGTCGAATATACGGAATTTTCAGCGTATATTTGAACAATCTGGATTAGCTTCAGTTGTCACTTAGTTTTTGACATTTCTATGGGGTCTGAAATGCGAGCTGTAATAAATCCGCTTGAGCGCGTATCACACCCCAGAACTCGTACTAGCAGATAATTTATCCAGCTGTTCTCTTGGCCGGGTGACTTCGGTGCGCCGGACAAAAACTTCTGGATCATCGAGCATGGATCAAGATCTTGGTTATATAAGATCTTGATAATCAATATATATATCAATATATCGGGTGCATTATGGGTAATTAAATAATGCTATTTTGAGATTTCTAACTTATTAAATGAAGCAAAATTTACAAACAACAAACGTAAGACAAAAATAAACATTATACTAAATATTTCTACCAACTTTGCTGGCATTATTTAATTACCCATAATGCACCCGATATATTGATATATTGATATTTCGTAGCGGCCAGAATTTTTGCAAATGACTGTAATTACATTTGTAAATATATATATATATGGCAAAATTTGAAATGAATAAAATAAATAAATAAATGCAGGATCACCCAAGATCTGTCATGATCTTATCAAGATCTTGATTATATAAGATCTTAATAGGATCTTGCCATGCAGGATCATCCAAGATCTGTCATGATCTTGTCAAGATCTTGGTTATATAAGATCTTGATAGGATCTTGCCATGATCATGCAGGATCACCCAATATCTGTCATGATCTTGTCAAGATCTTGGTTATATAAGATCTTGATAAGATCTCACCATGATCATACAGGATCACCCAAGATCTGCCATGATCTTGTCAAGATCTTGGTTATATAAGATCTTGATAGGATCTTGCCATGATCATACAGGATCACCCAAGATCTAGTAGTAGTATAACTTTATTTATTCACGGTAAAATCATCAGGATTTACAACTTTTAGATAATAAAAATAACTAATATAATAACTACAATAACAAATTCTATAACTATAAAATATAAAAAACAAAAGAACCTGCTTTACATGAATGCCGTGCTTCTACTTAATATAGCTAATTGGTAGAGAAGAAACTGCTGCAGCCTGAGCGAAAATTGCTTAGAGTTCTGGCCTGCCGCAACTCCACAGGGAGGCTATTCCATAACACCGCACCACTATAACTAAAGCTATTTTTTAGGAAGTTAGTGCGAGGAAATGGAATAGCGAGTTTGCTCTCGGTGTCTCTTAGAGAATAATTTGAAACGCTGCTACGGTCAATAAATTTTGTGCAAAGGTAGTCGGGGGCGAGCCCATTAACCGATTTGTAAACCATGACAGCTTTGTGAACTTGGCGTTGTGTTTCAAGTTTTTTGCCAGCCAAGTTCCTCGAAAAGACGATCGGCATTAGTGTCATAGCTTGAAAAAGTTAAAATCCTTGCTGCACGATTTTGTAATTTCTGCAGTTTATCCGCAAGGGTTTTATTGCAGTTCCCCCATACAACATTGCAGTAATCAAAATGCGGTTGTATAAGTGAGTTAAATATGAACTGCAGAGTTTTCCTAGGAACAAACGATCGAATGCGCTTCAGGGCTCCGATGCTAGAGGCAATTTTCTTAGAGCTTTTGTCGATATTAACAGTCCAAGACAGATTTCCGTCGATATATACACCCAGAGATTTTGAATTAAATACTTGTTTTATTGGAGCCCCGTTGATCATTAATGATGGGGCATCGTCAAAAGTACCAAAGTACCAAGTCTCTGACATGATCTTATCAAGATCTTGATTATAGAAGATCTTGATAGGATCTTGCCATGATCATACAGGATCAGCTGGAAGATCTGCCATGATCTTGTCAAGATCTTGATTATAGAAGATCTTGATAGGATCTTGCCATGATCATACAGGATCACCCAAGATCTGTCTTGATCTTGTCAAGATCTTGGTTATATAAGATCTTGATAGGATCTTGCCATGATCATACAGGATCAGCTGGAAGATCTGCCATGATCTTGTCAAGATTGTCAACCTTCATGGGAGATACATGTACAACCATTGCCCGGCATACATATTCATACACTATACAATACATGTAATCTTGGACTGTGAAACAGTCTCTTTCCTTGTGACCACCCAAGGTGAAAGTTGAATTATGCTGTTTGCAATTAGACTCAAGACATCAAAGAAGCTAGCCACTTTTGGCATATTTGATGTATATTGATGTCTGCTGCAAACTTACCAGTCACAACTTTCATATTGGGTGATCGCGTATATATAGTAATTAATGCAAGGAATGGTTAAACTCCTTCATTCATTTATTTACTTACACATATCAGGATAGGTTAGCCTGGGAACTTGTGCATTTATTTCATATACCATATATCTAGTTATATACATATTGTGTTGTTTGTGATATCAGGGAGAAGATGGAAGTATGGAGCTTTCTGGTCCTCCACTACACATGGACAGAGAGTATCAAACTCTACTCACACCACAAGCTGTGACATTTGTGGTTAACTTAGTGAAGCATTTTGATTACCAAGTTTCAGAGGTATGAATCTGTTACATACATGTAGTATTTGTACATACATTTGTACACCAATAGAGGGTTTCCACGATCACGTGCCAGCATGCAGCCATGACAGGGGCAGGAACAATAAAATCATTTTACAGGAGAAAGAATTCAATTCCTTAGGGGAAAGGTATTCCTATATCCTGCCCCAAGTCATGGCTGCTGGCACGTGATCATGCAAACCCTCTATATTACAGTATTTCAAAATACATGTATGTTGTCGCCAACAAGCCAAGACAGCTGAGAACATTCAGTATTTGAGCTTGTAATTAATTAATTCATACATCGGCTAATTAATGGCCATCTCCGCCAGCACTGTGTCAAGTAAGTCTGCTTCAATTCAGTGAACATGCATTTTCGTCCTCTGCGGTCTTGAATTGGCTTGTTGCTTGTTCCTTTTGACGTGGACAACATTTTTTGAAATTGCATGGGTATATAACACAGGTTTTTTATTATTGTTAGTCATGAATACGGATATAAGAAAAGACATAATAAAAATGATGATGATGATGATAATAATATAAATAATAATTCCAATAATAAAGTTCCCCTTTTGAAATGTAATATTTTTCAAAATGTGCACATATAAACTGTTATAAATTACAGCTATATAAATAAATAATAATTAATGTTCCCAACCCAAGAAATAAGAACAGACAACAATCTTTTTGTGGGGTAAAGGGGTAGGGAAAGAAGCACTCCAAGCTCAAGAATGAAACAAAGCACAATGGGTTAGAGTCCAGCCTCATACCGGGGGTCAAGGGGTCATAATCCCCCAGACACATGAGAGGTCACAATCCTCTCATAACCCAGCACGGGGAAGTACTCATCCCCCTGGGGGTCACAGTCCCCCAATATATTTTGGGTCAAACCTCCTAAAGGAATCAGAAGGGGGGTTACAATCCCCCCTTAGACCGGTCAGACGGGTCATAATCCCCCCTGACCGTGAGAGGTCACAATCCTCTCACCCAACACGGAGGAAGACTTTTCCAGGGGGTTACAATTCCCCTGGGAAGTGATCGAAATAGCTTAGAGTTATTGCCCCATAGTTCCCATGGCAACCAGACTGTTGAGGGGTCACCCTCCCCATTCCAGCCAACCACGAGAGTCTATGGGGCAAAAGTGACCTGCATAGGAGCACTTCTTCCCTCCCAATTTTATTATGTCATCACTGACAAGGCCTACAAACATTTAGAACATTTACAAGATTATCATCCTGATACTAGTATTGTAGAATACACAATAATATTAATTGGCAGGAATAGTGCCAAAGTTCTTGATAGCATTATGCTTAACAGTAACAGTAACTAAGGTAGTTATATACTTGAGAACTGTAATCATGCATGTGTCGTCTTACATTTGAATTAGAATGAATATTCTTCAATCTGCAAAATTGAGATCTGCATAATTTGTTTTTATTTTATTTATTTATTATTTTATTTATTTATTATTAGTTGACAATTAAGCCCCTTTTCATGAACACCCAGGACAGGCCAGTGGAGGTGCCTTTCTTTTTAACAAAGAAGACACTGTACTAAAGACATCGGGAGAGGGAGGGTGGGATTTTGTGTGCCGCAAGCCGACTCAGTGAAGAATGAAGCATGTTAGGGCATCCGAGCTAACATACAACATATGATTGACATATTATATACCAATGTTATGTGTGATTGGACAATAGACAGGACATGTAATCTGAGAGTCATCACGAGATGACCTTTGGATGTAAACATGAAAGGAGGCTTTGTCTAAACTAATCTTAATCCCAGATCTGTTTGCTCTCAATATTGTTATGACATACCAGGAATACATAGGTACATAGATGCTATGATATTATTATAGTTGGTTCCTGGTTGTCACATTAACTTAATTTTATAGTGCCTATAAATTTGGCTTAATAATAATTATTATTATTATGTATAATAATAATTATAATAATTATAATTAATAATTATAATAATAATAATAATACCATAATAATAATAATTATTATTATATAAATATATATCATTTTGGTTTCAGATTCTTCGGCAGCGTCAATTCAAGAAGCTTCACTTTCAACAAACTAAAGATCTGCCTGACTTCATAAAGAAGAGCAGCGCACATCAATTCTGGCGAATCCAAGAAATCCCTAGAAGACTGAGAGACAGGCGAATTGATCTTGGTGACATCTCACCAGCAAATACAGATTTATTTAAAAAAGCTCTCAATTCATCGGCATGTGGAATACAGGTATTAGTAACAACATGCCTTTTAAGGCATTAAAATGCCCACTTATAACCTCATTCTGATATACAGTTGAACCTCCGGTTGCGACTGGTCACTCTCGTATGCGACCACCTCTCGTAAGCGACCAGTTTCCCAAAATACCAAAAGTTCAGTTCCAAGTCAAATCACTATAGTTGGAACTGCTCTCATAATCGACCGCCTCTCGTAAACGACCACAAAGCTTGACATTTTGGGTGGTTGCTTACGGGAGGTTCGACTCTACAAGTTTGCTAAACAAAGACAACATGTGAGCTCGATCTAGAAAGTTCATGCTGACACAGTCAACTCTTGTATCATGGACATCTTGCTAAATTGCAGACGTCGCTATTGTGGACATCTCGTTATTGCAGACAGCTGTCTATTGCAGGGAATTTGCTATTACAGACAAGAGCTGGATTCTGGGCTGGCTAAAGTCTCCTGATGTTGCAAACATGTTATTAAGGTGCAGTAATACGGGCAACAAAATCGTGCAACTTGTCGCGCAACATTTTCAGATTGTTGCGTTGCAAGTTGCAAAGCAATGTTTCTCGTATTACCATCGTTCGTGTACAACAAATTAAATTTTCGGTCATTTGTTGCAGGTTGCAAAACTTTGTTGCATGAAGTAGAAAGAGCTTAGAACTACTTTGCGCAACAAAGTTTTGCAATCTGCAACACGAAGATGTGTTGCGCTACAAGTTGCGCGAACGATGGTAATACGAGAAACATTGCTCTGCAACTTGCAATGCAACAATGTTGCGCGGCAAGTTGCACGATTTTGTTGCCCGTATTACTGCACCTTTACAGACACTAAGAACAAACCCTAGGGTGTTTGCTTTAAGGAGAAGTAAAAGTTTCTATTATTGAATACTGGTCTGTTGTATGGGAGGTCGTGGTTTGAGTGCTGACCGGACCATTACTCAGGGTCTTAACATAATTGAGGAGAAGGTGCTGCCTAATTATATCTACAAATGGTTAGACCTTCGGATGACCACATAAAATGGTGGTCCCATCTTTCCACCTATTGCTGACATTGATTGATTGATTGATTCATTACATCATTCATTAAAATTAAAATTACATTGTATCTTGCAGACAGATCTTGATGATGGCCACTGTCCTACATGGGGCAATCAGTTACGAGGACTCTACAATGTACACCAGTTTGTACATGGTAATATGCCAGGTATGCACTGCATTATGTTTGGTATTGTGTGTTTGTATATAATATATCCTATTTACAGTTTTTTACTATACGGAACAACCTAAAGATGGTCTGGTCAATAACTTTTTTTTACAAAAAAAATTGTAGATTGATTGATTGTAGATCTCATACAACACGGATGCGAATATTGTATCGGACTTATCATATCCATAGACTGATGTACTATAATTTTCAAGATACCAGTAAGTTTGGCCGAGAAAATCAAAGATTTAGACCTATGCAAATCAAGACGATTTTGTATCAAAAATACAAGCTCTTCCACGGATTTCTATTGTGTTTTCCTCATGAATTATTAATGAATATGATAAATACATGTAAATACAGTACTTGGCACTGTCAGACATTCTTAGCCATTGTTTGACGTATAATTAATATTTACAGGTGTTCCCAACATGTCAAATGCACCACTTGTTATACTGAGACCGAGAGCATGGAACATGCTGGAACATAATATGATGGTACGATACAATACATTATAGTTTAGTATAACAGTATATTGCTTTTAGTGTAAATAAGGGTTTAGACCTGTGACCTTCTGAATACCATGGTCAGGTGCTCTAACCAAGAAACGCAAAGAGATATACTGATAATTTTATTATACTTACTGGAAATACGAAACTGCTTTTAACTGCAGAACTATAGAGGGGTGTCGAATGGTCAAGACGAGACTTTGCGAGACTCCGAGACAAGGCATATTTTTTCCAGCCCGAGACGCTTTTTCACTGATTTCGTTTGTTTTCAAAATTCGAGACTCTGAGATCGCTTTTTGCAAAAAAACAAGACTTCGAGACCCATGAAATTTGACCGATATTTTGCGAGACTCTGACTTTTTGCGGGGACCATTCGACACCCCTCTATAGTCTTCACAATGCTCAAATCTTCTCATTTTCATCACTCTTTGTTAAAATAGAAAGAAAAGAAATTCTTCCTTCTATTTTTTCCTCTCGTTCAATTTCCATTTCTCATTCTCACAGGTTGATGGCAAGGTCATTCCTGGTGCACTTTTTGACTTTGGTTTGCATATTTTCCACAATGGAAGAAAGATGCTAGAGCAAGGTGATGGTCCTTTCCTCTATCTACCTAAGGTACACTAGGAAAACAATGGAGTCATTTTCGTATGAGTGGGAAGTAGTTATGATACAGTTTGTGCCATGCTGTGACATCGGTACTGTGACGTCACTGGTACCGTGCCATTTCCAAGCATTCTGATTGGTTGAGCAATGATTTTGCGCACTGTGATTGGTTGAATAGAATTCTTTGATTCCGTACCGTGACCGTAACTCTGTACCATACATGTATGTTTCCCACTCATACAAAAACTACTCTTAACTAATGACTTTAATTTTTTTCCACCGGTTTATTGTTATTGTGAGGGTTGCATGTCTAAAAGGTAATAAGTGTTCTGGTGTGTGTGGGTTCATTAGTTTAACATTCCATTTTTCTCAATTTTTACTAAAAACTAGGAAACCAGGGAAATATTTTTTTTTTAAATTTTAAATTTTATATTTCAGCTTGAAAGTCATCTAGAAGTAAGACTGTGGAATGATGTCTTTAGTTGGGCTGAAGAGCATGTTAGTATGGGCCACAGAAATGACAGTTCTACGATACAAAATATTCAATTATGTACCATCACACTATATGACATGATATCTTGGTCACCATTGAAACTTTCACATCACGTACAATGTACTATCAGGCCACATGTGGGCAGTTTATGCTCATAAAAGACATACAGCTTATTTGATTGTTTGACAGATAATACACACAGATATTTTACAAGCAATGAGTGAAATGTCAACAAGTATTATCTGTCAAATCATCAAATAAGGGGTTCATTATTCCACATTTGATTTTGTAACTTTGTTTCCTGAAGTTTTTGAACCATTTTTGCTATGTTTTTTTGTGTGTGCGTGCGTGAGCTACTCTACCCTGCTAGCAGAGTTTCCTCTTCGGTCAATGGTTTGTATTTATCTTTTGCTGTATAGGCTTTTGCTTCTGTTTCTTGATCGTCCGAGAGTAAACTCTGCCAGGATTCGCCACATTTCTCGTTGAGCATGTGCGACGGTTACGTCATGGGTTGCGTAGCGACGACAATGCATAGTTGATTAACGGTAATCAATAAAGTCTTTTTTTACAATACTTTATTCCTAGATTTATACATTCTTCTATTTGGTCAGCAATTAATAAGTTCAGAGGAGTTATAACGATAGCTAGAGGATTTGCCAGTTGGGAAACGATTGTCCACTAGTGGACTGCGATGTTTTATTCGAACTGCCGTATAAACTGGTAAACATCCAAACACATTCCCACCTTGATTGCCAGTTCTTGATGTATTGACAGCCTCTCTAATATTTCTCTACGTGAAACAACAGTTCCATCGAAAATAACATTTCGAATCAGTGGACGTATGGATCTTTCCGTAGTTTCCCAGAATGCTTCATGATTCTGTGCGTGCAAGCGAGGTCAGGGATAAAAATAGATCGAAAATATTAAGAGAGAATGAAGAAATTCAGTAAAAAACTTAGACTTTTAAATTAAAGTGCGTAAGAAGAATCACAAAGATAGATGCAAATTCTCAAGCAAAGAAAATATTTTTCTTCTGTTCTAGATTCGTTACAGTAGTCATATTTTCCTCAATACACGATCAATTCTAAATATTTTTTACCCCTGACCTCGCTTGCACGCGCAGAATCATGAAGCATTCTGGGAAACTACGGAAAGGTCCATGCCATCAGTTTGTTTGGTAATGAAGGCTCAATATTCTAACCAGCAGCAATTCATTAGACTCTGCATACGCATACCGTGGGCTCATTTATAGCCAGATGAAACATGTTTATTTATGCGTGTGCCTGTAAACCGGTTTAAACCAGTTTCTATCATCCAAGAATTTGGAAGAAACCGTCGCGCATGCTCAATGAGAAATGTGGCGAATCCTGGCAGAGTTTACTCGGACGATCAAGAAACAGAAGCAAAAGCCTATACAGCAAAAGATAAATACAAAACCATTGACCAAAGAGGAAACTCTGCTAGCAGGGTAGAGCTACTGTGTAATACACTGGCATATTTTGCATGGTCTCTTGCCCTTTATGGTAAAATGTGTGTAATTATAAATTAAAGGGGTTCTTGCAAGAGCATCTAGTATTAAAGTGATCTTTGATCAACATATAAATTATCCTTTTGGCTCTTTGAAATGCAGAGGAGAACTTGGGTTTGCATCACAAGTAACTAATGCATCAATTCCTTGGGAACCCAGGGGTATATTCTGTAGCTCGTTACTCGCTCCCAGAGAAATACCCTTGGGAACGAAGTCTGTTGGAACTTGTTCTGGAAGTCAAAAGTCAAAATGGCAGTTGTCCTATACAAACCAGAATATACTTGATACTGATTGGTCGACCAATCAGAAACGAGAGTAATTTTGACTTCTAGAACAAGTTCCAACAGACTTCGTTCCCAGGGGTATTTCTCTGGGAGCGAGTAACGAGTGACAGAATATACATTATGTACCCCTGGGTTCCCAAGGATGCTAATGCATTGTTCTTGCAATAATCAGGAACCTACATGTACAATGTACATGTACAAGATTTTAAAACTAACCAACAAAACCACACCAAGCATAAACCAACTACAATCATTTATTAGTGAGTTCATGAGGTTACATACATATAATACACGTTATTCTATTCAAGACATTGTTTCTTTTGATGCTGTCCTAATGCTTGCTTTATTTGAACTGTGTTTTGTTTTGTAGCTTGGTTTACCATTTGGCTGCATCAAGGCATGTGTCCTCATTGAAAGCATTCTTGCTTCATTTGAGCTTGAGCAGATTCTCTTTGAAATCAGAGACCATTGTGCTGGCCTTAACTGTGGCATGTGGGACTATTCTGCATCATTTGTGAACACGTTTGGTAAGCTACCATGTACATATACATGTATATGTAAAGGCTGGGTCACAGTTTATGATGAGTCTAAAAATGTCACTGCAAGTTAATTTACCTGTGTCAGCTTGCGTTTGCACCATTGAAACGACTGACAAGTCATCTCAGCTTGCAAAGAAATTTGAGCAGGTTTGGCAGCCAGTCACTGCAAGTCGATGTTAATATGCGCTGCAAGTTCAAACTTGCATTGACTTGTGTTCTGGTTTGAAAATCTGAACATCTTTAGCTGAGATTAGAACTTAAGGAATCTTCAGTCTTCATTCATTCATCATTTTATTTTTTCCACAATATATTTACAAATATATTGAAAACTATTCTGGGACTATATTCAACAACATTGTTCCAGTCTTTTAAGTTAAAAAAAACTGGAGACATTTTGTTGATATTTCCCATTAGAGTGTTTCTTGTCATGTAATTTTTGTCTGTCTAATTGTAGGCCATCGGAATGATTTCATTCTCCCTGATCGTAAGAAGTATGTATCAATGGATAAACAGTACTTGAAGAGTTATTTGGAGTTGGTTATCAAGGTGCGATATATATTTGAAGTTATATAAATAGTTACATTGTACATGTACTTCTTATTAACCACGTTTGAGGTCTATACTGTAAGTTATGGACCCAGTATTTTACTTATGGATATATTAAAACCCAGACATGGTAAATTCAAACCCTGACAATTATACCAATTTGTCCATCCCAAAGCAATGAAGACCAAGGCACCCTTGGTGACTGTAATGCATTCTCAGCTGTAGAAGAATGATTTTTAAACAGCCGACATTTGAACTGCCATGTATAGTTTATGTATGATGGCGACATTTTAGTAGGAGTTGACACATATACCATAATTACTTCCCACTCATACGACAACGATTCTAGTACATTTTTATATATGACAGCAGCATGCAATAATCACTTTGGTGGTCTACTTTTCCTCTAGACATGCCACGCCCATGGATGTCATGCCACTGGGGGAATGGTTCCCATTGTTCTACCTCACAGTGACCCACAGAAGTCCCAACAAATCATACAAAATGTTTACAGGTAACTTGCAAAACTCCATAGGGTGTGGCACGTTATACATGGGTACATGTATAAATTACATGAAGTCACAAGGGGGTGGGGCATGTGGGTAAGGGTTATACATGTATATATGTATAAATTACATGAAGTCACAGGGGGGTGTGGCATGTGGATAAGGGTTACACATGTATACATGTACATTGTAGATGAAGTCACAGGGGTGTGTGGTATGTGGGTAAGGGTTATACATGTATACATGTACATTGTAGATGAAGTCACAGGGGTGTGTGGCATGTGGGTAAGGGTTACACATGTATACATGTACATTGTAGATGAAGTCACAAGGGGGTGTGGCATGTGGGTAAGGATTACACATGTATACATGTACATTGTAGATGAAGTCACAGGGGTGTGTGGTATGTGGGTAAGGGTTATACATGTATACATGTACATTGTAGATGAAGTCACAAGGGGGGTGGGGCATGTGGATAAGGGTTATACATGTATACATGTACATTGTAGATGAAGTCACAAGGGGTGGGGCATGTGGATAAGGGTTATACATGTATACATGTACATTGTACATGAAGTCACAAGGGGTGGGGCATGTGGATAAGGGTTATACATGTATACATGTACATTGTAGATGAAGTCACAGGGGTGTGTGGCATGTGGGTAAGGATTATACATGTATACATGTACATTGTACATGAAGTCACAAGGGGTGGGGCATGTGGATAAGGGTTATACATGTATACATGTACATTGTACATGAGTCATCAGGGCTATTGGATAATTCTTATACATGTATACATGTACATAGACAAGTCACAGGGGTGTGTGGCATGTGGCAAAACTACATGGACATGTTACATTGCATGAAGCGCTGAGGGGTGGGGCATTTTGGATTGTTATACATTTGATCATGATTGTACATGAAGTCCCACCTGGGGCTTCAGGTACTTTACATGTACAGTCCATAGTACATGGGGCATTATCTGCTGCTACTGTATACAGTACATTGTACATCAGTCACAATATGGAGAATGTATCAGGGAGCATGCTACATGTACATTTTTAGGGGGGGGTAGGTGGGTCAGCTTTTATTATACATGGAGGAGGGGGGGGCATGTGGGTAAGGTCATAGTTTTCAAAATGGTACATGAAGTCAGCGGGACATGTGGGTTTTTGAGTGATCCAACTCACTCTACATTCTAATACAATAATGAACACTCTTGATAGTGCAAAACTGAAGGATTATTAGAGCTGAAAGTTTTCAAGCATCCAGACCTTATCCAGACTTTCAGGTACTTTATTGTGTGCAATGATGCATCTGCTGCTATTATTACCATCAGACAAAAGTGAGGACCATTCTAGACAGGGGGGGAGGGTGGGTCAGCTTTTATTTGCTCACTTGGTGCTCACTTTTCAAAATTTGTAGGAGTTTCATAAGGGTTTTTTAGTGCGCCGTACCCAAAGTCTGAACACTCTTGATGTGAAACATTGTCTCAAAGTTATGCAATCATTGATTCAACACTGATTTTACAAAGTAGTAATGTATTCCAATATGATTATGCACAAAACTGTGCAAGTTACCTGTAAGCATCAATAATATTAACTAAAAGCAATGCATAGCACTGTATTATTGTAACAATTTAATCATGTGTTTACAAATTGGATTTTTAATTCATCTGTGGTATTTTGAAGATGTGGAGGCAAACCATCCCATCAGACAACCAGCTTCATGTACTGAGACAAGATGTACAAGTGAATGCCAAAGACCTTTTGACTTTACCACAGGTACTTCTACTAGAGTCGTTTTCATACAAGTGGGAAACCTACGGTACAGAGTTACGGTCACGGTACGAAATCGATGACATCTAATCAGCCAATCACAGCGCGCAAAGCCATTGCTCAGCCAATCAGAATGCTTGGATATGGCATGGTTACCACACACCACGGTCACTGCACGGCACGGTCACCATACAGCACAGTCACCTCACGGCACGACCTGTACCATAACTATACTTACCACTCACACGAAATAGACTCCAATGTCAGAGTAACAATGCATAGTACTGTTAGAGTGATCCGAGGGTTCATTTATATTTCAGAAGTGGGTAGAATAATCTATATAAACCCATGGGTGTAGTAGTAGGGTCAAGGTTGTTTGACTTCAACAGGAAATCTCAGATTACTACACCAATTGTTGGGGGAGGGGTGGTGTTCAATACGAATGAATGAGGCAGAGATGTCAAGGAAGGAAAAGTGCTAATATTCTTCATATTCTTATCCCATCTCTGTCATTCATTTACGTATTTTATCCTATGGTATTAGGGTGGGTTTACGTTGGATGGTTTGCGTAATAACATCACTGTAGGGATATTATTTATACAATCCTGGCTAAAAGGTAAGAAATCATAATACAAAGTGAATATATAGAGGTTATTACACGGGTAGTTGGGTAATACGGCTGGATATTTTTACAAAGACATGCCGTATTTTGACGAGCCGTAGGCGAGTTAAAAATGTCCAGCCGTATTACCCAACTACCCGTGTTATAAGTTGTTTATTGCACAACAACAAAATTAATGAAAATACCGTATTTTTCTCTGTACTGATATAAAAAGCAAGCATGCGCGCAAAACCCGTTTTTTTCTAAAACGTGTAATACGCTGTCATATTTGTACTCGTATTTGTACTGTAAGATTACAAGTTGTGCAATAATTTGTTGTAACATGTATATATTTGGGTTGAATGCAGTGTACATAATTTATTGTACATTTTGTTAACTGTTTGTTCCATCCCTCTGTGCATGCACCCATTCACCCATAATTCTTTGATTCAAGGCGATGGATCTTTCATCTTAAATGGCTGTGTTGAAGACTCGGCAACAGCAGAGATCTCACGGTCCCAGGTAAATGATTTTCACCAGAACAGTAGTTTGCCTTAAGCTACCAGGGGACCTTCGTGACCACTGTTCACTGAAAGCCGCGTAGCGCACTAACCACTCGTCCAACATGTATAAAAGTATACATTTTCTTAAAGCTGAATAAATGCAGATTCTAAATATGCTGGAGATTATTTCCTATTTTGTAAATATATTTTGTTATTGCACATTTTAGAAAATTTGACCGGCCTTGTTCAAAGAGAGTTTTGCACGCGGGAATTCAATCGATTTTTTAATGGAAAGTGTCATTGTAATGAGCACACTTTGTTCTAAAAAAACGTGTCTCCGATTTTTGATACGTTGCCTCGTTTAAAAGTTATTTGATGATTTATGTGTAAATCGCTAAAAAACACATTACAATGGCACTTTCCGTTTAAAAATCGATTGAATTCCCGCGTGAAAAATTCTCTTTGAACAAGGCCGGTCGAATTTTCTAAAATGTGCAATAACAAAATATATTTACAAAATAGGAAATAATCTCCAGCATATTTAGAATCTGCATTTATTCAGCTTTAAGAAAATGTATACTTTTATACATGTTGGACGAATGGTTAGCGCGCTATGCGGCTTTCAGTGAACAGTGGTCACAAAGGTCCCCTGGTACCTTAAGTCTCCTTCACAGCCCTTTTCAGTCTCGTTCTATTCCCCTGTGGTCCTTTCCCCTCCTTGCAAGAAGAGGAGGAGAGGGGAAACAACTGCAGGGGAATGGAACGCTAATAAAAAGGTCTGCGAGTTTGCCTCCTTGCAAGAAGAGGAGGAGAGGGGAAACAACTGCAGGGGAATGGAACGCTAATAAAAAGGTCTGCGAGTTTGCCTCACTTGGACTTCAATCTTTATAAATATATAAAATAGACAGTTGCTTGGCAACAACTGAAGAGAGAGTTTGTTTTACAGCAAAGAATGTAAGCTAATAATGCAGCTTTATTCTCAATTCTTGAAGTCTTAAACCCGGGTCAAACGTGAATGCAAGTCCCTGCAAGTAACTTGCATGTAGCTGGTCAAACGGTGAACGCAAGTTGATGCAAGTTCATATGTTTCTTTACCGATAATTTTTCTAAATTTTTGGGCCTATTTTTTCTACTTTTTGAACGATCATCCGAACTATCGGACTAACTGTAGTTTATTCGTTCGGCTGAATTGCGGAGACACTTTCAGTGACTTGTGTTTGCCGGTCAAACGGTGGAAAACTTGCAGCGACTTGCATGGACTTGCACTTGAATTTGAGCATGTTCAAACTAGCTGCAAGTCAATGCAAGTCGATGCAAGTCCCTGCATGTTAGCGGTCAAATGTCTACGCAAGTCAAAACTTGCATGAACTTGCAGCGACTTGCGTTTACGTTCGGGGCTTTAGACTGACTTTTGAGACTTTGTTATGCGTTTTTTTTAAGAATTAAATTATTATTATTATTATTATTGTATTTCCATTTTTTATCAAAAACATATTTTCCCCAAATCGAGTTACCAAACTTGGGGTGTGGCATATCTGTGAGTGTTTATGGTATACAGTGTATTACAGTGCACACCTATTTCAAAAAAACGTTGATAACAGTCGATCTGAATTGGATGATCTGACACTTTTAAAATTCATATCGTTAACTCCTGCAAGTGTAATATAATAATAATAATTATTATTATTAAGTGTAAATTCCAAGCTCAAGTTAGCTGGAGGTTGAATGAATGAATTTCGCATGTTACCGATGAAAGACCCTCATGAGTTTCCCATAATTCGTCTTGATCTCAGATCATCCATAAAAATTTCAGATCGCCTGTTGTCAACGTTTTTTGAAATAGGTGTATACTAGTGATGAGAGTAACAAGATGGTATTAGGACCCAGTTCTCCAAAAATCCTGCCCTATCTCGATACCACAGGAATCCCATGACAGTAGCACAGCCCGCCTTATCCCTGGCAATTCATGTATTTTATGTCTATTAGATCTGGCAGGCAATTCGCCACCAATGTGTCTTGGAAAATGATGGCCGTAAAGTTACCAGAGCATTAGTGAGTAACCAAGTCCAAACACTTGTGGCGCAGTTGACCAACACCAAGGCTAAATCACCTGCTGAGAGGCAACAGTTGCAACTTGCAGCACAATTGCTACAGGAGCTGGTACTTGCAAGAGATTTCCCTCAATTTATTACCACTTATTTGTATGAAAACCATGTTTTTATTCGTAGTAGTACATACATGTAGCAACAGGAAATATTGCATGTGACATTTTTTATTTATCAAATAATTTAGCATACACCTGTTTACAGATACAGCTATTTCAAAAAACGTTGATACTGATTCTAAATAGCGTATTCCAAGACCGAAATGCATTTTGGGACTCGTGTATTATTGTCTAAAGTAATATAAATAATAATAATTTATTTTTTGTGTATTCCATCAGAAACAATATACTAGCTCCATATGGTGAACAAATCGCTGTATATTATTGCCCTTTGGTCTTGGAATGCACTATTCAGTATGCAGTATTCAACATTTTTTGAAATAGCTGTATATTGTCCAATGTGAAATAGTTAATATTTATTTAGTAAAATGAAAAAAATGAAAAAACAACGCAGATTACTCATTAGCAGAAATCAATGCAGTAACTTGTAGGAGGTATAGTATTCAGAGGACCTCTGAAATAATGCCCAAGGCATACATGTAGAATTGTATTTGCCAAGTTTCTGCTATCACAGTACAAACGGTGATCATTATTCATTTTTACATTTTGCTATTTCAAAGAGGACAGTGTTTCTAAAAACAGGTGTATCAGAAATTGAATTTTTAAGCAATTAATTGATCACGAATGTCTCTAAAAAAAGAACAATTATTATTATACTAAATTATTGGATTTGCATGTGCATAGATCTGGGGTGCTTTCCATTTGTTCAAAATTCGGTTGGGGTGACCAATGTATAATGGTAAGAACTTTTCCACTCACGTAACAAACCAGATGGAATGGGAGCTTACCATTAATGCTTTGATCCGTTTGGATGTGGAATGTATTATGTGGGAACCCCGAGAGAACTGGAACTGAGAGATTCCACGAGATTCAGGTTCAGAAATTTCCAGTTGGTTCGCGCCAACTGGAATAGTGGACAACCTCTAAAGCTTGTCCCGACGTTTGGGTTGGAATTTCCGGAAAATTAACCATACCATTTAATTCCCAACCGAAATTACTGGTTTTTCAATCAAATGGAAAGCACCCGAGGTACATGTAAATGTACATGTATGTGTAACCTCACTTGACTTGAGTCTAGAAGAGAAACATGGACTGTCTGTAGCTAGTCTAGTATGTCACAGACATTGTTACATGTACATGTATGTGTAACCTCACTTGACTTGAGTCTAGAAGAGAAACATGGACTGTCTGTAGCTAGTCTAGTATGTCACAGACATTGTTACTGCTACACCAAAACTACTCCAAAGAAAAAAGAACATAATAATTTTAATGTCGAACTAATATAATTTGAATTGAATTAATGTACACGTAGTAACTTTGGTCCTCTCTGTGTAGTTTGAATCTCAACTGGCACAGGGGACTGACACTAGCGGATTTGTGCCGACTCCCCCTTCAAAATTCAGGATTTAAGAAAAATACTCTCCACCTGTTTCCACAAGTTCTTACAGAACTTGCTTGCACAGAACCAGTACCATTCTAATGCCATCGTGAACTGTTTTGTCTGCACAAATCCACCAGAGTCAGTCTCCCACACAATTTGAAATTGGGCAATAATTGTCCACTCTGAATGCATAAATGTAACACAACTCAGCTGTGGTATGAATGTGTGTCGAAAGTAAAAACCCATCTTATTATCAGCCCCTACCTTAGTCTCCTATGCACCCGTTCTTATTTTTGGAATCCCTGTCAGGGCTCCCTCTCAACAGAGAGCACAGGGATCCCAAAAATAAAAACGGGTGCATAGGAGACTGCATAGAGAAGAGATGAAAATGGGGAGTCACCAGTTTGAGTTGGTGGGGAATTACTCTCCACCAATAGAAAGCATTACATGACAGCATACACTAAGATGTTTGCTATGTGGATCAAATGCTTGAAATGGCAAACTTTTCTACAGTTGTGTACAAGGTATGGTGACTGTTTTGGTTACACAATTGCATACATTGTTCGTATGAATGAGTGCATTGTTAGTGTATGTGAAATGTTCCATTAAAATCATAGGCACCTCCTTTCTTTTGCTGGAGAGTATATACATTGTAGATGTGAATACAAATAGAATGTAATATCACTATTATTGTAATAAACTGCTGCCTGTGTGCAGAGCTGTAGAACATTCAAGAAGTAGAAAATTCAAGAGATTCCATTCCATCAAAACTTCCTTCCTTCACAAATACATGTATAATTGCCAGTTTGACAGTTCCTGTGGGCCATTGTCAGAATATACTAAGTAATGTACATATACTACATTATTATTATTATTATTATTATGTGTACATGATACAGTCATTCTCAAAAAGGTTGTCCAGATGAAAAGACTACAATACTACGTTAATAACGTCACGTGATTCATTATGTATTCAATTTCCTCGCATGGAATTTCAATTTGAGATGCAAAAGTACACAGCATTGTGAGAACTGAATGTAATGCTGCTGGTATCAACTCGCAGTTCCGCGTGCAGAAATTGAAAACATAATGAATCACGTGACTTTATTGTAGTATTGTAGTCTTTTCATCTGGACAACCCTTTTGAGAATGACTGCATGATTGAGTTGAGAATAGTAAAAGTGAGATTTTAAAATTTCGAGTGCCAAATTTGAGCCCCGACATCATTTTTCCAAAAGACATGGCTGGAAAAAAAAATTGGCTAAACATGTAGGGACTATTCGCCACTCCTGATTGTATCATCGATGTATGTCATTATATTATTACCCTTGCCTAGAGCATTGATTCCCTCATATAAATTAATTCTTCGTACAGTTTTTCATTTGATATACATGTACTGTACATGACATTTTAACTCTTAAAATTTCCTAAGTATGACATCTAGTATTAGTAGATCGTCCATGAATTTACTCTAATCCTAGTAGGTATATAATGCCTTGTACTATGACAATAATGACTGGTTGCCAGACTACAAGATATCGCAGCCAGTCTAGAAGTTGACCAAAGAGCATATGTGGGCGTTCCCATCTGGAAGAGAGTTAAGGATATTACAGTGTATTATCATATTCATTAGAAAACACAATAGAAATCACAACCGTGACAGAGCTTGTATATCTGATACACAATCGTCCTCATTTACATCATCTTTAAGTTGGATTTTCTCGGCCAAACATACTGGTATCTTGAAAATTATCTGAGTAGAACATGATTTTATACATCTGTGGATATGATAAGTCCGATATAATATTTGCGTCTGTGTTGTATCTACTATCTCATACAACAAGGGCGCTCATATTGTATTCTATTACTTTCAAAATTCTACTGCTAACCTACAAATGCCTTCACGACCTTGCTCCTCAGTACCTGTCCGATCTTCTCAAGCTCTACCAACCTAAACGTACTCTACGCTCTTCATCTAAATGCCTCCTTCACAACCCAACATCAAGAACTTCTACTTTTGGCGACAGAACTTTCTCAATGGCTGCACCTGCACTCTGGAACAATCTCCCTGATAACTTAAAACACACACTCTGCCTCCGTTGCTGCCTTCAAATCTTCACTTAAAACCTTCCTGTTTACTAGGAATATTTAATACCTTTTTTCCCTTCTATTTAGCTTTTGCCACTGTTTCGTCCTCATTAATTGTAAAAAGCATCGAGACTATTGTATGATGCGTTTATAAAGAACTTATTATTATTATTATTATTGAAACAACCAAATGTGCATTGCAGATCTATAAACAGCCACTAAAATATCATACAGGCACAGGGAGCCCAAGCTTACTATCAGTGTATATATACATGTGACTTTGAAATGTGCAAATAAAAGTCATAATTTTCATCAAAAGTATTTGTTGTTGCTATATCTTATGTTTAAAATCCTCTCTGAGTTGCCTGGAGTTGTTAATTTTGAACGAAACAAATTATTCCACGTCCACAGGACCTCCCGGTGGAAATACTTTTGGTGCTGGGTCCCAGTACCGTCCGCGCAGATCGGCCCGATTGTGTGTTAGTGGCATCGAAAATGCAAGTTCTAAACGATTGCTCTCGATGTATTTATTAGAATCGCTTCACTTTTCATCGTTTTCTGTGCAGGACCGTGTAAGTGCATTGTCTGGTCGTGAGCTGTGTGAATCTGAACGTGATTGGAAGTATATTTGTTGGTGAAACGGGACATTTTGTTGGGCTGGTTGGCTTCGATCTTGGTCTCGGTTTCCACCCTTTACTATGAATAGGGAGAGAAAGGTAAGTAAAAAAGAAAACAATCAAATTTAACTCAAATAACAACTCCAGGCAACTCAGAGAGGATTTTAAACATAAGATAATATAGCAACAACAAATACTTTTGATGAAAATTATGACTTTTATTTGCACATTTCAAAGTCACATGTATATATACACTGATAGTAAGCTTGGGCTCCCTGTGATACAGGATAGTCCAGTTCAGCCAGGAGTTCAGCAGAAGCTGATTTAAGCACAGGGAGCCCAAGCATAAATTCAGTAAAAAAATAAAATTGGAAATAAAGTATTTTTTTCCCCTATACACCTAGTTTGTTGTCTGTTAACTTAACCTGCCTGGTGATTTTTTTTCCAAAAATTACTGGTCCGAGAAAGATTACAGGTTAAGTTAACAGACAACAAAGGTGTATAGGGGGAAAAAATACTTTATCCAATTATTATTTTTTAATGAATTTATGCTTGGGCTCCCTGTGGTTTAAGGTGGCTCAAAGTAGTTTTTAACTGACCACACTGTCTTCCACTTTTCATTCGGCGAATTGATAGACTTGTCCTAGACCGATCAAAACGACTTTTGCACCAGTTATCGGGCAAAGATGGAAATTTAGAATCATGTCAATTTCAGCTCGATCGAGGTTTCCTTGGCAACGATAAACAAAGATCGTTGAAATCAGTTTTTCTAAAATACATTGTATCTAAAGATTTCGATGAGCTCTAGACAAGCGACTATATGCATGATAAACTACATAGTTAAATACAAAGTAGCTCAGTGAGACAGAATTCAAACTTCTTGATCAGAGTGATTTTGAATAATTTGCATAAAGAATGGAAGAGAACCAACAAACTCAACTCACATATAGCATGGAAGTGTATACCTTTTAAAATATGCACAGTCTGAAAATACAGTAAAATGAAAAGGATACGGATTGCAGAACATCCTCTTCAAGTCCACTTTCTCTTTACAGTATGGGCAGATTTGTTTCTTGCCCACTATACACCAGCCACGGATGCAGAACTCATGGAAGCTAGAACCAGTTAAGTCAAACAAAATGTTGAATACTGATAGTGTACAAAGGAAAATATCGTAAATCCTCTATTAAGCTCCCCCCCCCCCCCCCCCCCCCCCCCCCCCCCCCCCCCCACCCCTTTCAATAAGCCCTCCCCCTCCAATAAGAACCCCATTTTTGAAGCATGATTTTTATCAAGCCCCCACAGTCTTTTAAGCCCCTCCCCCTTCTCCCAAAGACACCATACATGTAGTACGGTACGTATGTACATGTACAATATCTCTAAAAGTTATTACTGTATTCACTTACCATGTACAGTATTTATGATTTACAATAAAGTGATTAATTATGGTAACCGTGACCGTAATTGGTGAATTATTATTATTATTATTATTATTATTATAACCTACATCTCTGGTTTTCCGCGAAATTTAATAAGCCCTCTCCCTCTATAAAGCCCCCTCCCTCCATTAAGTCCCCCTCAAAAGTGATTGAAATAAATA
The DNA here is from genome assembly GCA_033675265.1 of Actinostola sp. cb2023. NCBI lineage: Eukaryota > Metazoa > Cnidaria > Anthozoa > Actiniaria > Actinostolidae > Actinostola > Actinostola sp. cb2023. Next base: position 167,570 of record JAUJYZ010001585.1, read on the forward strand.
ACCCCCCGGGGGCTTAATAGAGGATTTTTGGTAAGTAAAGCAATCGACGAGGAAAGGATACACATGCCCACAGCTTAGTTTGTAGGTTTTCTCAGGCATTTCATCATCGTCACCGAGTACAAGTTGTTGGCCACACACAGCACAGATGTTGGTCTCAAGACTTCTATTTGGTAATCCTGTTTTACTGTAATACTATAGAAAAAGAGCATGATTTATATATTTATATACAACTTGCTTGCGCATGCTCAATCCATACATACAACAAATTGCATGTGACAGTTGTAGGCAAAAGTTGTGCATTTAAATCGGCCTTTACACATCTGGAATAGACCATTACGGTATAAAGTCCTGTTCAGCGACCACAACTGAAGGTTCATGGTCATTATTTTTGAGTAAAAGAGGTGATATATGAAAGATTTATTCAGTAACGATGCCTTTTAACTTTAAAATGATCTTTTGAGTACAATTTGATTGCTTATGTGTATCGCTTGTCCATATACATGTGTAGCCATTGACTTACCCCTTATCTTGTCTATACATTTGTATGTGTATATATATGTGCATAGGCATTGACTTACCCCTATTTTTGAGGCTATTTTATCTGCACAAATTTCAGCAAAGTCTCTGCCAAGGACACCAAAGTAGAGCCCATAAAACATGACTAAGATGCCAAATTCCATGGACGTTTCTGGTCTGATTAGAAACATCAGATTTACACCTAGCAGAGTCATCATGACTATAAAGTAGCCAGCCACGCCTAAGAAATAGGTAACTTTGTGTACCAAGAAAAACCATTTATACACCAACCTGATGGAATAGAAAACAAAAAAGTGACCAAGAAGTCCTTACCCTGGGTACCAGAGGCCAGAGGAGGACTGTCCCAGCCCCCACACCTCGGCCTCTGGTACCCAGAGTAAGAAGTCCTCTACATGTGCATGTATTTTATAAATGGCTAGTATACTGTTTAGCCACTACCACGTGCTGCAGATTTAGATGACACTGCGACACCACACCACTATTGGTGGCAACGCAGTGGCATCTACATGTGTACAAGTGCAACTGTAAATCATTCTATGGAAGCACGTCAAGTCTATTGTTAAGACCCTGAACATTTCCAGATAATACCTAAAATGCAACTTAGTTTGAGAGGTGATATATTTGTATATTTTTATTGAGAGGTGATCATTGTTTTGCTTGTTCACAGTGTTAACTAGGTGATCTTCCAAATAGCAAAGAACAAGATACAGTGTACATTTTGTACATGTAGCAAAAACCTTATACTACGTGTATCTCATGGCATATGTCACAATACAGTACAGAGAATATCTATCCTGGGTACCAGGTGAGCATTTCTTTATTAATACAGTAGTAACGAATTAGTGCTATGGTTTATCAAATTAATTACATTCTGTGCATACAATTGTACATGTATGTATATACTGTCAACCTATATAACTTGTTCTTGGTAACAATAAAATAATTGTACATGTACCTACCTGGGTGTAGTATTAGAGATAGGATTTCTAGTAGCCTTGTATACAATAAATGTACATGTACGTACCTTGGGTGTAGTATTAGAGATAGGATTTCTAGTAGCCTTGTATACAATAAATGTACATGTACGTACCTGGGTGTAGTATTAGAGATAGGATTTCTAGTAGCCTTGTATACAATAAATGCACATGTACCTACCTGGGTGTAGTATTAGAAATAGGATTTCTAGTAGCCTTGAATACAATAAATCCTGTTGCTAATGAGAACAGGCACCATACTATTATCATTCTCCAGTATGACAGCGTGATGTTGAAGTACATTGGTATTAGCCACATACCAACTAATGTGACTGTCTGTAAGAAGAAAATGAGTTATAAACGTTCAGTAGAAAGTACGACGCGAACAATGTGTTTAAATGGTACAAAACAGCAAATTTTCAACTACATGTAAGCCATGGCTTAATTAGCTACAGTGTATGTTGTACGTATACACTGTATCTAACTTAGTCTGAGCCGCAGCATATTTCATGTTGTTTAAATGCATGGGATTATATATTCACTGTGCTTGCATTGCTAGATCACATGACTCTAGATTGTTATTTTTTCGATTCCTATGCACCATGTAATTTTGAACATATATATTTAGGGTGCAGGACAAAAAAATTTTTTGCACCTCCCAGTCGTATTACAAATACAAATAAATTGTAAACATACATGTAACAAAATATTTTCTGGGAAATAAAAACGTTTGAACCTTTGAACTCTACTGAGTTGAGATAAATGTCTAGTAGATCTCACCTGATAAGACCGATGGTGATATTTCTTCCATTTAACAAGGACAATTTGAGCAACAATCAGTGTTGCAAACAATATGAGAACCATCTCCATGTGCATTGCTTCGTGACCTTTGTGTTTTGCATGGAGCTTTTCATGTTCGATCCTACGATAGTAGAAAAACATTGAATATTCAGTACCTTGAAATATAAGCTTACAACTGTTAAGTAACAAAATAATTCTCGATTTTATTATTATTATTATTTATTGAGGTTATACAATCTATTTACCTCCACAATTCTTCTTTGCTGAGTTTTCTTGTAGGTATAAAGCTTTCGTTCGACGCGATGATCTGAAACCGGCATATGTGATTGGATTGACAGTATCACTTACATTCATTTGACTACGTGGACTGAACTAATATAAGACCAGACTAATACACACGAACATGAACAATCTGACAGCGAGAGATCAAAGACATTCTCAGATGTTGATGTATATCATGGCTTGCTTCTCCGATTTCTTTATATTTGTGTTTTAAAATGAGTGTTGTATGAACGGGCGAAAACTTGGAAATCATTGTTAATAATGTTTATTACATTCAAACTGATCAGCTGTGCCATCGAAATGTGTACAAGTAATCAACAACAAAAGCAACCAGAAACATGAGTTCACAGGAAAACAAATTCAACTTTAACCTCAACAGTTTTGGAAGTCATTGGTTAATGTTAAAGTAAAGAAACACATAGAAAAGACGTGAAATACTAACCGCATCCACAGCTTGATCGGCGTCCATTTTGAATGATTAACTATAGACCGAGGAGTAGCCTGGTGACGAGCACAAGTACACGACACAGGCAACCCAAACAAAAGGCGCACACTCCTGGAACGTCTTCTATTTTGTCTACACTACTCATCAACGACACAATTGTTCAGGAACAACCTGTTTATTGTAGATATGAAGCCAGCGCCCCGCAGTGCAATCACTGCAAAGACCTACACTATACGTAGTAATTCTATCTAGTATTACATACAATATCAATTGCTGAGCGGAACACGAAAAACCATAAATAAAAAACCCTGTGGGAAAAAATATCACAAACAACAAAAAACTGAAAAACCAGCTAGGAATGGGTGCTGGCCTAGAATGCTGCCCGTGTGCTATACTCGCTCTAATATACACGTATACCATCATGCACTTCGCTCACACCGTGATGCTCACGTGCCGCCAAAATAGTAATTTCTGTGTACTTCATTGCATTCGCACGCCAGAAATGTAACATGTTTTGCGACTGCGGTCCGAAATATATCGAAGAATACGAACATTTCCCGATAATTAACCGTAAGGAGTTCGGCATATAACCGTAACGAGTTCGGTTGTGCTCGTTGTACGATGTGAACTGCACGAGACTGCGCAGTGCGAACTGAACGAAATTTTGTGACATTGAACTGCATTCCTCAGCTCGGGGCCTTTCGGGCCGAGCAATACTGAATTCAATCACTGCGATGATTTTGAATAATCTTTATTTCTACCAGGGGGTGCACCACTGCACCTCCCTGTTTCTACTGACACTAATACAGCTAATAGCATACCATAGTAGTTGACACGGGATGATCAGGTTATAAAAGTGGGACTGAGTTTCTTGTTATAAAGCATTTATATCTGTGCCGTGATTAAGAACAAACTTTGCGTACACATCCACACACGCACGACCAGCGTTATCTGCTTCAGTCCATCCAGCAAGATCTTCTCCATACCAAATCCTCATTTGCTGGCCATACGGGAAATAGAAGGGACGTCCCAAGTCTGCAAAGACGAGCTCGCTGGTAGTTGCGGTGTTGGTAAATGGAAGGTAGTACCAGTTGCCGGCTTTGAGCCTAGGCCTGTGGATTCAGGAACAGAATCAATCAAAGGTCTACTGAGAATATTCCAGAAATCTATTTAGGCGTCGCGACTTAGGCGTCGAAAGTGCAAAGATATTGTACTTCGTGACAGGCCCGGCACTTAGTGACTGTAGTAAAGGGGTTAATCCTAGGTGTGCGGTCTTCTGCGACCCGATTTTAGAGCAACAAGACGCTCTACTAGCGTGAACTTGGGCTTCTTAATAAAGCTGTTTTGATAGATTTTAAATGTGAAACCTAATAGCTTGTATCATCATACAGAAGTAGTTTTAGCCTACATGTATTACTTGCAGAATTTAAGTCACTCGTTCATACATACGTAATTAGATTCAACACTCACACTCCTAGCTGACAGCTGCATGGCGAAGCACATTTCGATGTAATACCTTGCAAGAAACGATTTCACAAACTCAATAAAATTACGATCGAGTTCTTACTAAGCCACAGACATCTGTTAGAAATACACTTTCAGACAGAATTGCAAGGCCAAAAAGTATTCTCTGGGATATTTGCATCCTTACTAAGCAGTATTAATGAACGACTCGACTGGCTCGAGCAAGGGAGCACGGCAAAATCCTTTTTGAATGCTGCTGGTGATTTGATTTATCGTTACGTACATCTGCCATCTTGAATTTCGTTGATAAGCTGCTGACCACAACTTCTGTATACTCAAAAATTGGAACGATACAGAGAAGATTAGCATGCGCATGCGCTATGGTGACCATGCAGATTTGGCGTAGAAAAGAATAACCATCTGTAATCTTAAACTTGGGCATTCCACAGGAAGCCCAAGTAATTAATCGCCGACGTTTACTAGAATTAGAATATTTAGAATTTTATATACATAGTTTTAGTTTTATTTCCATTGTTTTGTACACGACCCCACAAGCTTTTCAGCTTTAATTTTAATCGTGTATAAATAAAGTTATTGTATTGTATTGTATTGTAGATTCGAAAGTTAAATCGTAGTCGTAGAATCGTAGCCGTTACGACTCGTGTGAGGTGCGTAGTCTTTCACTCGCCGATTATTAGAAAAATAACTAGCCAATCTTAGATTAATAGTTTAAAAAAATGAGTCGAGTCGTGGTCGAGTCGTGGTCGAGTCGTGGTCGAGTCGTGGTCGAGTCGTGGTCAAGTCGTGGTCGAGTCGTGGTCGAGTCGTAGTCGAGTCGTGGTCGAGTCGTAGTCGAGTCGTGGTCGAGTCGTGGTCGAGTCGTAGTCGTGGTCGAGTCGTGGTCGAGTCGTGATCGAGTCGTAGTCGAGTCGTAGTCGAGTCGTGATCGAGTCGTAGTCGAGTCGTAGTCGAGTCGTGATCGAGTCGTATAGTCGAGTCGTAGTCAAGTCGTATTCGAGTCGTAGTCGAGTCGTAGTCGAGTCGTAGTCGAGTCGTAGTCGAGTCGTAGTCGAGTCGTAGTCGAGTCGTAGTCGAGTCGTAGTCGAGTCGTAGTCGAGTCGTAGTCGAGTCGTTGTCGAGTCGTAGTCGAGTCGTAGTCGAGTCGTAGTCGAGTCGTAGTCGAGTCGTAGTCGAGTCGTAGTCGAGTCGTAGTCGAGTCGTGGTCGAGTCGTGATATATATAGTACCGGTGCGCCAGAATTCAAAGTAACTGCTCCCTGAACGGACTGAGCAGGGTGAAGTGTGCGGACGTAGTCGGGATGTATTAAAGGAAAACTTACACGAAGAGATCTTTTCTTGGGAAGAGAATGTGGTTGTTCTGATCCGTCCCTACAACATTCGCTAAATTAAGAGCAGAGGCTCTGTTGGCACAACCCCATCGACTGTTGTATTGTTCGCCAATTCCACATCTCACCCAGCCAGACCTATGGACCAGTTTGATGGCTCCCACTAAACCAGACATGACAAGGTTGCTGAAGTTACCGAATTGGTTTCCTTTGGCCTGGAAGCAGACGAGGTGTTTGGTGTTCATTTTGACCCAGCCCCTGTCAGTGGCGGCTCCCTCGACACCTGAAAACAGAGAGGGAACATGGAAAATCAATGTATGGATCTCACGTGTTCATTCGTTAAATAAAACGAAGGCTTTAATTACCATCCATGGACGACCAAGCAGTCGCAGCGAGAATGCACCCAACGATAAGCAATACGTTAGCCATTATCTAGACCTGTTAACTGGAGAAAGAGCTTTAATTGGAGTAAATAGAAAACACACTATTTCAGTGTCAAGAATCCTGAGAATTTTCTCGTTTCAAGTTGCACGAAACTGTTCGTAGTTAAACGTTGTCCCGTGTATAAACCTTAGCCGCGATCTCAGGGGATTCAGTTACCGGTAATGGGCTCAGTGTTCTCATGCATATGATGCAAAGATTCGAAAAGATTACATTGCGATATTACGGTATTTTATATTTCGAGATGCGGTATTGCGGTATCGTCCTGGTCTGCGGAATGCGGTATTTGGCGATTACGGTGAAATTCAAATTTCTTTAGCGTATTTCGGTGGTTTCCAAAACATTACTACTGTTGTTTCAAATTTCAAATTTAGATCCGGTATTACGGTATATTTATGTTTCTGATGCGGTATCAGCTACCCCCAACGTTCCCCTCATTACACACATCGTATACACCGGGTATACAGATAAGTCGGTTTAAAAGCTGGTAGTTGCATGCACTCAGTTGCGCATGCAGTCTTACCTTTTCTCAAGTAGAATTGATTCAGTGCACAAACGAGAATCAACTACCAACGTGTATCGCCTGAGAACAACAGCCTTTGTTCAGAGAGTTAACACTGAACCAAATGAGCGAGTAAAATGCAACTTACAGTTTATATAACACATGATACCTGATCTATATACAGGAAATCGTTGTATGAGACATGATCAGAGCTTAACAAGGTCAAGCAGCCAGCAGGCAGAGATCAGGACGTGAAATGATCGGCGTAGCTTGCTCGTGGAACAACGCCACGTTATATATTTATAGTATTAATAAAACAGGAAAGGCTTCGTGACAGAGTCGGAGAGGGCGAGGGGTATGAGCGTTTTCGGGTAGGGGTGTGTCAAAACCCTATTCCCTCTTATTTACATATCTTATATCCCTTATGCTCTCCCCTCTAGTCTTATTAACATATCTTATATCCCTTATGCTCTCCCCTCTTATTGACATATCTTATATCCCTTATGCTCTCCCCTCTTACTGACATATCTTATATCCCTTATGCTCTCCCCTCTTATTGACATATCTTATATCCCTTATGCTCTCCCCTCTTATTGACATATCTTATATCCCTTATGCTCTCCCCTCTTATTGACATATCTTATATCCCTTATGCTCTCCCCTCTTATTGACATATCTTATATCCCTTATGATCTCCCCTCTTATTGACATATCTTATATCCCTTATGATCTCCCCTCTTACTGACATATCTTATATCCCTTATGATCTCCCCTCTTATTGACATATCTTATATCCCTTATGATCTCCCCTCTTACTGACATATCTTATATCCCTTATGCTCTCCCCTCTTATTTACATATCTTATATCCCTTATGCTCTCCCCTCTTATTGACATATCTTATATCCCTTATGATCTCCCCTCTTACTGACATATCTTATATCCCTTATGCTCTCCCCTCTTACTGACATATCTTATATCCCTTATGATCTCCCCTCTTATTGACATATCTTATATCCCTTATGCTCTCCCCTCTTATTGACATATCTTATATCCCTTATGCTCTCCCCTCTTATTTACATATCTTATATCCCTTATGCTCTCCCCTCTTATTTACACATCTTATATCCCTTATGCTCTCCCCTCTTATTGACATATCTTATATCCCTTATGCTCTCCCCTCTTATTGACATATCTTATATCCCTTATGCTCTCCCCTCTTATTGACATATCTTATATCCCTTATGCTCTCCCTCTTATTTACATATCTTATATCCCTTATGTTCTCCCCTCTTATTGACATATCTTATATCCCTTATGCTCTCCCCTCTTATTTACATATCTTATATCCCTTATGCTCTCCCCTCTTATTGACATATCTTATATCCCTTATGCTCTCCCCTCTTATTGACATATCTTATATCCCTTATGCTCTCCCCTCTTATTGACATATCTTATATCCCTTATGCTCTCTCCCTCTTATTTACATATCTTATATCCCTTATGCTCTCCCCTCTTATTGACATATCTTATATCCCTTATGCTCTCCCCTCTTATTGACATATCTTATATCCCTTATGATCTCCCCTCTTACTGACATATCTTATATCCCTTATGCTCTCCCCTCTTATTAACATATCTTATATCCCTTATGATCTCCCCTCTTACTGACATATCTTATATCCCTTATGCTCTCCCCTCTTACTGACATATCTTATATCCCTTATGATCTCCCCTCTTATTGACATATCTTATATCCCTTATGCTCTCCCCTCTTATTGACATATCTTATATCCCTTATGCTCTCTCCCCTCTTATTGACATATCTTATATCCCTTATGCTCTCCCCTCTTATTTACATATCTTATATCCCTTATGCTCTCCCCTCTTATTTACACATCTTATATCCCTTATGCTCTCCCCTCTTATTGACATATCTTATATCCCTTATGCTCTCCCCTCTTACTGACATATCTTATATCCCTTATGCTCTCCCCTCTTATTGACATATCTTATATCCCTTATGCTCTCCCCTCTTATTTACATATCTTATATCCTTTATGCTTTCCCCTCTTATTGACATATCTTATATCCCTTATGCTCTCCCCTCTTATTGACATATCTTATATCCCTTATGCTCTCCCCTCTTATTGGCATATCTTATATCCCTTATGCTCTCCCCTCTTATTTACATATCTTATATCCCTTATGCTCTCCCCTCTTATTGACATATCTTATATCCCTTATGCTCTCCCCTCTTATTGACATATCTTATATCCCTTATGCTCTCCCCTCTTACTGACATATCTTATATCCCTTATATAATGATCTACCAAATGATGTCAAGTAAACCATGCACTGACAAAGCTTATAATCATTTCCATCAAAGTGTAAATATTATATTTCGTCACCAATCTTTCATTATTTAGTATTCTTTGTATATTTATATATTTAAATATTTAAATATACGTTGTTTTCGTCGATGATCTTTTAGTACAAATGCTTAGAAGTACTCTTGATCAAGTTGTTTTGGGCTTTGCATTTCACCTCAGTAATAAAGTAAGTATACTTGTATATGTCGGTATGTGACATTCTATCTCGTCATCAACTGCACCAGGGATCCCATGAGATAGCTCGACGCATGCGCATAGTCAGTGCTTTTCGCGCGCGAAAGTCAGTTCCACGAAAATTAAATTGTCACACGATATTAGTGACTTTTTTCGCGGAATTCCTTTGTTTTTCCTCTGATAAATCTAAACAGTCGGAAGATAACATGTTTGGACATGTCTTTATCGATGGGAGAAACGAATAACCCGGAAGAAATCGACGTTGGGATCGATTCTAGTGTGAACATGGCAGGAGTTCTACAAGGACTCAACGCCACGTTGGCTCAACTTGCAAGGCTTCGAAGCCCATATATATGCTATACGGGTATGTGCCGCGGGATAGGGTATGGTTTTTGAGCTCCCAGGTCTGGGATAGGGTATCAGTTTTTGCCTTTTTAGTCTGGGATAAGGTACGTTTTGGTCTGGTATAATAAAGAGCTCAATAGAAGGAAACGTTTATTAAACAGTCTGTTATTTGTCAATATAATGTCAGCGATATGCCACTTTGGTAAACACTCCATTGTTGAAACGATAAGTCTGGGATAGGGTATACATTTTTAAGCTTTAGTCTGGGATAGGGTATATATTTTTAAGCTTTAGTCTGGAATATAGGGTATGGAAAACCAAAATTTTAGGTCTGGGATAGGGTCAGGGTTTCGAGGTGTCCGCGGCACACCCCTACCCAAAAATACCCTTAGTGCTCCCCCCCTCCCCCCCCCCCCCCCCCCCCCCCCCCCCCCCCCCCCCCCCCCCCCCCCCCCCCCCCCCCCCCCCGGGCTTCGGAGACGCAAGCCGCAGCTTTTCAAAGCCTAAAAGAAGATATCTCCCTTCGAGCTGAATCAGCGGAGGAAGATGAAGAGAACCACAACACTGTGGGGATAGATATACATGCTGTTATTGACGAAATCCTCGACTCGAGCGCAAAGAAAACAGGAAAGAGTTCTGACAGCTCTGCTGACACGTGTCCCGACTCGGGGCCGCAGAGTGACCTTCTTGAAAGCCTGACCCAGGCGTTCATACCATCTACACAGAAATCACCGGCAATTGAAGAGAAGATTGCAAAATTGATAGATGAGATGAATATTGGAGGCCTCTCAACCGAAACGGTGAAAGAGAGAGCAGATAAATATCCGCCTCCAAAGAACTGCAAATACTTGGTCCCAACAACGGTGAATGAAGAAATTTGGGATTTGCTTTCACGACGAAGCAGAACCGTTGACCTAGCTTTCCAGCGGGTCCAAGAACCATTCGTCCAAGGCTTATCAGCCTTATCAAGTCTGTCAGTGGCCAGCTAGTGAAGGATATTCACGCTGGGAAAACGCCAAAGACTCGGCAAATCCTCGATCAGATCATGGATAGTATTGCTCTTTTGAGTAATGCCAACTTTAAGCTCAACATGAAGAGGCGAGAGCTGATAAAGCCTGACCTCAACCCTCCCTACACGAGATTATACAAGGAGGATATTGTTATGCCACGCTTTTCAAGCATTTTATATTTTTATTAATCAAGTAATTTTCAGTAACATCATTGTAAAGATCTATTTTTAATATTTGTCTGACGAGCAGAGCACGTGTTATACTGATGTTTCAACGACAGTTAGGAAATCGGTATTCGATTACGCCTAAGTAGTTGGAGTGGGATTAGGCAGGTCTCTGTAACAGGTATGACCTACGCGTTGCATACGCAATCTAAATTGAAGGCTACGGGATCGTACTGTTGCAGTATATGACCGATTCCCCCCACCAAGTACTTATGCAGAACAGTTATTCAAGTACATTAGTAATTGTAGGGAATAACAAAATTGAGTATTTAGAGTTTTTATGAAAAAGTTAGTTGTCACGTGGTCAGTCCGCACTTATTCTATTGGACAATAAAGGTGTAGCACTCAGTGAGCTAAATGCAGGAACGCATTCCCTACGGCTTCCCTAAATTCAGACAAAATATGCCAGTAACGGGTCCTTCAACTGTCAGAAAAGTAACTGACTAATGACCGGGGCACTGTCTGGTTGTATGGTATAAAAGCCACGAGAAACATTGTAAAATTAGAGAGGAGTTAGCGGTGAAATAAAGACGCGAAGTACAGATTGATCAACATTTGAGTAAGGTATGCTTCCACAACCTTGAGATCCTTTTAGTACGTAACATTGGTGAAGAACCCGGGTAAAATATAGAAGCCAAGTACAGATCAACATTTGAGTAAGGTATGCTTCCACAACCTTGAGATCCTTTTAGTACGTAACAATATTAAGCCATCGACTAAACTATTTGGTGACGATCTTTCTAAACATTTGAAAGATATGGCCGAAGCAAAGAAAGCGCTCGACCATCGTCATCGAGTCAAAGCTCTTACAACTACAAGGCACCATTTAGACATAAGTTTGGGCGCCAAAACTTCACTAGCCTTACGACCGCACATCTGATCATAAAACACAACGTCCTTTTTAGTCGGGCTTCCTGTGGAAGACCCGACTCTAAAAATGAGAAGCGTTCTTTGTCGTCTTCGTTGACCTCAAATCCAGCGCATGCGCCCTGTGCCGGCCGCTAAGATAATCACCGAAGGCTCAAACCACATGGCTTATCAAGACGGATCAAGACGAGACATCGCACATCGTCCTTTCTTCACAAACCTTGTCGAAGGAAGGTTATGTCGTCTTGTGATCGTGAGAAAAAACCATTTGAACGAAGTATGTCTAATACGCAGGAGGGGTTAGTGGTCCCCTGGGACAATAACATCTGTTCTATTCACCCAGCCAGATGTCTTCCCAGAAAAAAATTTCCCAGGAGAGAAAATATCAGAAAATGTTTTCCCAGGAGAGAGAATATTTCCTAACCAATAAAACAAACACACACAAAAAAAAGGTACTCAAATAAGGTACTTTTTATAAAATAAAACAATTCCCAGGTACAGAAATATTTCCTATCCACATAACCTTATATATATTCTGTATATTTCATATTTTTATGGGATAATAGTTCTAATTATTAACTTTAATAGAATATATTTTTCACAGGAACCTATAATTGTTCCCAATATACAAATAGTCAAATGCGAAACTCATCTTAGGTTTCCCAGGAAAGTAATGGTAGAACAGTTATTTCATAGAACAGACACCATTAACCTCTCCTGAATACGCTCATCTCACATACAAACTCACACACCGTTAGCGGTAGACCTACTCTAAAAGATGTGGAGCGTTTTCGGACCAGGTCGTTCCGCGGATTCAATTCAAATGCTAGTAAAATACGGTTAGATTTTGTTTGTATGGAATTTCATGTATTCAGTAGAAGACACTGGGGTAAATACTCTTGATGATTGTGATGTTCTAGAGAAAGTGATGGATCTAAGCAATATACACAAGTATAATGATGCATGTTAAGGTGACAATAAATGTACAACAATTCAGATCGCGTTATGCAAAGTATGTTCATTATAATTATATACTCGTGTTGTGTGTGAATGTCATGGCTCTAGTTATTTGTGTAGAAGCGATCGTTTATCTGGCGTCACGTCCTGTGTATAGAATTTCATGTATTCAGTAGAACTGACATGGTAAATACTCTTGATGATTGTGATATCTAGTGAAAGCTATTCTTGTACTGGGAGATTTGATTATTGTACATATACAATACTTTATGATCATTCTAAACCATAGTGCGTTAATGAATTACCTTGCCTACGTGTTTGATGCATTAGTCTAGGGCGCGCGGGCTCTTGTTCGAGCTTTATTGCCATTGACAATATTTCATTGATATATGGTCGAGAGCAAATCAGATTCAGTCGAGATTTATACCGATCGCAGCAACCACTGCTTGCTCCAAGAAGCCCGACTTACGCTACTAGAGCGTCTAGTTTAGGTTACGGACGGGGACAGAAAACCGCCCCGAGGAAGACAAACTTTTCATCCAACCGCAAAGGACAGTAAAGCAACAGGTAAAAGAACAAATCACAATGATTATTACCAAAGACAGTTTGTCTCAAATGGTCCTTGATTTTACAGCAGGTCGTGTAAGAGATCATGCAATACATTGGGAGTCATTGACTAATGACCCTGTTATACTGGATGCAGTAAAGAACTACCATATTGAGTTTGAAGGGGAATGCCCTATACAGGCCACCAAGCCTAAACAAATCTATTTTCCTCCCTTGGAAAAGGAAATCATTAACGCTGAAATCAATAAGCTCTTAGGCAAAAAGGTTATTGAACTGTCTAATCCCATATTGGGCGAATCTCTACTATCTTTGTGCGGCCTAAGAAAGATGGTAGCTATCGAATGATTTTAAATCTCAAACCCCTAAATGAGTTTGTAGCTTACTACCATTTCAAAATGGATACACTCCAAACAACCCGGCTCAAACTTATGCGTCCAAAGTGCTTTATGGCATCAGTTGACCTCAAGGACGCTTATTACTCTATTCCTGTGGCACAGGAAGATAGAAATTCCTAAAGTTTGAATGGAAGGGAATTATTACCAATTTACATGTCTGCCTAATGGCCTTGCATGTGCCCCAAGAATTTTTTCCAAGGTATTAAAGCCTGTTTACGTACAGTCATATTAGATCATTGGGGCATATTTGCATGGGACACATAGATGATTCCTTTCTAATGGGATATGAATATGTTGCCTGTGAAAGAAATGTGCATGATAGCATTGATACATTCATCAAACTGGGGTTTATTGTTCACCCAGAAAAATCAGTTCTAATACCAAAACAGGAAATCGAATTTCTTGGATTTTTATTGAATAGTGTATCTATGACTATTAGGCTCCCACCTATTAAGGCCAACAATGTAAAGCTAGCTTGTCAGAATCTACTACAAAAGGAGAACATGACAATCAGAGAAGTTGCCCAGGTAATAGGTCTAATAGTATCTAGTCTCCCAGGGGTGATGTTTGAAGAGCTACATTATAGAAACCTGGAAAGGAATAAAATTCTTGCACTGCAGGACAGCAGGGGCAACTATGATGGTCCTATGATTTTGTCAAAGGAATCTATGTCTGAATTGACATGGTGGGTGAAGAATATTGACTCTGCATTTAAAAACATTATTCTCAGTAACCATGCCCTAACCTTAACTACCGATGCCTCTAATATGGGATGGGGAGCAGTTTATGAACATAAGAAAACTGGGGGCCTTTGGAGTCTTGCAGAACAACAATTTCATATCAACTACTTAGAAATGAAAGCAGTCTTGCTTGGTCTAAGATCTTTATGTAGTGAAGTCAGTGACAAACACATTAGGGTTCAATCTGACAATACAACTACTGTGGCATATATAAATGCTATGGGTGGTATAAGATTAACAGACTGTAATGATATGGCACTACAGATTTGGCAGTGGTGCCAAGGGAGGAATATTTGGCTCAGTTCCTGCCACATACCAGGCTCAACAAATATTGAGGCTGACAAAGAGACAATTTAACACCTCGATTGAATGGTCATTGAATACAGAAGTTTTTCAGGACATAAAGCATATGTTGGGTCCCTTTCATATTGACCTTTTTGCATCTAGACTAAATGTTAAGGTTTCTAATTATGTTTCATGGAACCAGACCCTAATGCAAAATATGTCAACGCTTTCCTTATGAACTGGGAAAATTACTATTTCTATGCCTTTCCACCTTTCAGTGTCATTGCCACCTGCCTGCAGAAAGTGGAACAAGATAAAGCATCGGGAGTTATTCTAGTCCCTCTTTGGCAAACTCAACCTTGGTTCACCATCCTCCTCCATCTACTTGTAGATTACCCTCTTCTCCTTCCTCAGTCCAATACACTCTTGGTACAACCTCACACCAATGTTCTACATCAGGAAACAGTTACGATTAATGGCATGCCAAGTCTCAGGGAAAGCCTCACACGCAAAAATATTTCAGGAAAAGCTGCAGAAATCATCTTACGGTCCTGGTCAAATGGAACACAAAAGCAATATAAACCGTACCGCATCAAGAGATGGTCTGACTTTTGTAGTAAATGGAAGACTGATCCCTATGACCCACCTGTGACAACAGTTTTGGATTTTTTAGTTCAACCGAGTTTATGAAAAAGAATTGTCATATACCACAATAAACACTGCAAGGAGTGCTATATCCGCAGTAACATTACCTAAGAACAACATGACTATTGGAAATCATGCAATAGTATCAAGGTTTATGAAAGGGATATATAAAAGTACACCACCAACTCCACGTTACAAGTCAACTTGGGATGTACAACCAGTGTTAACATATCTTTCATCTTTCAATGTCGCTAAGGAACTGGACCTCAAATCTTTGACTCTAAAGACGGTTATGTTAGTGGCCTTAGTTTCTGCACAAAGAGGACAGAGTTTACATATGCTTGACATCAATTGCATGAAAGAATCTCCAAATAGCTTTGAGTTTGTGCATGTAAAACAAAGCAGACCAGGGTACAAAGTTCCTTCAATTCGGCTGCAAGCTTATCCTGCTGATCAATCGCTTTGTGTGGTTACCCATATGAAGGAATATCTTCAGAAGACAGAGCCTCTTAGAGGAACTGAATGCAAGCTACTTATCAGTTTTATCAGAAACCCTACAAACGTATTTCAAGGGAAACAATCTGATCTCACGGTGGATTCGCTCAGTCATGGCTGCTGCTGGTGTGGATGTTACCATGTTTAAGCCACACAGTACAAGAGCTGCCTCTACTTCTAAAGCGAAAGCTGCAAGCATTCCCATTCAAGATATCCTAAATACTGCAGGATGGTCGTCTTCAAGGTCTTTTGACAAGTTTTATGATAAGCCTATTCAAACTACCACGTTTGCTTCTGCTGTTCTAAAGATTGAATAGAACTAACATTTGTTAGATTGAGACTACATGTTCATGTAGATTAATAACATTTAAGGAAATTAAACAAGTTTGATATAATATGTTGACTAGTTTCCTCATGTGACAGTCTGGTCTTTGAAATCTCATGGGATCCCTGGTGCAGTTGATGACGAGATAGAATTGAGAAATTAAACGAGACTTACCTGTAAGCTGAAGTTTGATTGGAATTCTATCGAGTCTAAACTGCACCAAGGGATCACATGCCCGCCCAGTATATCTGTTGATGGGACTTGTATACCCACCCTTTATCAGTTTATGGTAGCTAGAGTTTATGGTCAATATACAGTCATTGTACTTTGTAACTTGGTTTTATAATAAGACAGTCACATTTCGTCTGTAAATACTGACTATGCGCATGCGTCGAGCTATCTCATGTGATCCCTTGGTGCAGTTTATTGACTCGATAGAATTCCAATCAAACTTCAACTTACAGGTAAGTCTCGTTTAATTTCTCAATTTGCCTCGTATGTGTATGTTCAAGCCAGTTTCTATATTTTGAATTCTGCTCAGATCCGAGGCTAAGGTCTTATTCAAGTAACAAACTGAAATTAAATAAAGTAAGAACTGAACTTTTAAAAGGATCATTTTTTAAATATAATATAATATACCTTATCTATGAAATATCTTAAAAGATAAGCTTAGGAATGGAAACCTTAGTCTGTCTTGCTTCAAAAATTATTTCCATTTTTTTTTTTTTCTTCCCCGCCAGGACTTTTATAAGAACAAGTCGTTTAAAAAAAAGGAAAAAAAGGAAAAATTCCCAACAGGTTTTGTCCAGGATTTCAGGTCCATCATGTGACCAAATTGAGGGCACCTGGTTGGCTGTTTACCTCGTGAATAATTAATGAGTTTAGTAACTTCAGCAACCATGTCATGTCTGGTTTAGTGGGAGCCATCAAACTGGTCCATCGGGCTGGCAGGGTGAGATGTACAGAGTACATACCACGGTAGAACGGCAAACAAATTAAATTTGTCAAACGAAAAACATATGTTTTCAGCTACATTTTTTTACAGTGACAAAGAGTACATACCAAGCTGACTATCGTAAATCACAACCATAGTTCATAGCATTAGCAAGCCAAATTGTTCATCAGTTGCAGCTATTCTCCACAGTTTGTTCTTTCATTCCGTGAAGTGAAAACTAGATCTATCGTATCGATGCTATTCACGGCAAAAATAGTTCATTTGTTGAATTTTGTACCCTCTGATGGTAAATCCATGACTTGAGAAAATCCACAGACCATCAAACATTCCGCTGAAGTGCCTGTTCTCTAGCGGTTATTTCATATTTTTCAAGCGACCTCGTGCATCTGAGCAGAATTCCAAAATATAGAAACTGGCTTGAACATACACATACGAGGCAAATGTCACATACCGACATATACAAGTATACATACTTTATTACTGAGGTGAAATGCAAAGCCCAAAACAACTTGATCTTATCTCGTAGTGCTTGGTAAACTTTGTCGATTTCCAAAGTTTCAATGAAAACTTCGGTTTACTTTTCGAGTTATTCGAGTTCAAAGTTGGAAAATCAGCAGTTTCCGAAGTTTCTCCGAAGTACGGTTTTTTGGCCGAGGGAGACTGGGACTTTTTGTGACGTCACTCGTGACACGATACAGTCTGATTTCTAAGCATTTGTACTAAAAGATCATCGACGAAAACAACGTATTTTAAATATTTAAATATAGAAATACACAAAGAATACTAAATAATGAAAGATTGGTGACGAAATATAATATTTACACTTTGATGGAAATGATTATAAGCTTTGTCAGTGCATGGTTTACTTGGCATCATTTGGTAGATCATTATATAAGGGATATAAGATATGTCAATAAGAGGGGAGAGCATAAGGGATATAAGATATGTCAATAAGAGGGGAGAGCATAAGGGATATAAGATATGTCAATAAGAGGGGAGAGCATAAGGGATATAAGATATGTCAATAAGAGGGGAGAGCATAAGGGATATAAGATATGTAAATAAGAGGGGAGAGCATAAGGGATATAAGATATGTAAATAAGAGGGGAGAGCATAAGGGATATAAGATATGTCAATAAGAGGGGAGAGCATAAGGGATATAAGATATGTAAATAAGACTAGATGGGAGAGTATAAGGGATATAAGATATGTCAATAAGAGGGGAGAGCATAAGGGATATAAGATATGTCAATAAGAGGGGAGAGCATAAGGGATATAAGATATGTAAATAAGAGGGGAGAGCATAAGGGATATAAGATATGTCAATAAGAGGGGAGAGCATAAGGGATATAAGATATGTCAAATAAGAGGGGAGAGCATAAGGGATATAAGATATGTCAATAAGAGGGGAGAGCATAAGGGATATAAGATATGTAAATAAGAGGGGAGAGCATAAGGGATATAAGATATGTCAATAAGAGGGGAGAGCATAAGGGATATAAGATATGTAAATAAGAGGGGAGAGCATAAGGGATATAAGATATGTAAATAAGAGGGGAGAGCATAAGGGATATAAGATATGTCAATAAGAGGGGAGAGCATAAGGGATATAAGATATGTAAATAAGACTAGATGGGAGAGTATAAGGGATATAAGATATGTCAATAAGAGGGGAGAGCATAAGGGATATAAGATATGTCAATAAGAGGGGAGAGCATAAGGGATATAAGATATGTAAATAAGAGGGGAGAGCATAAGGGATATAAGATATGTCAATAAGAGGGGAGAGCATAAGGGATATAAGATATGTAAATAAGAGGGGAGAGCATAAGGGATATAAGATATGTAAATAAGAGGGGAGAGTATAAGGGATATAAGATATGTAAATAAGAGGGGAGAGCATAAGGGATATAAGATATGTCAATAAGAGGGGAGAGCATAAGGGATATAAGATATGTCAATAAGAGGGGAGAGCATAAGGGATATAAGATATGTAAATAAGAGGGGAGAGCATAAGGGATATAAGATATGTCAATAAGAGGGGAGAGCATAAGGGATATAAGATATGTAAATAAGAGGGGAGAGTATAAGGGATATAAGATATGTAAATAAGAGGGGAGATCATAAGGGATATAAGATATGTTAATAAGACTAGAGGGGAGAGCATAAGGGATATAAGATATGTAAATAAGAGGGGAGAGCATAAGGGATATAAGATATGTCAATAAGAGGGGAGAGCATAAGGGATATAAGATATGTCAATAAGAGGGGAGAGCATAAGGGATATAAGATATGTAAATAAGAGGGGAGAGCATAAGGGATATAAGATATGTCAATAAGACTAGAGGGGAGAGCATAAGGGATATAAGATATGTCAATAAGAGGGGAGAGCATAAGGGATATAAGATATGTAAATAAGAGGGGAGAGCATAAGGGATATAAGATATGTAAATAAGACTAGAGGGGACTGAGAGCATAAGGGAGGGGAAAGCATAAGGGATATAAGATATGTAAATGTAAATAAGACTAGAGGGGAGAGCATAAGGGATATAAGATATGTAAATAAGAGGGAGAGCATAAGGGATATAAGATATGTAAATAAGAGGGAAGAGCATAAGGGATATAAGATAGAGGGGAGAGCATAAGGGATATAAGATCAGTTTTTCCCTATAACTGTTTTTTTTTCCTTTGTGTTATTTTTCGCTAACTGTCAGCCATGACTACTCAAAACGTGAACTGCAAAAAAAAAACAAAGCACACAACAAACAAAACAAAAAACAAAGATTGTTTTCCCCTTCAAATTGTGTTATTGAAGGGCAGTCCGGTATGCTAGGATACCGGCCCGTGGTCAGATATAGAAAATACTGCCCGCTACAACAACCAATCAGAGCGCGCGATTTCTTAGGATACCGAACCCGAAAAAAATAAATGTAAATAAGAGGGAAGAGCATAAGGGATATAAGATATGTAAATAAGAGGGAATAGGATCAGGGTTTTGACACACCACTACCCGAAAACGCTCATAGTACCCCCCGCCCTCCCCGGCTCTGTCACAAAGCCTTTCCTGTTTTATTAATACTATAAATATATAACATGGCGTTGTTCCACGAGCAAGCTACACCGATCATTTCACGTCCTGATCTCTGCCTGGCTGCTTGACCTTGTTAAGCTCTGTTCATGTCTCATACAACGATTTCCTGTATATAGATCAGGTATCATGTGTTATCAGAACTGTTGCATTTTACTCGCTCATTTGGTTCAGTGTTAACTCTCTGAACAAGGCTATTGTTCTCAGGCGATACACGTTGGTAGTTGATTCTCGTTTGTGCACTGAATCAATTCTACTTGAGAAAAGGTAAGACTGTATGCGCAACTGAGTGCATGCAACTACCAGCTTTTAAACCGACTTAGCTGTATACCCGGTGTATACGATGTGTGTAATGAGGGGGACGTTGGGGGTAGCTGATACCGCAATACCGCATCAGAAACATAAAAATACCGTAATACCGGATCTAAATTTGAAATTTGAAACAACAGTAGTAATGTTTTGGAAACCACCGAAATACGCTAAAGAAATTTGAATTTCACCTTATACCGTAGCCCAAAATCGCCAAATACCGCATTCCGCAGACCAGGGCGATACCGCAATACCGCATCTCGAAATATAAAATACCGTAATATCGCACAAAAAATCGACGGATACCGCAATACCGCGAGCCCCCACGTCCCCCTCTGTAATCTTTTCGAATCTTTGCAACACTGAGCCCATTACCGGTAACTGAATCCCCTGAGATCGGCTAAGGTTTATACACGGGACAACGTTTAACTACGAACAGTTTCGTGCAACTTGAAACGAGAAAATTCTCAGGATTCTTGACACTGAAATAGTGTGTTTTCTATTTACTCCAATTAAAGCTCTTTCTCTTAACAGGTCTAGATAATGGCTAACGTATTGCTTATCGTTGGGTGCATTCTCGCTGCGACTGCTTGGTCGTCCATGGATGGTAATTAAAGCCTTTGTTTTATTTAACGAATGAACGCGTGAGATCCATACATTGATTTTCCATGTTCCCTCTCTGTTTTCAGGTGTCGAGGGAGCCGGCGCCAACAGGGGCTGGGTCAAAATGAACACCAAACACCTCGTCTGCTTCCAGGCCAAAGGAAACCAATTCGGTAACTTCAGCAACCTTGTCATGTCTGGTTTAGTGGGAGCCATCAAACTGGTCCATCGGGCTGGCAGGGTGAGATGTGGAATTGGCGAACAATACAACAGTCGATGGGGTTGTGCCAACAGAGCCTCTGCTCTTAATTTAGCGAATGTTGTAGGAACGGATCAGAACAACCACATTCTCTTCCCAAGAAAAGATCTCTTCGTGTAAGTTTTCCTTTATTATATCCCGACTACGTCCGCACACTTCACCCTGCTCAGTCCGTTCAGGGAGCAGTTACTTTGAAGTCGGGCGCACCGGCACTATATATATCACGAATCGACCACGACTCGACTACGACTCGACTACGACTCGACTACGACTATACGACTCGATCACGACTCGACTACGACTCGACTACGACTCGATCACGACTCGACTACGACTCGACTACGACTCGACCACAACTCGACTACGACTCAACTACGACTCGACTACGACTCGACTACGACTCGACTACGACTCGACCACGACTCTACTATACGACTCGATCACGACTCGACTACGACTCGACTACAACTCGACCACGACTCGACCACAACTCGACTACGACTCGACCACGACTCGACCACGACTCGACCACGACTCGACTACGACTCGACCACGACTCGAACACGACTCGACCACGACTCGACCACGACTATGACTCGACCACGACTCGACCGGCTGTCGGACGCTATACGACTCGATTTTTGTATGGGACAGCACATGTTAAGATCACATGGGTTTTATGCATATATAGACTAATCTACAGGTGTCATTTTTTTAAACTATTAATCTAAGATTGGCTAGTTATTTTTCTAATAATCGGCGAGTGAAAGACTGCGCACCTCACACGAGTCGTAACGTCTACGATTCTACGACTACGATTCAAATTTCGAATCTAGTAAACGTCGGCGATTAATTGCTCTAAAATCGGGTCGCAGAAGACCGCACACCTAGGATTAACCCCTTTACTACAGTCAGTAAGTGCCGGGCCTGTCACGAAGTACAATATCTTTGCACTTTCGACGCCTAAGTCGCGACGCCTAAATAGATTTCTGGAATATTCTAGACCTTTGATTGATTCTGTTCCTGAATCCACAGGCACAAAGCCGGCAACTGGTACTACCTTCCATTTACCCGCAACACCGCACCTGCCAGCGGCAACTGGTACTACCTTCCATTTACCAACACCGCAACTACCAGCGAGCTCGTCTTTGCAGACTTGGGACGTCCCTTCTATTTCCCATATGGCCAGCAAATGAGGATTTGGTATGGAGAAGATCTTGCTGGATGGACTGAAGCAGATAACTCTGGTCGTGCGTGTGTGGATGTGTACGCAAAGTTTGTTCTTAATCACGGCACAGATATAAATGCTTTATAACAAGAAACTCAGTCCCACTTTTATAACCTGATCATCCCGTGTCAACTACTATGGTATGCTATTAGTGTCAGTAGAAACAGGGAGGTGCAGTGGTGCACCCCCTGGTATAAATAAAGATTATTCAAAATCATCGCAGTGATTGAATTCAGTATTGCTCGGACCGAAAGGCCCCGAGCTGAGGAATGCAGTTCAGTGTCACAAAATTTTGGTCGGAGAGGTGTATCTGGGTGCACGAAAGACATGAGCAACATTGTCAAGGGGGAGAGGGGGTGTTACGGGGGGTTGGATATGTAAGGGGGGTTCTCACGGTCTTGAACGTGTCGCCTTAGAAATACATACATACATATGCACATTCCCAACAGGTTTTGTCCAGGATTATCTATGGAAGGTTAAAACGAAAACTTCATATAGAAGCAAATTTGGGTAATAATAACGAAGAGTCTGTGCTGCAAAGCTAAAAAAATGCAATTATTAATGCAATACAATGTAAAGGGAGAGATCTGAGGCGCTTTTCAGGTGTATGTTACTATGCTTGGGTACCCTGTGTTAGACGCCTGTGGAGAGTTGCAAAAAATTGATTTAAAAGTGCTTTTAAAATCTAATATTATCGAGATATCTCGATAAACCATGGTAAATAATCACTGTTGTTAATTTCCAGAACGATGTATCACGGTTCTCTGATATTTCCCCCCCCCCCTTTGCTACCCTGTTTTGATAGTTCACGGGTTCCCTGTGGGTACGACGAACGAACCCCTAACACTAAATAAACTGTTCTGGTGTCCCTAGAATCTTCGTAGATTGACCATTGTTTGTAGTAATGTATGGTACGTAATGTGATTACGTGAAATGCAGAATCCCTGTGGTGTTGTCCAAGATGAATAAAGGCAAGAAATTCGGTTAAGAATCAATCAAAACACAGCACAATATAGTTTTATCTAGTCTCCTATCGATGCTTCGTGTATCTAAGTAATATATGTCTAAGATCATAGTTTGCGCTAAATGCTTTGCCTCGATCCATTGTAGAATACAGCGAGCCTGTGGCGAGCGAGGCGGAAGTCGCGAGTGTTATTGAAACTAATTACTTTTCATCTATAGCGCACGACACAGACGTCTGTCTGTCTGTCTGTCTGTCTGTCTGTCTGTCTGTCTGTCTGTCTGTCTGTCTGTCTGTCTGTCTGTCTGTCTGTCTGTCTGTCTGTCTGTCTGTCTGTCTGTCTGTCTGTCTGTCTGTCTGTCTGTCTGTCTGTCTGTCTGTCTGTCTGTCCATAAGATGAAGTCAGTTAACTCTCCGCTCCGCTTTGTGCTTTTTGCAAAAAATAAACTGTTCTTGTGTCCCTAGAACCTACTAAGGCAACCACATTATCCTTTTCACACTCTGATTCCGACTCGGATGAACATGTTGACAACAATTCCATATGTTTTGGCTGCCAAAGATCTTTGTCCCATAACTCTCCACCGGCGTCTAACACAGGGTACCCAAGCATGATAACTGATGCAATAAAACCATCTCAGATCTCTCCCTTTACATTGTATTGAATTAATAATTGCATTTTTAGCTTTGCAACACAGACTCTTCGTCATTATTACCAAAATTTACTTCTAAATGAAATTTTCGTTTGAACCTTCCTTTTCCCCTTCTCCTTTTCCCCACCCCTCCCCCTCCTTCCCCCAGAGCCTGGCTATACGCAGGCTAGAGTTTCTTTGTCCAGACTTGGCAATTAGGTTGGACACTGCAGAAATTGATAAATTATCCTGATAAATAATAGTCAATAACTGTACTGTAGCTGAATAGAATTATATAGTCGACCGCGATAAACTTTTCCCAAAACTCAACAGAAGCAAATTTTATCAATCCTCTTGAAAAAAATGACTCATCCAAAGAAAGCAGAGAGGGCCCTGGGGACGAGGTTGCGCAGAGGCTGATAAGCTATTTTAAATATTTCACATATTTAATATGCCAAGATGGCTTGTATACTTAACAAATTTACGAGCCGTTGTATGTACTCTTATTTACCACGGCTCTAAGCCAATGAGAGAGCGAGAAACTGACTAGTTGTGGTAAAAAGCATATTAGTGTTGGATTTTCATCTTACCTCGCTCGACTCCAGCAATGCCGCCATTTTATTTGGAAAAGCACGAGAATAGTCTCCTCTCTGTGTTGATCCATTGCCCGCTCTGTCCCGGTCCACAAGGGGAGAGTTTCAAACTGACACTATATCCCCCGCTCCCTGGGGACAATTCATCTCTCAAAAAGAAGAAAACGGCTTTGCAAAGCCCCCCGGAGGGACTCCCATGATATAAAGTGGTTGGGATGCTCGTCGGAAATTTTGAAAATGACCCTAAAAGGTACCTGAGTCTTGCCCAGGTGGGTGTGGCAACCAATAATTTGGGACAATAAACCCGCCAAAATAAAAAAGAGAACCATTATCGGCAACAAAAAGGAAGGGGGACTAAATATGACATCGTTCGTACATATAGAAAAGACCCTTAAACTTGCGTGGGTTAAACGCCTTCTGGACGAAAAACAATCCGAATGGAAAATGATCCCCCGAAGTTATTTATCGAAATATGGAGGGTTGTTTCTGTTCTCGTGTGATTTTAACAAAAAAGAGCTCGTATTATCTAACACACCAAATTTCTATAAATGTATTTTGTCTTACACTCAGAATTTTAACGCGCTAAATCTCCAAAAACAAAATATTTTGAATTCATTCATTTGGAACAACAAACATATTAAAGTTGGCAACGCATCAGTTTTCTATAAATCATGGTTTGATAAGGGCGTTAAATCTTTTGAAGATCTAATAGGACCCGGAAATAAGTTTATCAGTTTTTCTGAATTTACCAAAAAATACAACATAAATACTAATTTTTTAACGTATGGCGGTATTGTTAATGCAGTTAGGAACAGAATAAAACAAAACAATTCGACCATAATACCAGAAAAACCACCTAATAATTTAACAAAAATGACAGTAAAAATAATAAGACAGTTCTTTTCCAAAATTGAGTTTGAGCACCCCACAAATGAACCTTTAATTCTTAATGAAGGTTTTACACAAAAAGATCTAAACGCAATATATTCACTGCCGTTTAGCGTAACAAAAGAAATGAAATTATCAGTTTTCCAGTTTAAAATCATACACAATATACTTCCCTTGAATGATTACCTAAAAAAAGTAGGTATTAAAAATGATGATTCCTGTCCTTTTTGCATAGATAAAGAACGTCACACTTGCAAACACTTTTTCTATCTCTGTACGCACGCACGATATTTTTTGGAACAAATTTCAAAGTTGGTGGTCATCACACATTGATGCTAAGTCACAACTGAAACTTGATCTCGGAACAATCCTATATGGTCATTTATCCAACTTCAAATACTCTCTGTTTTTAAACCATCTAATTCTGATTGCAAAACAACATATGTATAATAGTTTCATTAATGAACAGAAATACACATTTCCATCATTTCTAAATCACGCAACCAACAAATATCAAATTGAAAAAAGAATTGCATTATCATCTAATACAAAACAATTATCAAACGTTTTTGAAAAAAAATGGGCACCTTTTACCAATTTCCTGAGCAAAACTGCATAATACCAAACCTTCACTTACTTGCTGTTTTTCCTCTCATTCTACACTATATCATACCGTACCATACTATACTATACAATACTATATTACTACACTATACTATTATTATATACAAAATTGTATTTGTATTATTACAACCATTGTAGTAAAAAATAACAAGAACATTTATTGTAACGATGTACTGATTATTACTAAAAATAATAAAAAAATAAAAAATAAAATAAATAAATAAAAATAAAAAAATAAAAAATAAAGTGGTTGGGATGCTCGTCGGAAATTTTGAAAATGACCCTAAAAGGTACCTGAGTCTTGCCCAGGTGGGTGTGGCAACCAATAATTTTTTCCCCTAAAAGGTACCAACTCTAAAGTGACAAAAGCTACAACTGTCATTCCTGCTGTCAATTATCTTATCTCGGCTATCTTATTTACTGACAAACACCCTAAAATGTACCGGCTTAGTCTCTTGTGGTCCTTTTTGATTTGTGACATCCTAAGAGGTACCAAATCGCGAATCTGGACTCCTAAAAGTTACGACGAGCATCCCAACCACTTAGTTATATATGGGAGTACCCCCCGGGCCCTCGATCCCCTCCCCTTTTGGGAGGGCCTCCTCTTCACAGGCATCATCAAGGAAGTGGATTAGTTTAATTGACTCGAAATGATCCGATTATAAAAGTGACTGAGCTTCACAACATCATTTCCGTGATACATGTTTAATTCATCAAACAAACTTTGCGTACACATCCACACACGCACGACCAGAGTTATCTGATTCAGTGTGTCCATTAAGATCTTCTCCATACCAAATCCTCATTTGCTGGCCATACGGAAAATAGAAGGGACGTCCCAAGTCTGCAAAGACGAGCTCGCTGGAACTTGCGGTGTTGGTAAATGGAAGGTAGTACCAGTTGCCGGCTTTGTACCTGTGGATTCAGGAACAGAATTATTCAAATGTCTAGAATATTCCATACATATATATGCATCGACAGTGCAAAGATATTGGAATACTTCGTGACAGGCCCTGCACTTCTAAAGCCGGTCGACGACGTACACTCTACGCCTGACTGTAGTAATTAAGAGGTTAATCCTAGGTGGGCGGTCATCTACAACCGATGTTTAGACTAAAAAAGTTGTATCGTAGACATTACGACTTGTGTGCGGTGCGCAGTCTTTCACTCGCCCATTACTAAAAATAATTAATTTTTCCTACATAGATAGATTAGTCTATATATGCATTTAACCCATACGCAAATGCCCGACTATATTAACATGTGCGGCCCCGTATTGCGCAAGACAGTCGAGTCGTGGTCGAGTCGTGGTCGAGTCGTGGTCGAGTCGTGGCCGAGTCGTGGCCGAGTCGTGGTCGAGTAAATGTAAATGCGCCCATGGTGAAAGCGGATGCAGTGAATGATAACGATAATAATAATAATAATAATAATAATAATAATAATAATGATGATGATGATGATGATGATAATAATGATGATGATGATGATAATAATAATGATGATGATGATGATCATAATAATGATGATGATGATGATGATGCATCATCATCATCATCATCATAATAATAATAATATTGATAATTTCTTGTCAATGTGAAAGGAAAACTTACTCGATAATCTCTTTTCTTGGGAAGAGAATGTGGTTGTTCTCGTCCGTTCCTACAACATTCAGCGGGAATTTATTGACAGAGCCATGGTCGGCACAGCCCCATCGACTGTTGTGTTTTATGTTAGTTGCACATCTCACCCAGCCAGACCTATGGACCAGTTTGATGGCTCCCACTAAACCAGACATGACATGGTTGCTGAAGTTACCGTAACGGTTTCCTCTGGTCTCAAAGCAGACGAGGTGCTTGGTGTTCATTTTGACCCAACCCCCGGTGGCGGCTCCCTCGACACCTGAAAACAGAGAGGGAACATGGAAAATCAATGGATCTCGCGAGCTTCTCGCGCGTTCATTCAGTCAAACGAAGGCTTACCATCCATGGAAATCGACCAAACAGTTGCAGCGAGAATGCACCCAAAGATGAGCAATACGTTCGCCATAATGTATAGACCTGTTAAGAGAAAGACTTGGAGTAAACTATTGATTTTTGTTGTTGTGGACTTTACGCGCATCAACGTTACGCAAAACAGTTTGTGGTTAAAAGTTGTCCCGCGTATAACCTTAATTTAATAGGTCTTGTATTAGAACTTGTAGAAGAACGCCGGGATTTGCCATTAACGCGCATTTTCCATGGGCTATTGCCCATCAAAAATCGTCTTTTGAGCCATTTTTGCGCATTTTGCAAATAGGCTGTTCTCTGACGCACATCGTGTACAGCTAAGTCAGTTTAAAAGCTGGTAGCGGCATGCATGCACTGAAGTACTATTCATACTATGGAAACACTATCTATTATACTACTGGAACCACAGTTGCAGTCTTACCTTTTCTCAAGTAGAATTGATTGCACAAACGAGAAACGTGTGTCGCCTGATAACAATAGACTTGTTCAGAGAGTTTATAACTAAATGAGCGAGTTACAACAGTTTATATAACACATGAAACGTGATTTTTATACAGGAAAGCGTTGTATTATACATGCTGTAAAGCAGCTTAAACGAGGTCAAGCAGCCGGGGTAGAGATCAGAACGGAGGCGAAGAATGAAACTGACACTTGTCTGAAATGATAGCGTTGCTTGTTCGCTTCGTAGAAAAAGAGGAACCTGGAACGACGTCACGTTACATGTATAGTACGTAACAGGAAAGGCTTTGTAACAGGCAGGTTTCATGACAGCTTTACACTAACGTTTCACTTGATGATCCTCGTTAGGATGTCTTCTCATTCTCTGAACAACGTATGATACAAGCTGTACAGCATAATTTCCACCCATTATATTGGAACTACAATAATTGTAGCCTGATTATCGGACGGCACGCGCGTATGGCGTTAACCTCTGATCGGCACTTTTGTTTCCTGTGTCATCCGATATTCATGTTGGAACACGAAACTATAAATTAAGTGCCTACTATTACTAATTAGCGTTTCAGTCACTCCAGCCTCTACAGACGATGATTGAAATAGTGGCTTTTTTTAATGTGCCATAATGTTGAATTAGCAAACTGTGTGATTCAGTGAAAATGGGTGGGTCAAGGAAAAAAATAAAACCAATTCAAATCTTGCTGCTGACCTGCGAAGGTCAGCCGCTGATGACCACCACGGGCTATGGGTAACATTGTCTATTGTATGCGGAAAAGTATCCATATTTTTGAGCATTTTGTATGTGCTATATTAAAAATCGTCATTTTCGGCCATTTTTGAGCATTTTTCATGGGCTATAATCCATCAAAATACGTCATTTTGGGCCATTTCTAAGTATTTTGCATGGCTGATAGTCCATTGAAAAACGTCATTTTACGTCATTTGCGCGCGCGCCACCCCAAAATGCGGCTGACCACCACAGGCTATGGGTAACACTGTCTATTGTATGCGGAAAAGTATCGATATGTAATGCTCTTTAGGAGTGAAAGAAAAGTGTCGCTCTGTCTCCAAGTCACATCAGTGTTGTGCTGGTTGCTTTCCTTTTTTTCGGAAGCTTGTGCTCTTCGATTAATGCATGGCTTTTCGGAATTCTTGCGCTTTAAAATTTGCTCTCAGCAAAGTTTCCATCATATCATACGTGATTTATACAGGAAAGCGTTGTATGATACATGATGTTCTACCCTGGCTGCTTGACCTTGTTTAATCTCTACATGTATCATATGTAGAGCTTTTAAAAACAAGGTCAAGCAGCCAGGGTATAGACATTAGCTGAGACCGGAGGCGGTAAAATAAACAATTCTCTGAAATGAGAACGCAGCTTGCACGCTCGTTTCCTAGAAAAAAGAGGAACCTGGAACGACGCCACGTTACATGTACATGTCATTTTTGAGCATTTTTCATGGGCTATAGTCCTTGAAAATCGTCAGTTCAGTTGAGCCATTTTTGAGCATTTTCCATGGGCACTGAATAGTCCATTGAAAATCGTCATTTTGAGCCATTTTTGAGCATTATCCCACAGGGAGCCCAAGCTCATTATCTGTGAAGACCGTTGTTTAATTTGCATATTTACAGTAAATGTATGTTGCTTTAAAACATCCCTCTGTATTTCAAGATTTTTCGTACATAATCAAACTTTTTTTTCACTGTAATGTGTTGTTCTTACTACTTTCGATGCTGTGACGGCGTTTCAGCGCCATTAGAGAAGACCGTTGTTTAATTTGCATATTTACAGTAAATGTATGTGGCTTTAAAGAGGGTATGGATGGGGTTAATACAGTCAACTCTCTCGTAAGCGGACACTCTCGGGAATTGAAAAAAGTGTCCGTTAGTAGAGCTGTCCGCTTACGAGAACTATTCCCGTAAGCGGACACCAAAGAAAAATAGGGTGGATGTCCGCTTATGGGAGAATTAATTACGTTTTAATCGGTAGAGTAAAATAGCAACTGAACCGTAAACCTTGCTTCCCCGCGGACAAATGGAGATTTGACAAAACCGATCCCCACTGTTCTGTTGCTCTGTAAAAGGTCATATTTTTGTTGATTTATTGCAAATTAAAGACAAATTCCATTGCCGAAAGTCCATTATTATATAGTGTGTCCTGTCCGCTTACGAGAGAGCGTAAACAAAAGAAAAATCAAATTTTCATTTTCAAAAGTGTCCGCGTCCGCTTACGAGAGAGTGTCCGCTTACGGGAATGTGTAAATACAGAGTTTGACTGGGAGGTAAAACGGGGATTTGAAAAGGTGTCCGTAAGTAGAGCTGTCCGCTTACGAGAGTGTCCGTTAGCGGAGAGTTGACTGTAGTTAGGCGGTTATGTGAGAAAATTGTGCACTTTGGGTTAAAAGCACCAAATTTGGTGGAAAGATGGACTTTTATGTGTTTATTAAATATGGATATGGTGCCACCGCGAAAACCAATAGGTTTACGAGTTAAGGCCGATTTTCAAAATGGCGGCCATTTTGAACCGGAAGTGAAAAGCGTTTACACCAGAATTGGCCTTAAACACTCGCGCATTAGTTCCAAAATAAATAATTATCGATTTAGAGATTGATGAAATGTTGTGAGCACAGAAATATTGATAGTTCCTTGGAAAATGTGATAACTTTCTGAATTTGGGAAATTTCGTAAATGGCCTCCATTTCAACCGGAAGTGAAAAACTTTTTTTTCCTGAAAACATTGAAAAAGTAGTATTTGCTTTATATCATATCGATACTGGTTGGTATATTATGTAATAAAGGTATAGGAAGCACTGCTATCGATATTTTAACCCCATTAATGCAAAGTTATTGAGTGTCAAAAACCAGCCAGTCAATTACTCCCGGGAATTACTGACAGGAACTGTAGGGCAACGACAATGACCAATACCTGACTTTACGAACAACAACGTTCGTCTTTGTTTTTACGCATTTTGTGTCATACCAAAATCAGTATTGAATATTGCTTCATTATACTAGCTGATAAGGGAAGTATCATATTTGAGACACATAACCCGACATAAATGTTACCGCTGGATTGCAGTACATATGTCATTCACCATCACGTAACTGCTGGATTGCAGTTCATTCATGACCCACTATGACCTTGACCTTGATTAGAGTACCCAGTAGCTCAGTGGTAGAGCATCCGACTAGAATACGTAAGGTCATGGGTTCATTCATGACCCACTATGACCTTAGCTCACCATTAGAGTACCCAGTAGCTCAGTGGTAGAGCATCCGACTAGAATACGGAAGGTCATGGGTTCATTCATGACCCACTATGACCTTAGCTCACCATTAGAGTACCCAGTAGCTCAGTGGTAGAGCATCCGACTAGAATACGGAAGGTCATGGGTTCTCTTGTTTACACTTCTCGTCATTATCATTCATTATATGTATGTCTACACAATATTTGCCTCATTATACTGATACATCTACGCGTCATTTCGTCAATTGTAGAGACCCGCTAGCTGAAGTGCTGCTCGTAGACTCAGCCAGAGAAAGTTTGTTTCACTATAGCCAATCAGCAGCAAATATGGTTTTCTTATCAACCAATCACGAAAAGAAGTGATTACACAATTGATTTGACATATATGCAAATTTCTAATGAAGACAATCTGAACTCAGTTAACCAATATATACTAGCCAATCTAAACGCGAAACCAAAGTAATCGTCGATCACTTGTGACAGTCATATGATAACAGCTCTATTTCAGCTATTTCAGCTATTATATATTGGCATATGACGCTCAAATCTAAGCCGCTTGTAGCTGTGTTCACGTGCTGCAGCATTCATCAT
This sequence comes from Actinostola sp. cb2023, assembly GCA_033675265.1. Lineage (NCBI taxonomy): Eukaryota > Metazoa > Cnidaria > Anthozoa > Actiniaria > Actinostolidae > Actinostola > Actinostola sp. cb2023. The sequence continues at coordinate 200,219 of JAUJYZ010001585.1, forward strand.
TGCAGGAGCAGAGCGCTGTGCATTTGAGGTTTGCCTAACAAAGGAAAAACTCATGTAAAACGGCAGCCTATCTTACACCCACATCGGGCCAGCTCACGGCATGACTTCGTTACATTGATCTGGTAATGGTTACCATACGTCTGCCTTTAGGGTCCATCCCCATTCATCTAGACTTGGTAGAATTGGGCTGACTGTTAGCCGGCATCTGGCCCCAGCAGTGACCGGCCAGATTAAGCTGCCCTCTTGATGTGCTCCAGTAAAGGCGTTGTCGTTGAGGGAGGGAGGGTCGCATAGCATCAAACGATCTTCCTTTCTCAGCAAAGAGCTGTTTCCTTGCTTCATTTGTTTACTTCTGTCTTCGTGCTGTTCCTGTCGTACAACAGGATAACGAAGCGTTATCGCTGGGACTGTGCGCCATGGCAAGAAACTCATTGTTAACCTCCCAATATGACTTCCATTCTGCCAATTCCATTTTCTTGCCTCTTCCTCCAAAACATGACAGTGTCACATCCAGTGAAATCAGAGAAAACTGGTAGTCCCTCAGACATTTCATGAACTGCAAGGAAACGAAGATGTAAGCCAGTACCAAACCATAGTTCCAGCCGCCCCTGCTGTTGCAGTTGTTGTTGATTGCTACTGCCAGTACCAGAACATCAATAGTTCGAAGAAGGATCTTGTGATGGCCCTGTTGGACTGTATCATGCAGCAACATGTGACAGCATCCTGGTGTCGACCTAATCGTGTGTATACACAGAACCATGTTACAGGGCCTGATGTTAGAGATGTCGTCACGGGCTGGGTTGCACAGTACTTAGTCACGGCACGTGGGTGATAATAACTTGCTGGTCTATCTCTAGCTCTAATGATGTAGCCTGATCTTTCAGACGGCTCATGTCATACGCTGGGAAGGGAGCGACAGCGTATGACACATGAGCCATCTGGAAAATCAGGCTACTAATAATGCAGCACATTCAGCTAATAACCTGAACAGTTCACGTTTGTTGGCATCTACATGTAGATATTGGAACCAGTTCAACCCATACAATGTCTATGCGGTCTGATGGCGGAGTTTGGCTTTGATGTATAATGTAGAAACGATTAGTACATGGCATAGTCAGAGAATGTTTTCTCAGTTTCTGCTGGATTAATCATGTCACCGTTGCAGCACTATTGATAATGATTACATCAATATATCAGTCATACCATCGGGCATCTCGGTTTCTGGCTGAGACATCCCTGGTTCTTATGCTTGAAGAATTCATCCAAGTTTCCGTCGCTAATCTGACAGTATATGTACAGTATTGAAAATAGTGAACAATCGCTCTTCACAGATTGATAGCTGCTGCTTGGTCTTAGATATCGTTGTCACTCTGCTCTTTTCCAGTGGTTTCTATCTGTCGCAATGTTATCACTGCATCTGATTCAACAATTTGTACCCAGAACCAAATTAACGGTCTTGGCTTGAATGCTTTTACTCTGTTCGAAGTGTTTTGAGTAAACAGTAACGACAGCAGGCATAATTCTAAACAAGTAGTTTTACATTCTGCCACCATTTTAACACTTTCAGTTGACTAAATAAGTTTCCTTTTAAAACATCAATAAACGAGAACTTCAAAATGATGATCAGTCTTCAAACCGAATTTTGTGTCTCCTTTTGTACTTTGCCGGGAAGTGCATCTTGCTTTATATTCGTGCGAAACATCGATAAAGCAACACACGACCATTTTCGTAGATCACTTTTCTTTTATAATTATCTGTAGGTGATTATAGCGAAAAGTGGTATTGGTTTTTGAACAATCAGAGTGTGCGCTTCTCTAGTACTTTCGGTCATACTGTACTGCACTTCCGGTTTTACATAGATGATATGCATTTAATCGTATTATATTAAAATTAAGTTATGTAGTGTTATAACGATATTTTTTATATAACATAGTTATCCAGAAATCACAACTGCTTTACAGAACATATTTGTTTAATGAGACATGCGCAGTTCAGATGACAATTTAACCACTTCCGGTAAGATCAGTTGCGACTTCCGGTCAAGATGGCGGCCATTTTCAAAACCTCCCATTAACTCTCTTCTGAACACAATTTCGAGGTGGCACCATATCAGATATTAATCAGCATAACAAAACCTTTATTTCTACCAAATTTGATGCTTTTAACCCAAAGCGCACAATTCACCTAAAATTCTGCACATAACCGCCTCACTATAACAGTTAACTGACATTTGGCCTAAAATTTAGTAGTTAACTGACAAATGACTCAGAAATTAGTAGTTTACTGACAATTGAAAAATTAACAGTTAACTGACATTTTATTATTTTAGTTTAAAATTGTTGTTTCCATCGTTCTTAGAACTGATGATCATTTTCTAAACAGTGAACTAAAGGCTTATTTAGACTTTGTATTCAATGTCACGCTATCTAAGGTCATCTAAGCTTGTAATCTCTTAAGACCTGGTGGTATATTGACACATTTTTGTGTCTATTATTAATGTAACCTGAGCTGATGAACAGTTCGCTCTTGACCAGGCTACTCTTGACTCTGCCAGCCATGGCCTTGAGTGGTATTGTCAAAGTTATTTTGAGCTTCTATAGAATTAGTGCCGGATGATGGGTCCACGTTCGAGCGTCACAGAGGCCTTCGGCCTGGGCACGAGTAATAAAACAAAGCAGAATGGTGTATACTGCATGTCACTTGATTGAATCTGATAGTAGACTTCTCGGCGAAGCTCATATCATTGACATGACATTGATTCATGATCCGCCATCTTGAAGCACTGACAGCCATTTCACTGACAGTCATTCCATTTCATGTCCAATAAACTCAATCAACATTTAATGAAAATTGAGTTTTGTTGTGTTAATAAAACAACTCCAGATCTCTAAAAATTGCATTTTAGAGCTTGTAGATTTCAAAATGTTCAGGGGGGCATGCCCCCACACCCCCCTAGTACTTCGCGGTTTCGCCGCTCACACAACACAACCCCCTGTTTGACAAAAACCTGGATCCGCCCCTGCTTATAAAGGTCAGTGAGTGATATTTAATGGTTTTATTACTTATTGTTTGATAATTAGTACTTCCCTTCCTATAATATCTATCATTTATAAAACGAAAGTTAATAATTAATTAAAATTAGACAAATTAGTAGTTAACTGACAATTGGCCTAAAAATTAGTAGTTTACTGACAATCGCATACCCCCATCCATACCCTCTTTAAAACATCCCTCTGTATTTCAAGATTTTTCGTAACTGAATAACGAAAAACGCTCTAATGGCGCTGAAACGCCGTCACAGCATTGAAAGTAGTAAGAACAACACATTAGTGAAAAAAAAGTTTTATTATTTACGAAAAATCTTGAAATACAGAGGGATGTTTTAAAGCCACATACATTTACTGTAAATATGCAAATTAAACAACGGTTTTCACAGATAATGAGCTTGGGCTCCCTGTGATTATCCATGGGCTATATAGTCCATTGCAAATCGTCATTTAGAGAAATTTTTGAGCATTTTCCATGGGCAATAGTCCTTGAAAATCGTCATTTTGAGCCATTTAAGCGCATTTACCATGGGCTATATATAGTCCATCAAAAAATCGTCATTTTGAGCCATTTTTGAGCATTTTTCATGGTCTATATACCGAATCGAAATATGGCGACCAATTTGAATAACTATTGTTCTGGACTGACCAACCTCGTGTTCACGTGGAAACACAAAAGCGTTTTCACATGAATGAGAGGTTGGTCAGTCCAGAACAATAGTTATTCAAATTGGTCGCCATATTTCGATTCGGTGTATAGTCCATCAAAACTCGTCATTTTTGGTCCATTTTTGAGCATTTTGCCATCAAAAACCGTCATTTTGGGCCATTTTTGACCATTTTTCATGCGCTCAGAGTTCATTGAAAAACGTTATTTTGGTCCATTTTCGAGTATTTTTCATTTGACTATAGTCCATCAAAGATCATCATTTTAGGTCCATTTTTGAGCATTTTGCATTTTGCAATGGTTTCCATTGAAAAACGTCATTTTGGGCCATTTTTGAGCATTTTTCATGGGCTATAATATATAGTCCATTGAAAAACGTCATTGGTGGTGTGCACCACCTGTGGTACGTGATCCCACTTCTCGTCAAAATTCAAATTGCATTTTCTTTAAAATAACCTCAAAATCAATAGAATATCGAATCCATGTAAGAAAACACCCTCGAACATGTCAACAAGAAAATAATTTCGGTTCAATTTTAAATCTGTGCGGATTGGGTCAAAGCATCAAAGAAAATCAACTTAAGGGCCGCAAAGAAAAAGAATAATCAAAGGATAAACACGAAAAAAAATGTTTGGCCGGACCGGGGGACTCGAACCTGCGCGCTACTTAGGAAATTATATGCAAAACATTAAAAATCAAAAGAAAAAAAAAAAAACAACTCTATCAAAAAAAACAGAAACTAAAAGAAGACAAAAATAATTTAAAATAAACTTTACCAAAAAAAAAAACCTAAAAAAAAAGGGTGGACCGAACGGTGGCTCGAACCCGCGCGCTACTTAGGATAATTTATGCAAAACACTAAAAATCGACCATACACCCAGACTTAAATGCTGGGTCACCGTATGTTACGTATAGGACGAGGATTTCGGCCTCATCCGCGCTATCGGGTAGTACACAATCAGCGAAGTAGTCAAAGAGGGAGGGAACAGTCGTATCCTAGTCCTAAATGACTGCCCCTTACCACTTCAGCTATCTGTACTTCCGATTGTTTTCGAGGGTCAATTTAGTAGTCTATCGTGTAGCGGTTATTGTTATGGAAATTTCTTGACTAACGTAGTCCTCTGGTTAAGTGCTGGGATTTGGAAACCAGCGACCCGGGGTTCGATTCTCGGTGCGGGCACTATTTCTTCTTCTCTTTTTTTCTACCTTTTTTTCCAGCTCTTTTTTCTCTCATTTTTACTTATTTTATTTCTTCAGTAGTTTTTCTTCAGTTCCGTTTTAATATATAGAAAAACATTATCACAGAAGTTAATTGATTTTGGGCCATTTTTGAGCATTTTTCATGGGTTATAGTCCTTCAAAAATCGTCAATAAAAAATACGTCATTTTGGGCCATCTTTGAGCGTTTTTCATGGGCTATGAAGTCCATTGATATTCGTCATTTTGGGCCATTTTTGAACATTTTTCATGGACAACAGTCCATTGAAATACGTCATTCTGGGCTATTTTTGAGCATATTTCATGGACTATATAGTCTATCAAAAACGTTATTTTGGGCCATTTTTGAGTATTTTTCATTCGACTCTAGTCCATCAAAAATCGTTATTTTTGGTCCATTTATGAGCATTTTACAATGGTTTCCATTGAAAAACGTCATTTTGGGCCATCTTTGAGCCTTTTGCATGGGCTATAGTCCATTGATAAACGTCATTTTGGGCCATTTTTGAGCATTTTTCATGGGTTATATATAGTCCATTGAAAAACGTCATTGGTGGTGTGCACTTCGGACACCATATAGCAATATTTCGTATGGGCTTCCTGTGGTAAAAGATGCGCGCTGGTGTGTTAATACGGGTTCCCTGTGGTACGTGATCCCACTTCTCGTCAAAATTCAAATTGCATTTTCTTTAAAATAACCTCAAAATCAATAGAATATCGTATCCATGTAAGAAAACACCCTCGAACATGTCAACAAGAAAAGAATTTCAGTTCAATTTTAAAACTGTGCGGATTGGGTCAAAGCATCAAAGAAAATCAACTTAAGGGCAAAGAAAAAGAATAATCAAAGGATAAACACCACAAAAAATGTTTGGCCGGACCTGGACTCGAACCTGCGCGCTACTTAGGAAATTATATGCAAAACACTAAAAATCAAAAGAAAAAAAAAAAAAAACTATCAAAAAAAACAGAATCTAAAAGAAGACAAAAATAATTTAAAATAAACTATACCGAAAAAAAAACGTAAAAAAAAAGGGTGGACCGAACGGTGGCTCGAACCCGCGCGCTACTTAGGATAATTTATGCAAAACACTAAAAATCGACCATACACCCAGACTTAAATGCTGGGTCACCGTATGTTACGTATAGGACGAAGATTTCGGCCTCATCCGCGCTATCGGGTAGTACACAATCAGCGAAGTAGTCAAAGAGGGAGGGAACAGTCGTATCCTAGTCCTAAATGACTGCCCCTTACCACTTCAAGCTATCTGTACTTCCGATTGTTTTCGAGGTTCAATTTAGTAGTCTATCGTGTAGCGGTTATTGTTATGGAAATTTCTTGACTAACGTAGTCCTCTGGTTAAGTGCTGGGATTTGGAAACCAGCGACCTGGGGTTCGATTCTCGGTGCGGGCACTATTTCTTCTCATCTTTTTTTCTACCTTTTTTTCCAGCTCTTTTTTCTCTCATTTTTACTTATTTTATTTCTTCAGTAGTTTTTCTTCAGTTCCGTTTTAATATATAGAAAAACATTATCACAGAAGTTAATTGATTTTGGGCCATTTTTGAGCATTTTTCATGGGTTATAGTCCTTCAAAAATCGTCAATAAAAAATACGTCATTTTGGGCCATCTTTGAGCGTTTTTCATGGGCTATGAAGTCCATTGATATTCGTCATTTTGGGCCATTTTTGAACATTTTTCATGGACAACAGTCCATTGAAATACGTCATTCTGGGCCATTTTTGAACATTTTTCATTCGACTCTAGTCCATCAAAAATCGTTATTTTTGGTCCATTTATGAGCATTTTACAATGGTTTCCATTGAAAAACGTCATTTTGGGCCATCTTTGAGCCTTTTGCATGGGCTATAGTCCATTGATAAACGTCATTTTGGGCCATTTTTGAGCATTTTTCATGGGTTATATATAGTCCATTGAAAAACGTCATTGGTGGTGTGCACTTCGGACACCATATAGCAATATTTCGTATGGGCTTCCTGTGGTAAAAGATGCGCGCTGGTGTGTTAATACGGGTTCCCTGTGGTACGTGATCCCACTTCTCGTCAAAATTCAAATTGCATTTTCTTTAAAATAACCTCAAAATCAATAGAATATCGTATCCATGTAAGAAAAACGAACCTCAACAAGAAAAGAATTTCAGTTCAATTTTAAAACTGTGCGGATTGGGTCAAAGCATCAAAGAAAATCAACTTAAGGGCAAAGAAAAAGAATAATCAAAGGATAAACACCACAAAAAATGTTTGGCCGGACCTGGACTCGAACCTGCGCGCTACTTAGGAAATTATATGCAAAACACTAAAAATCAAAAGAAAAAAAAAAACTATCAAAAAAAACAGAATCTAAAAGAAGACAAAAATAATTTAAAATAAACTATACCGAAAAAAAAACGTAAAAAAAAAGGGTGGACCGAACGGTGGCTCGAACCCGCGCGCTACTTAGGATAATTTATGCAAAACACTAAAAATCGACCATACACCCAGACTTAAATGCTGGGTCACCGTATGTTACGTATAGGACGAAGATTTCGGCCTCATCCGCGCTATCGGGTAGTACACAATCAGCGAAGTAGTCAAAGAGGGAGGGAACAGTCGTATCCTAGTCCTAAATGACTGCCCCTTACCACTTCAAGCTATCTGTACTTCCGATTGTTTTCGAGGTTCAATTTAGTAGTCTATCGTGTAACAGTCATTGTTATGGAAATTTCTTGACTAACGTAGTCCTCTGGTTAAGTGCTGGGATTTGGAAACCAGCGACCTGGGGTTCGATTCTCGGTGCGGGCACTATTTCTTCTCATCTTTTTTTCTACCTTTTTTTCCAGCTCTTTTTTCTCTCATTTTTACTTATTTTATTTCTTCAGTAGTTTTTCTTCAGTTCCGTTTTAATATATAGAAAAACATTATCACAGAAGTTAATTGATTTTGGGCCATTTTTGAGCATTTTTCATGGGTTATAGTCCTTCAAAAATCGTCAATAAAAAATACGTCATTTTGGGCCATCTTTGAGCGTTTTTCATGGGCTATGAAGTCCATTGATATTCGTCATTTTGGGCCATTTTTGAACATTTTTCATGGACAACAGTCCATTGAAATACGTCATTCTGGGCCATTTTTGAACATTTTTCATTCGACTCTAGTCCATCAAAAATCGTTATTTTTGGTCCATTTATGAGCATTTTACAATGGTTTCCATTGATAAACGTCATTTTGGGCCATCTTTGAGCCTTTTTCATGGGTTATAGTCCATTGATAAACGTCATTTTGGGCCATCTTTGAGCATTTTTCATGGGTTATATATAGTCCATTGAAAAACGTCATTGGTGGTGTGCACTTCGGACACCATATAGCAATATTTCGTATGGGCTTCCTGTGGTAAAAGATGCGCGCTGGTGTGTTAATACGGGTCCCCCTGTGGTACGTGATCCCACTTCTCGTCAAAATTCAAATTGCATTTTCTTTAAAATAACCTCAAAATCAATAGAATATCGTATCCATGTAAGAAAACACCCTCGAAGAAAAGAATTTCAGTTCAATTTTAAAACTGTGCGGATCGGGTTCAAAGCATCAAAGAAAATCAACTTAAGGGCAAGGAAAAAGTATAATCAAAGGATAAACACGAAAAAAATGTTTGACCGGACCGGGACTCCAATCTGCGCGCTACTTAGGAAATTATATGCAAAACACTAAAAATCAAAAGAAAAAAAAAACTATCAAAAAAAACAGAATCTAAAAGAAGACAAAAATAATTTAAAATAAACTTTACCGAAAAAAAAAAAAAAAAAAGGTAAAAAAAAAAGAGTGGACCGAACGGTGGCTCGAACTCGCGAGCTACTTAGGATAATTCATGCAAAACACTAAAAATCGACCATACATCCAGACTTAAATGCTGGGTCACCGTATGTTACGTATAGGACGAAGATTTCGGCCTCATCCGCGCTATCGGGTAGTACACAATCAGCGAAGTAGTCAAAGAGGGAGGGAACAGTCGTATCCTAGTCCTAAATGACTGCCCCTTACCACTTCAAGCTATCTGTACTTCCGATTGTTTTCGAGGTTCAATTTAGTAGTCTATCGTGTAACAGTCATTGTTATGGAAATTTCTTGACTAACGTAGTCCTCTGGTTAAGTGCTGGGATTTGGAAACCAGCGACCTGGGGTTCGATTCTCGGTGCGGGCACTATTTCTTCTTCTCTTTTTTTCTACCTTTTTTTCCAGCTCTTTTTTCTCTCATTTTTACTTATTTTATTTCTTCAGTAGTTTTTCTTTTTCCGTTTTAATAGAAAAAAATTGCGAACCTCACTAAAATCTAAGCCCTTGTTTTATTAATGAAATAATAATATATCACTGTCAATAATCATATTGCGATGAAACTTATCTGATTAAAAATAAAGTTAGTCGTCAATTTGGCCATTTTTGAGCATTTTGCATGGGTTATATATTTAAGCATTAATGCACGCGGCAAGCGTGTATTAATGCTTTTATAAAATAATTAGAAGGATTTCTTTCTTTAAAAATCCTTTATTTACGCGAATTTTGATTGATCAAATTTGCAATTCTCCTGAAAAGCGAGAAATCGTTCATCATCCAATCAAATCTCACGAAAGAAATCAGAATGGCAAAGCGACAGTACTCAGTAGCGACTCGACATCTTTTATCAGTGCCGTATAAATAGTGTGTTGACAGGAAAAACGTTTTGAAGAATGCTCTTTTCTGTCAGAAAATTACCGAAGAATGTTTGTTGCACTTCGTTTGTGTATCCTGTGAACACAAAACACGAAGAAAAGTGAGAAAAGCTGAGCTGATTCAATGAAGACGAATCGTCAAACTTTCTGAAATATTTGACAACTAGATGAATGAGCACGAAGTCAGGTAGCCAAATATCCACAGTTTTTGTCGTATTTTTGAATCTTTTCATCGTTTTTCTCGACAAGAATGTATAAACGATGGACGATTCTGAGACATTTGAAGATATTTTTTTTCTTTGACATATTTTACTAGAGATATGAATGTTCTGGCGAACCCGCCGTGTAGCTACAAGAATCGCTCTGTTTTTACTCTTTTGTGAGTATAAGCTTACTTAAATACGGCTATCTTTTCTTGATATTTTCAGTCGTACACTTGAGAAAATATTTGTAACAATAGAACTTACAGAACGGTTAGTATGTTATTGAGAAAACTGAGCAGTTAGATTTAGTTTTCTTCAGTTATTGTGGACAAAATAATTGGACGATTCGTCGAGTTTCTTGGTGTGTTTGAAATTGAAGCTCAATTCTTGCAAATTGTCGGGTTAAAATCATCAAAATCACATCTAGGTAGAACTTGAACTTAACTAAACAAGAAAAACTGTAATTCTATGGCTTATAATTAGCAAATAAAACATGTTTGACAACAGAAAAATATATATTTCAAATCCACTGCATCGCTTCAAGGTTGTTCAAGGTCATCAAAACCATGTTTCTGTGCTCTTATATCACATAGCTTTTTAGCCAATCAGAGCGCGCGTTATATCATAGTTATTTTATAATGTACCTTGAACAACCTTGAAGCGATGCAGTGGATTTGATCGACCACAAATATATATTTTTCTGTTGTCAAACATGTTTTATTTGCTAATTATAAGCCATATAGAATTACAGTTTTTCTTGTTTAGTTAAGTTCAAGTTCTACCTAGATGTGATTTTGATGATTTTAACCCGACAATTTGCAAGAATTGAGCTTCAATTTCAAACACACCAAGAAACTCGACGAATCGTCCAATTATTTTGTCCACAATAACTGAAGAAATCTAAATCTAACTGCTCAGTTTTCTCAATAACATACTAACCGTTCTGTAAGTTCTATTGTTACAAATATTTTCTCAAGTGTACGACTGAAAATATCAAGAAAAGATAGCCGTATTTAAGTAAGCTTATACTCACAAAAGAGTAAAAACAGAGCGATTCTTGTAGCTACACGGCGGGTTCGCCAGAACATTCATATCTCTAGTAAAATATGTCAAAGAAAAAAAATATCTTCAAATGTCTCAGAATCGTCCATCGTTTATACATTCTTGTCGAGAAAAACGATGAAAAGATTCAAAAATACGACAAAAACTGTGGATATTTGGCTACCTGACTTCGTGCTCATTCATCTAGTTGTCAAATATTTCAGAAAGTTTGACGATTCGTCTTCATTGAATCAGCTCAGCTTTTCTCACTTTTCTTCGTGTTTTGTGTTCACAGGATACACAAACGAAGTGCAACAAACATTCTTCGGTAATTTTCTGACAGAAAAGAGCATTCTTCAAAACGTTTTTCCTGTCAACACACTATTTATACGGCACTGATAAAAGATGTCGAGTCGCTACTGAGTACTGTCGCTTTGCCATTCTGATTTCTTTCGTGAGATTTGATTGGATGATGAACGATTTCTCGCTTTTCAGGAGAATTGCAAATTTGATCAATCAAAATTCGCGTAAATAAAGGATTTTTAAAGAAAGAAATCCTTCTAATTATTTTATAAAAGCATTAATACACGCTTGCCGTGTCTTTGTTCTCTGTTAAAAACACTTGGGATATGTTGGAAGAACGCAGAAAATGTTGAAAATCACTCGCCGGAGGCTCGTGATTTCCAACATTTTCTTTGTTCTCCCAACATATCCCGCGTGTTTTTAACAGAGAACAAAGACACGGCAAGCGTGCATTAATGCTTAATTATATAAAATAACATATATATAACGCGCGCTATGATTGGCTAAAAAGCTATGTGATATAAGAGCACATAAACATGGTTCATGACCTTGAACGACCTTGAATCGATGCAGTGGATTTGATCGACCACAAAAGTATTTTTTTCTGTTGTCAAACATGTTTTATTTACTAAACAAAAGCCATAGAATTACAGTTTTTCTTGCTTAGTTAAGTTCATGTTCTATGTAGATGTGATTTTGATGATTTTAACCGAAAAATAATTTTGCAAGAATTCAAACACGGCAAGAAACAAACTCGACGAATTGTCCAATTATTTTTGTCCACAAAAACGAAGAAAACTAAATATAACGGCTCGGTGTTCTCAATCACATACTAACCATTTTGTAAGTTATATAGCTACACATATATTCTCAAGTGTACGGCTGAAAATATCAAGAAAAGATAGCCGTATTTATACCGACAAAACAGTGAAAACAGAGGCGATTCTTGTAGCTACAGTAGCTTACACGGCTACACGACAGGTTCGCCAGAACATTCATATCTCTAGTAAAATATGTCAAAGAGAAAAAATATATTGAAATGTCTCAGAAACGTCCATCGTTTATACATTCTTGTCGAGAAAATCGATGAAAAGATTCAAAAATACGACAAAAACTGGATATTGGCTACCTGACTTCGTGCTCCATTCATTAGTTGTCAAATATTTCAGGAAGTTTGACGACTCTTCGTCATTGATCGTGATTCGGCTCAGCTTTTCTCACTTTTCTTCGTGTTTCGTGTTCACAGAATACAAAAACAAAGTGTAACAAGCATTCTTCTGTAATTTTCTGACAGAAAATAGCATTCTTCAAAACGTTTTTCGTGTCAAAACTGACCAAACTGGGAAACGGCACATTGATGAAAGTTGTCGAGTCGCTTGCCATTTTGATTTCTTTCGTGAGATTTGATTGGATGATGGGCGATTTCTGACGCTTTTCAGGAGAATTGAAAATTTGATCAGTGAATCCTCGCGTAAATAAAGGATTTTTACGAAAGAAATCCTTGCAGTTATTTTATAAAAGCCTTATAAAATGGTTTTCCATGTTTTGTGCTCTTATATCAACACTTGGGATGTTGAGAGAACACTTGAAAAGCTTTAAAATCACTCGCCGGAGGCTCGTGATTTTAAAGCTTTTCTCGTGTTCTCCCAACATCCCGCGTGTTGATATAAGAGCACAAAACATGGAAAACCATTTTATAAAGCTTAATTGAAAAACGTTATTTTGGGTCATTATTGAGCATTTTCAATGGTCTAAAAAAACGTCATTTTCGGTCATTTTTGAGCATTTTTCATGAGCTATAGTATATCAAGAAACGTTATTTTGGGCCATTATCATCGGAAAAGATTTGCCTACAAATTGGAACATTTGGTCTTTTCGGCCCTAGCCCCTGCGAATCCCTTCGAATTCTTATTCTTCTTTTTTTCCTGTCAGTTTCTGATTGTTTTTCACTTCGGTATATTAATATTATATATATAATATGCAATATGTACTTCAGTTTAATTTATATTTTCGCTTGACCCCCTCCCCTCCCCCTCCACGAAATCCCCAAATCAGTCATAGATTATTGCTTTTATAATTTCATGCCGTGATTAGATCTGATTAATACATCGACATATATATAACACTTACTATTACACTTAACACTTACTATTACTAATTATTATTACTTGATACATTAATTGTGCATGGAAAAAGGGTTCACCACTGCTTTGCAATTGCATTGAGTATTTCCACCCGCTATCAGTTCCCTCAGATTCATCAGTTTTGTTTGTGCAACGGCGAAGGCACAAGCTGTTATCAATAGTCATACTAAACAACACCAGAGAAGCCTGACACATCATATATTTGAATGCCCAGCAGTTTACATCGAGTCAAAATAATACAATGATCAATAGATATAAATACTAGGAAGAGCTTCGAAGCTGTTGTGTATATACTCTGTATGGGACTCTATAAAAACTGGCCGAAATACGGTGCGAAAATTTTACGAACTAACATGTATTTGGTATCAAAATGTCCATAAAAGCGCGGGCTATGCTAATCCGTAGTTAATTTCGTGACTAGGCCTGTGTAGTTTCAATAAAAGCTATTTTTGTGGGCTGACAGGCCAGTTTGAGGTCATGTCACGCCAATTCTCTTGTAAGGTAGACCCATTCAACTAAAAAAATACGGTACTTTTTTGCATCGAATTTCAATTATAACCAAATAATATGGTCCACGAAAGATCAAAAAAACTAAACCCGTCGTTAACTTTTTAGTTATATGCATTTATACGAGGAAAATTGCAAAAAACCTTGAATTTGAGCCCATGTTTGTATGTACTAGAATGTGGGGGCGTGCCAGAGAAATTCTAGCTGACTACTTGTGACAAATCTTTCCCGATGCATCGGAAAAGATTTGCCTACAAATTGGAACATTTGGTCTTTTCGGCCCTAGCCCCTGCGAATCCCTTCGAATTCATATTCTTCTTTTTTTCCTGTCAGTTTCTGATTGTTTTTCACTTCGGTATATTAATATTATATATATAATATGCAATATGTACTTCAGTTTAATTTATATTTTCGCTTGACCCCCTCCCCTCCCCCTCCACGAAATCCCCAAATCAGTCATAGATTATTGCTTTTATAATTTCATGCCGTGATTAGATCTGATTAATACATCGACATATATAACACTTACTTGTTACATTAATTGTGCATGGAAAAAGGGTTCACTACTGCTTTGCATTGAGTATTTCCACCCGCTATCAGTTCCCTCAGATTCATCAGTTTTGTTTGTGCAACGGCGAAGGCACAAGCTGTTATCAATAGTCATACTAAACAACACCAGAGAAGCCTGACACATCATATATTTGAATGCCCAGCAGTTTACATCGAGTCAAAATAATACAATGATCAATAGATATAAATACTAGGAAGAGCTTCGAAGCTGTTGTGTATATACTCTGTATGGGACTCTATAAAAACTGGCCGAAATACGGTGCGAAAATTTTACGAACTAACATGTATTTGGTATCAAAATGTCCATAAAAGCGCGGGCTATGCTAATCCGTAGTTAATTTCGTGACTAGGCCTGTGTAGTTTCAATAAAAGCTATTTTTGTGGGCTGACAGGCCAGTTTGAGGTCATGTCACGCCAATTCTCTTGTAAGGTAGACCCATTCAACTAAAAAAATACGGTACTTTTTTGCATCGAATTTCAATTATAACCAAATAATATGGTCCACGAAAGATAAAAAAAACTAAACCCGTCGTTAACTTTTTAGTTATATGCATTTATACGAGGAAAATTGCAAAAAACCTTGAATTTGAGCCCATGTTTGTATGTACTAGAATGTGGGGGCGTGCCAGAGAAATTCTAGCTGACTACTTGTGACAAATCTTTCCCGATGCATCGGAAAAGATTTGCCTACAAATTGGAACATTTGGTCTTTTCGGCCCTAGCCCCTGCGAATCCCTTCGAATTCATATTCTTCTTTTTTTCCTGTCAGTTTCTGATTGTTTTTCACTTCGGTATATTAATATTATATATATAATATGCAATATGTACTTCAGTTTAATTTATATTTTCGCTTGACCCCCTCCCCTCCCCCTCCACGAAATCCCCAAATCAGTCATAGATTATTGCTTTTATAATTTCATGCCGTGATTAGATCTGATTAATACATCGACATATATAACACTTACTTGTTACATTAATTGTGCATGGAAAAAGGGTTCACTACTGCTTTGCATTGAGTATTTCCACCCGCTATCAGTTCCCTCAGATTCATCAGTTTTGTTTGTGCAACGGCGAAGGCACAAGCTGTTATCAATAGTCATACTAAACAACACCAGAGAAGCCTGACACATCATATATTTGAATGCCCAGCAGTTTACATCGAGTCAAAAAATAATACAATGATCAATAGATATAAATACTAGGAAGAGCTTCGAAGCTGTTGTGTATATACTCTGTATGGGACTCTATAAAAACTGGCCGAAATACGGTGCGAAAATTTTACGAACTAACATGTATTTGGTATCAAAATGTCCATAAAAGCGCGGGCTATGCTAATCCGTAGTTAATTTCGTGACTAGGCCTGTGTAGTTTCAATAAAAGCTATTTTTGTGGGCTGACAGGCCAGTTTGAGGTCATGTCACGCCAATTCTCTTGTAAGGTAGACCCATTCAACTAAAAAAATACGGTACTTTTTTGCATCGAATTTCAATTATAACCAAATAATATGGTCCACGAAAGATAAAAAAAACTAAACCCGTCGTTAACTTTTTAGTTATATGCATTTATACGAGGAAAATTGCAAAAAACCTTGAATTTGAGCCCATGTTTGTATGTACTAGAATGTGGGGGCGTGCCAGAGAAATTCTAGCTGACTACTTGTGACAAATCTTTCCCGATGCATCGGAAAAGATTTGCCTACAAATTGGAACATTTGGTCTTTTCGGCCCTAGCCCCTGCGAATCCCTTCGAATTCTTATTCTTCTTTTTTTTCCTGTCAGTTTCTGATTGTTTTTCACTTCGGTATATTAATATTATATATATAATATGCAATATGTACTTCAGTTTAATTTATATTTTCGCTTGACCCCCTCCCCTCCCCCTCCACGAAATCCCCAAATCAGTCATAGATTATTGCTTTTATAATTTCATGCCGTGATTAGATCTGATTAATACATCGACATATATAACACTTACTTGTTACATTAATTGTGCATGGAAAAAGGGTTCACTACTGCTTTGCATTGAGTATTTCCACCCGCTATCAGTTCCCTCAGATCCATCAGTTTTGTTTGTGCAACGGCGAAGGCACAAGCTGTTATCAATAGTCATACTAAACAACACCAGAGAAGCCTGACACATCATATTTTTGAATGCCCAGGAGTTTACATCGAGTCAAGATAATACAATGATCAATAGATATAAATACTAGGAAGAGCTTCGAGGCTGTTGTGTATATACTCTGTATGGGACTCTATAAAAACTGGCCGAAATACGGTGCGAAAATTTTACGTACTAACGTACATGTATTTGGTATCAAAATGTCCATAAAAGCGCGGGCTATGATAATCCGTAGTTAATTTCGTGACTAGGCCTGTGTAGTTTCAATAAAAGCTATTTATGTGGGCTGACAGACCAGTTTGAGGTCATGTCACGCCAATTCTCTTGTAAGGTAGACCCATTCAACTAAAAAAATACGGTACTTTTTTGCATCGAATTTCAATTATAACCAAATAATATGGTCCATGCACGAAAGATAAAAAAAACTAAATCCGTCGTTAACTTTTTAGTTATATGCATTTATACGAGGAAAATTGCAAAAAACCTTGAATTTGAGCCCATGTTTGTATGTACTAGAATGTGGGGGCGTGCAAGAGAAATTCTAGCTGACTACTTGTGACAAATCTTTCCCGATGTAAAGTCCATTGTAAGACGTCATTGTAGGCCATTTTTGAGCATTTTTCATGAGCTATAGTATATCAAGAAACGTTATTTTGGGCCATTATTGAACATTTTTAATGGTCTAAAAAAACGTCATTTTCGGTCATTCTTTAGCATTTTTCATGGGCTATATAGTCCATTGTAAGACGTCATTGTAGGCCATTTTTGAGCATTTTTCATGGGCTATAGTCATTACTCGGGCACTTCCGAAGGAAGCCCGAGTTATAAAATGCGTTTTTCGGTAGTCGTCGTCGTCGTAGTCCGGTCAAAGAATGACGAAAGTATGCGACGTATTTAATCGTATCGAGTTTCAAGATTACTCAGCAGATAAGAAAAAAACAAACGACACACAGGACTCAAGTAGATTTGAATCTTAGTTTTGAAAGCAGCTGTAGATCTTCAAGCTATTAAAAAAAAAATCCCCAAATCAGTCATAGATTATTGCTTTTATAATTTCATGCCGTGATTAGATCTGATTAATACATCGACATATATATAACACTTACTTGATACATTAATTGTGCATGGAAAAAGGGTTCACCACTGCTTTGCAATTGCATTGAGTATTTCCACCCGCTATCAGTTCCCTCAGATTCATCAGTTTTGTTTGTGCAACGGCGAAGGCACAAGCTGTTATCAATAGTCATACTAAACAACACCAGAGAAGCCTGACACATCATATATTTGAATGCCCAGCAGTTTACATCGAGTCAAAATAATACAATGATCAATAGATATAAATACTAGGAAGAGCTTCGAAGCTGTTGTGTATATACTCTGTATGGGACTCTATAAAAACTGGCCGAAATACGGTGCGAAAATTTTACGAACTAACATGTATTTGGTATCAAAATGTCCATAAAAGCGCGGGCTATGCTAATCCGTAGTTAATTTCGTGACTAGGCCTGTGTAGTTTCAATAAAAGCTATTTTTGTGGGCTGACAGGCCAGTTTGAGGTCATGTCACGCCAATTCTCTTGTAAGGTAGACCCATTCAACTAAAAAAATACGGTACTTTTTTGCATCGAATTTCAATTATAACCAAATAATATGGTCCACGAAAGATAAAAAAAAACTAAACCCGTCGTTAACTTTTTAGTTATATGCATTTATACGAGGAAAATTGCAAAAAACCTTGAATTTGAGCCCATGTTTGTATGTACTAGAATGTGGGGGCGTGCCAGAGAAATTCTAGCTGACTACTTGTGACAAATCTTTCCCGATGCATCGGAAAAGATTTGCCTACAAATTGGAACATTTGGTCTTTTCGGCCCTAGCCCCTGCGAATCCCTTCGAATTCATATTCTTCTTTTTTTCCTGTCAGTTTCTGATTGTTTTTCACTTCGGTATATTAATATTATATATATAATATGCAATATGTACTTCAGTTTAATTTATATTTTCGCTTGACCCCCTCCCCTCCCCCTCCACGAAATCCCCAAATCAGTCATAGATTATTGCTTTTATAATTTCATGCCGTGATTAGATCTGATTAATACATCGACATATATAACACTTACTTGTTACATTAATTGTGCATGGAAAAAGGGTTCACTACTGCTTTGCATTGAGTATTTCCACCCGCTATCAGTTCCCTCAGATCCATCAGTTTTGTTTGTGCAACGGCGAAGGCACAAGCTGTTATCAATAGTCATACTAAACAACACCAGAGAAGCCTGACACATCATATTTTTGAATGCCCAGGAGTTTACATCGAGTCAAGATAATACAATGATCAATAGATATAAATACTAGGAAGAGCTTCGAGGCTGTTGTGTATATACTCTGTATGGGACTCTATAAAAACTGGCCGAAATACGGTGCGAAAATTTTACGAACTAACATGTATTTGGTATCAAAATGTCCATAAAAGCGCGGGCTATGCTAATCCGTAGTTAATTTCGTGACTAGGCCTGTGTAGTTTCAATAAAAGCTATTTTTGTGGGCTGACAGGCCAGTTTGAGGTCATGTCACGCCAATTCTCTTGTAAGGTAGACCCATTCAACTAAAAAAATACGGTACTTTTTTGCATCGAATTTCAATTATAACCAAATAATATGGTCCACGAAAGATCAAACAAACTAAACCCGTCGTTAACTTTTTAGTTATATGCATTTATACGAGGAAAATTGCAAAAAACCTTGAATTTGAGCCCAAGTTTGTATGTACTAGAATGTGGGGGCGTGCCAGAGAAATTCTAGCTGACTACTTGTGACAAATCTTTCCCGATGCATCGGAAAAGATTTGCCTACAAATTGGAACATTTGGTCTTTTCGGCCCTAGCCCCTGCGAATCCCTTCGAATTCATATTCTTCTTTTTTTCCTGTCAGTTTCTGATTGTTTTTCACTTCGGTATATTAATATTATATATATAATATGCAATATGTACTTCAGTTTAATTTATATTTTCGCTTGACCCCCTCCCCTCCCCCTCCACGAAATCCCCAAATCAGTCATAGATTATTGCTTTTATAATTTCATGCCGTGATTAGATCTGATTAATACATCGACATATATAACACTTACTTGTTACATTAATTGTGCATGGAAAAAGGGTTCACTACTGCTTTGCATTGAGTATTTCCACCCGCTATCAGTTCCCTCAGATTCATCAGTTTTGTTTGTGCAACGGCGAAGGCACAAGCTGTTATCAATAGTCATACTAAACAACACCAGAGAAGCCTGACACATCATATATTTGAATGCCCAGCAGTTTACATCGAGTCAAAATAATACAATGATCAATAGATATAAATACTAGGAAGAGCTTCGAAGCTGTTGTGTATATACTCTGTATGGGACTCTATAAAAACTGGCCGAAATACGGTGCGAAAATTTTACGAACTAACATGTATTTGGTATCAAAATGTCCATAAAAGCGCGGGCTATGCTAATCCGTAGTTAATTTCGTGACTAGGCCTGTGTAGTTTCAATAAAAGCTATTTTTGTGGGCTGACAGGCCAGTTTGAGGTCATGTCACGCCAATTCTCTTGTAAGGTAGACCCATTCAACTAAAAAAATACGGTACTTTTTTGCATCGAATTTCAATTATAACCAAATAATATGGTCCACGAAAGATCAAACAAACTAAACCCGTCGTTAACTTTTTAGTTATATGCATTTATACGAGGAAAATTGCAAAAAACCTTGAATTTGAGCCCAAGTTTGTATGTACTAGAATGTGGGGGCGTGCCAGAGAAATTCTAGCTGACTACTTGTGACAAATCTTTCCCGATGCATCGGAAAAGATTTGCCTACAAATTGGAACATTTGGTCTTTTCGGTCCTAGCCCCTGCGAATCCCTTCGAATTCATATTCTTCTTTTTTTCCTGTCAGTTTCTGATTGTTTTTCACTTCGGTATATTAATATTATATATATAATATGCAATATGTACTTCAGTTTAATTTATATTTTTTATAAAGATACTAGTGAGCAGCACGGAGAATGTATAATTGCAAACTTTATTTCCTACGCGTTTCGACTGGCTACGCAGTCTTCATCAGGGAGTTTACAATAGATGCTAAGTTACTGTATATATAGTGTGTTGTACAATAATAACCATACTGTATAGGCGTTTCAGCCGGAACAGGATATACGTAACTATGACTACATATAGAGGAATGTTTGGGTTGGGGGCCGGGAGTTTAGCGCTAAACTCACGGCCCCCAAAAATTTTAACATAGTTGTGCGAGATTAGTGGTGGATTTGTAACAAACCACACAGTTAAGATCTGGCATTATACTATTGATAACACGTCTAATATGCGCGTGACTGCAATTAAAGGTGGTTTTAAAGACGATTGTACTGTCAGAACCAACCCTTTTGTTACTATTTAACCGTTTGAGCCATTTAGAGCGACAAGAATATCTTATCTCTCTGAATAAAGGCAATAGAAATTGATAAGGATAACCACGAGTTCTAAGTCTCTTCCAGAAGTTGTCCCTAATTTCTTTAAAGGAAACAAATGTGGAGCTATTTCTAACATACCGCATTAATTCACCTTTAATGAATGCTTTCTTATTGCTAGTAGGATGAAATGACTCAAAAGGTATATAGAGATACTTATTAAGAGGTTTCTGATATGTAGAAACCATCAGTTTACGCTGAGTGTTGTCTTTGTAAATAAACAGATCTAAAAATGGAATATTGGTCTCGCTAATGTCAAAAGTAAGTTTGATACGATCATTGGTATAATTAAGAGCTTCAAGGAATTGCAATAAGGCGTCCCTGGGGCCCGTCCAGATGAGAAATATATCATCTATGAACCGTTTATAGACCATGAGATACTCTGAGTATTGCGTGACTATGTCTTTCTCAAGGTAAAACATAAACGCATTAGCGGCGGTAACCGCGAAAGGAGTACCCATTGCAATACCGAAGCTTTGGTGGTAAACGTCAGGGCTAAACTCTGATTTCAAAATTATACATTCTCCGTGCTGCTCACTAGTATCTTTATAAAAAAAAAAAAACCATGCACGAAAGATAATAAAAAAAAAATCCGTCGTTAACTTTTTAGTTATATGCATTTATACGAGGAAAATTGCAAAAAACCTTGAATTTGAGCCCATGTTTGTATGTACTAGAATGTGGGGGCGTGCCAGAGAAATTCTAGCTGACTACTTGTGACAAATCTTTCCCGATGTAAAGTCCATTGTAAGACGTCATTGTAGGCCATTTTTGAGCATTTTTCATGAGCTATAGTATATCAAGAAACGTTATTTTGGGTCATTATTGAACATTTTTAATGGTCTAAAAAAACGTCATTTTCGGTCATTCTTTAGCATTTTTCATGGGCTATATAGTCCATTGTAAGACGTCATTGTAGGCCATTTTTGAGCATTTTTCATGGGCTATAGTCATTACTCGGGCACTTCCGAAGGAAGCCCGAGTTATAAAATGCGTTTTTCGGTAGTCGTCGTCGTCGTAGTCCGGTCAAAGAATGACGAAAGTATGCGACGTATTTAATCGTATCGAGTTTCAAGATTACTCAGCAGATAAGAAAAAAACAAACGACACACAGGACTCAAGTAGATTTGAATCTTAGTTTTGAAAGCAGCTGTAGATCTTCAAGCTATTAAAGGTCAGGATTCTAGTTCATCGTTCAATGACTAGAAGTGGTAGAAGGACTAGAAGCTCGCTTAAAATATATTTAACAAAAACAAACGTGAGGGCGTTATCAGAACCATCTGACCTATGCAACCTCAAGACGTATCATGTACATACTCACCCGCCACATGGTCTCCCTCGTCACTCAACTGTCACTGATTGTCATGACGTCAGAGAAATGATATTGTATTGAAGAATATGTCCTTGTTTTATTCGACGTTCGAACCGTAACTCGAACCCGAACTCGAACTCGATTCCAAACTCGACGTTTCGGGATCTGAAGCTAGAGAGGGGGCCTTTACACGAACTCATCAAAATCAAATCAATTGAACTCAAAGTCAAAAGGTAATCAAATGAACTCAAAGTCAAAGGCAAATCAAATGAACTCGACACATACATGTATATACATAGTCTCCCTCGTCACGCAACTGTCAGTCATTGTCAGGTCTCTCCTCACGCAACTGACATTGTCCTTGTCACAAGCCCGAGTGTACGCTCATTGAGCGTCTTGTTTTGACTATGACTAGGCAATGGTCATTTTGGACGAATTTTGATCATTAAAAATGGTCATTTTGGAAATATACCAATGGCTGGAAATTTTACGTTGTATTCCGATTAGTACTGATGTGAGGAAAGTCGATGAGCCGCAATTGTTGCCCTCAACCTCGCAAAATTCAAGGCAAAATGTGAAAAGCTAGCGCTTGATGTGCGATTATCTGCAGGTTTTATTACTGATACTTTCATTCCCTATATACATTTCAAAAATACCTATTGTGCCGAAATATGTTTCATTGATTTCTACTGTGCATACTAGTTTTCACGAGAAGTAGAAAGGAAAAAAGATCGAAAGAACGAAAGAACGAAAGAATGAAAGAACGAAAGAACGAGAGAACGAAATAACTAAAGAATGACTGAGAACGAAATAATGAAAGAACGAAAGAACGAAAGACGAACATGCCAAACGTCAGTAAATGTTGTGCTTTTTACACTTAAAGTTCATTCTACACTCTTGTTTGTTTCACAAAGAGCGACAACGTACAGCGATGTTCACTGTTTGTAAACATTGAGGTCACATTGACTTTGTAATGTTAATTTGCCAACAATGATTACAATAGCTCTTTATTTCATCAGCCAATCGATCTCTGGTTGGCACATTACTTAACAATGGCTTACGTCACAGCGATCATCTAAACTAGCATAAGCAATACTAGTATGCAGTATCATTTATATGACGACAACAAGATAGTTTTAGGCTTCGATCATATTTGCATGCAAGGTTAGCTTCATTAATCTAAACGAAGCCCGAGTGAATGCTGATAGAGTGACTTGTGCTTACGGTATGAAATTGATGGGAAAAATCAACCGTCGTCATTCCGACTGCTACACGAATGGGTCAGACTGGTTTGAGTCACACCGATTTCTCGTGTAATGTCAAAAGGGATGAGTTCAGACCGGTCTAGATTGCCGATTTTTCGAACCAGTAATTCATGTATTTGCATTGACAATGGTATTAATCACACACATCAAGTGTATATTACTTACGTTTTCAGTGATGTAATTAAGACCCACTTGCATAGACAATGGTACTATACACACATCAAGTGCATATTGTTAGCATGAGAAGATATCATATCTAATCACGTAAAGTAAACATTATTTCAAAACAAAAAACACGTTTCATCGATAATTATACAGAATATTACATGGTCGCTTGGAGATACGAATTTTATCTTCTCGTATTGAATATCTCGCTGCGCTCACTCGTGAAAGATATCATCAACACTCGAAGATAAAATTCGTATCTCCGCGCCCTGCATGTAATATCCTCTATGATTGCGGCTTATCTGATGGTCTGTACTCAAAACGTTCTCACGTAAAAACACTTTTAGATTTGACAAAAATAAACTATGAACTGCAATAACTCATGATAACTAATCACTCTTTAATCTTTAATCAGTTTAATTGCCAAATAGCAAGCTAATCAAGGCAATGGATGGTCATACATTAAACCGGTGATGTAAACTTAGTCAGTAGGTGTCGTAATACTATTTACAGTAGCCTTATAACAGAGACAGCTAGTGTTAGAGCATTAACAGCATCGGACGTTCCATATAAGTATGCGCAGCGGGCATAAAAAGAGTGCTTATACGCATGTGTAGCCTACGCTACGTTCTAGTAATGATTTAGATATCAGCAACAACAACAACAACAACAAATTCTACATCCGGATACGCAGCCAAGTAAGGTAAAAAAAAATCCCAACGCACTAATGATGGTGAAGGTAAGAAGGCAACCCTCGATAGTGTCCACGATATCACAAACTTCAACTATCAAAAACAATATCAATAGTTCAGATAGATACAACTAGAGAGCGACTAAAACAAAGTGGTGGCGAGGGGTGAGGTGCAGTGCAGTGTAGTTCAGTGCAGTGCAGTGTAGTGCAGTGTAGTGTAGTGTAGTGCAGTGTAGTGCAGTGTAGTACAGTGTAGTGCAGTGCAGTGTAGTGTAGTGCAGTGCAGTGTAGTACAGTGTAGTGTAGTGTAGTGTAGTGCAGTGTAGTGTAGTGTAGTGCAGTGCAGTGTAGTACAGTGTAGTGTAGTGTAGTGTAGTGTAGTGTAGTGTAGTGTAGTGCAGTGTAGTGTAGTGCAGTGTAGTGTAGTGTAGTGCAGTGCAGTGCAGTGTAGTGCAGTGTAGTGTAGTGTAGTGTAGTGCAGTGCAGTGTAGTGCAGTGTAGTGTAGTGTAGTGCAGTGTGTAGTGTAGTGCAGTGTAGTGTAGTGTAGTGTAGTGCAGTGCAGTGTAGTGCAGTGTAGTGTAGTACAGTGTAGTGTAGTGCAGTACAGTGTAGTGTAGTGTAGTGCAGTGCAGTGCAGTGTAGTGTAGTGTAGTGTAGTGCAGTGTAGTGCAGTACAGTGTAGTGTAGTGTAGTGTAGTGTAGTGTAGTGTAGTGTAGTGTAGTGTAGTGTAGTGTAGTGTAGTGTAGTGTAGTGTAGTGTAGTGTAGTGTAGTGTAGTGTAGTGTAGTGTAGTGCAGTGTAGTGTAGTGTAGTGTAGTGCAGTACAGTGTAGTGCAGTGCAGTGCAGTGTAGTGTAGTGTAGTGTGTAGTGTGTAGTGCAGTGCAGTGTAGTGTAGTGTAGTGTAGTGCAGTGCAGTGCAGTGTAGTGTAGTGTAGTGTAGTGTAGTGTAGTGTAGTGTAGTGTAGTGTAGTGTAGTGTAGTGTAGTGTAGTGTAGTGTAGTGTAGTGTAGTGTAGTGTAGTGTAGTGTAGTGTAGTGTAGTGTAGTGTAGTGTAGTGCAGTGCAGTGCAGTGTAGTGCAGTACAGTGTAGTGTAGTGTAGTGTAGTGTAGTGTAGTGTAGTGTAGTACAGTGTAGTGTAGTGTAGTGTAGTGTAGTGTAGTGTAGTGTAGTGTAGTGTAGTGTAGTGCAGTGTAGTGTAGTACAGTTTAGTGTAGTGTAGTGTAGTGTAGTGTAGTGTAGTGTAGTGTAGTGTAGTGCAGTGCAGTGCAGTGTAGTGTAGTGTAGTGTAGTGCAGTGCAGTGCAGTGCAGTGTAGTGTAGTGCAGTGTAGTGCAGTGTAGTGCAGTGGTAGTGTAGTGCAGTGTAGTGCAGTGTAGTGTAGTGCAGTGCAGTGTAGTGTACGTAGTGCAGTGTAGTGTAGTGTAGTGTAGTGCAGTGCAGTGTAGTGCAGTACAGTGTAGTGTAGTGCAGTGCAGTGTAGTGCAGTACAGTGTAGTGTAGTGTAGTGTAGTGTAGTGCAGTGTAGTGTAGTGTAGTGTAGTAGTGCAGTACAGTGTAGTGCAGTGCAGTGTAGTGCAGTACAGTGTAGTGTAGTGTAGTGTAGTGTAGTGTAGTGCAGTGTAGTGTAGTGTAGTGTAGTGTAGTGTAGTGTAGTGTAGTGTAGTGTAGTGTAGTGTAGTGTAGTGCAGTACAGTGTAGTGCAGTGCAGTGCAGTGTAGTGTAGTGTAGTATAGTGTAGTGTAGTGCAGTGCAGTGTAGTGTAGTGTAGTGTAGTGCAGTGTAGTGTAGTGCAGTACAGTGCAGTGCAGTGTAGTGTAGTGTAGTGTAGTGTAGTGTAGTGTAGTGTAGTGTAGTGTAGTGTAGTGTAGTGCAGTGCAGTGTAGTGTAGTGTAGTGCAGTACAGTGTAGTGCAGTGCAGTGCAGTGCAGTGTAGTGTAGTGTAGTGTAGTGTAGTGCAGTGCAGTGCAGTGCAGTGCAGTGTAGTGTAGTGTAGTGTAGTGTAGTGTAGTGTAGTGTAGTGTAGTGTAGTGTAGTGTAGTGTAGTGTAGTGTAGTGTAGTGTAGTGTAGTGTAGTGTAGTGTAGTGTAGTGTAGTGTAGTGCAGTACAGTGTAGTGTAGTGTAGTGTAGTACAGTGTAGTGCAGTGTAGTGTAGTAGTACAGTGTAGTGTAGTGTAGTGTAGTGTAGTGTAGTGTAGTGCAGTACAGTGTAGTGCAGTGCAGTGTAGTGCAGTACAGTGTGTAGTGTAGTGTAGTGTAGTGTAGTGTAGTGTAGTGTAGTGTAGTGTAGTGTAGTGTAGTGTAGTGCAGTGTAGTGTAGTGTAGTGTAGTGCAGTACAGTGTAGTGCAGTGCAGTGCAGTGTAGTGTAGTGTAGTATAGTGTAGTGTAGTGCAGTGCAGTGTAGTGTGTAGTGTAGTGTAGTGTAGTGTAGTGTAGTGCAGTGTACAGTGCAGTGTAGTGTAGTGTAGTGTAGTGTAGTGTAGTGTAGTGTAGTGTAGTGCAGTGCAGTGTAGTGTAGTGTAGTGCAGTACAGTGTAGTGCAGTGCAGTGCAGTGCAGTGTAGTGTAGTGTAGTGTAGTGCAGTGCAGTGCAGTGTAGTGTAGTACAGTGTAGTGTAGTGTAGTGTAGTGTAGTGTAGTGTAGTGTAGTGTAGTGTAGTGTAGTAGTGTAGTGTAGTGTAGTGTAGTGTAGTGTAGTGTAGTGCAGTACAGTGTAGTGTAGTGTAGTGTAGTACAGTGTAGTGCAGTGTAGTGTAGTACAGTGTAGTGTAGTGTAGTGTAGTGTAGTGTAGTGTAGTGTAGTGCAGTACAGTGTAGTGTAGTGTAGCGTAGTGTAGTGTAGCGTAGTGCAGTGTAGTGTAGTGTAGTGCAGTGTAGTACAGTGTAGTAGTGTAGTGTACGTAGTGTACGTAGTGTAGTGCAGTGTAGTGTAGTGTAGTGTAGTGTAGTGTAGTGTAGTGTAGTGCAGTGTGCAGTGCAGTACAGTGTAGTGTAGTGTAGTGTAGTGTAGTGTAGTGTAGTGTAGTGTAGTGCAGTGCAGTGTAGTGTAGTGTAGTGTAGTGTAGTGTAGTGCAGTGCAGTGCAGTGCAGTGCAGTACAGTGTAGTGTAGTGTAGTGTAGTGTAGTGTAGTGCAGTGTAGTGCAGTGTAGTGTAGTGCAGTGCAGTGTAGTGTAGTGTAGTGTAGTGTAGTGTAGTGTAGTGCAGTGCAGTGTAGTGTAGTGCAGTACAGTGTAGTGTAGTGTAGTGTAGTGTAGTGCAGTGCAGTGTAGTGCAGTGTAGTGTAGTGTAGTGTAGTGTAGTGTAGTGCAGTGCAGTGCAGTGCAGTGTAGTGTGTAGTACAGTGTAGTGTAGTGTGTAGTGTAGTGTAGTGTAGTGTAGTGTAGTGTAGTGCAGTGCAGTGCAGTGCAGTGTAGTGTAGTGTAGTGTAGTGTAGTGTAGTGTAGTGTAGTGTAGTGTAGTGTAGTGTAGTGCAGTGCAGTGCAGTGTAGTGTAGTGCAGTACAGTGTAGTGCAGTGCAGTGCAGTGCAGTGTAGTGTAGTGTGTGTAGTGTAGTGCAGTGCAGTGCAGTGTAGTGTAGTGTAGTGTAGTGTAGTGTAGTGTAGTGTAGTGTAGTGTAGTGTAGTGTAGTGTAGTGTAGTGTAGTGTAGTGTAGTGCAGTACAGTGTAGTGTAGTGTAGTGTAGTACAGTGTAGTGCAGTGTAGTGTAGTACAGTGTAGTGTAGTGTAGTGTAGTGTAGTGTAGTGTAGTGCAGTACAGTGTAGTGTAGTGTAGTGTAGTGTAGTGTAGTGTAGTGTAGTGCAGTGTAGTGTAGTGTAGTGCAGTGTAGTACAGTGTAGTGTAGTGTAGTGTACGTAGTGTAGTAGTAGTGTAGTGCAGTGTAGTGTAGTGTAGTGTAGTGTAGTGTAGTGTAGTGTAGTGCAGTGCAGTGTAGTGTAGTGTAGTGTAGTGTAGTGCAGTGCAGTGTGTAGTGTAGTGTAGTGTAGTGTAGTGTAGTGTAGTGTAGTGTAGTGTAGTGTAGTGTAGTGTAGTGTAGTGTAGTGTGTAGTGTAGTGTAGTGTAGTGTAGTGTAGTGTAGTGTAGTGTAGTGTAGTGTAGTGCAGTGCAGTGCAGTGCAGTGTAGTGTAGTGTAGTGTAGTGTAGTGTAGTGTAGTGTAGTGTAGTGTAGTGTAGTAGTGTAGTGTAGTGTAGTGTAGTGTAGTGTAGTGTAGTGTAGTGTAGTGTAGTGTAGTGTAGTGTAGTACAGTGTAGTGTAGTGTAGTGTAGTGTAGTGTAGTGTAGTGTAGTGTAGTGTAGTGTAGTGTAGTGCAGTGCAGTGTAGTGTAGTGTAGTGTAGTGTAGTGCAGTGCAGTGCAGTGCAGTGTAGTGTAGTGCAGTGTAGTGCAGTGTAGTGCAGTGTAGTGTAGTGCAGTGTAGTGCAGTGTAGTGTAGTGTAGTGCAGTGCAGTGTAGTGTAGTAGTGCAGTGTAGTGTAGTGTAGTGTAGTGCAGTGCAGTGTAGTGCAGTAGTGCAGTGTAGTGTAGTGCAGTGCAGTGTAGTGCAGTGCAGTGTAGTGTGTAGTGTAGTGTAGTGTAGTGTAGTGTAGTGTAGTGTAGTGTAGTGTAGTGTAGTGTAGTGTAGTGTAGTGCAGTGCAGTGTAGTGCAGTGTAGTGCAGTGTAGTGTAGTGTAGTGTAGTGTAGTGTAGTGTAGTGTAGTGTAGTGTAGTGTAGTGTAGTGTAGTGTAGTGTAGTGTAGTGTAGTGTAGTGTAGTGTAGTACAGTGCAGTGCAGTGCAGTGCAGTGCAGTGTAGTGTAGTGTAGTGTAGTGTAGTGTAGTGCAGTGCAGTGTAGTGTAGTGTAGTGTAGTGTAGTGCAGTGTAGTGTAGTGCAGTACAGTGCAGTGCTGTAGTGTAGTGTAGTGTAGTGTAGTGTAGTGTAGTGTAGTGTAGTGTAGTGCAGTGTAGTGTAGTGTAGTGTAGTGCAGTACAGTGTAGTGCAGTGCAGTGCAGTGCAGTGTAGTGTAGTGTAGTGTAGTGCAGTGCAGTGCAGTGTAGTGTAGTGTAGTGTAGTGTAGTAGTGTAGTGTAGTGTAGTGTAGTGTAGTGTAGTGTAGTGTAGTGTAGTGTAGTGTAGTGTAGTGTAGTGTAGTGTAGTGTAGTGCAGTACAGTGTAGTGTAGTGTAGTGTAGTACAGTGTAGTGCAGTGTGTAGTGTAGTGTAGTGTAGTGTAGTGTAGTGTAGTGTAGTGTAGTGTAGTGTAGTGCAGTGTAGTGTAGTGCAGTGCAGTGTAGTGCAGTACAGTGTAGTGTAGTGTAGTGTAGTGTAGTGCAGTAGTGTAGTGTAGTGTAGTGTAGTGTAGTGTAGTGTAGTGTAGTGTAGTGTAGTGTAGTGTAGTGTAGTGTACAGTGTAGTGCAGGTGCAGTGCAGTGTAGTGTAGTGTAGTATAGTGTAGTGTAGTGCAGTGCAGTGTAGTGTAGTGTAGTGTAGTGCAGTGTAGTGTAGTGCAGTGTAGTGCAGTGCAGTGTAGTGTAGTGTAGTGTAGTGTAGTGTAGTGTAGTGTAGTGTAGTGTAGTGCAGTGCAGTGTAGTGTAGTGTAGTGCAGTACAGTGTAGTGCAGTGCAGTGCAGTGCAGTGTAGTGTAGTGTAGTGTAGTGTAGTGCAGTGCAGTGCAGTGTAGTGTAGTGTAGTGTAGTGTAGTGTAGTGTAGTGTAGTGTAGTGTAGTGTAGTGTAGTGTAGTGTAGTGTAGTGTAGTGTAGTGTAGTGTAGTGCAGTACAGTGTAGTGTAGTGTAGTGTAGTGTAGTGTACAGTGTAGTGTAGTGTAGTGTAGTAGTACAGTGTAGTGTAGTGTAGTGTAGTGTAGTGTAGTGTAGTGCAGTACAGTGTAGTGTAGTGTAGTGTAGTGTAGTGTAGTGTAGTGTAGTAGTGTAGTGTAGTGTAGTGTAGTGTAGCAGTGTAGTGTAGTGTAGTGTAGTGTACGTAGTAGTGTAGTGTAGTGTAGTGCAGTGTAGTGTAGTGTAGTGTAGTGTGTGTAGTGTAGTGTAGTGCAGTGCAGTGTAGTGCAGTGTAGTGTAGTGTAGTGTAGTGTAGTGTAGTGTAGTGTAGTGTAGTGCAGTGCAGTGTAGTGTAGTGTAGTGTAGTGTAGTGTAGTGTAGTGCAGTGCAGTGTAGTGCAGTACAGTGTAGTGTAGTGTAGTGTAGTGTAGTGTAGTGTAGTGTAGTGCAGTGTAGTGTAGTGTAGTGTAGTGTAGTGCAGTGTAGTGTAGTGTAGTGTAGTGTAGTGTAGTGCAGTGCAGTGTAGTGTAGTGCAGTACAGTGTAGTGTAGTGTAGTGTAGTGTAGTGCAGTGCAGTGTAGTGCAGTGTAGTGTAGTACAGTGTAGTGTAGTGTAGTGCAGTGCAGTGCAGTGCAGTGTAGTGTAGTACAGTGTAGTGTAGTGTAGTGTAGTGTAGTGTAGTGTAGTGTAGTGTAGTGTAGTGTAGTGCAGTGCAGTGCAGTGCAGTGTAGTGTAGTGTAGTGTAGTGTAGTGTAGTGTAGTGTGTAGTGTAGTGTAGTGCAGTGCAGTGCAGTGTAGTGTAGTGCAGTACAGTGTAGTGCAGTGCAGTGCAGTGCAGTGTAGTGTAGTGTAGTGTAGTGTAGTGCAGTGCAGTGCAGTGTAGTGTAGTACAGTGTAGTGTAGTGTAGTGTAGTGTAGTGTAGTGTAGTGTAGTGTAGTGTAGTGTAGTGTAGTGTAGTGTAGTGTAGTGTAGTGCAGTACAGTGTAGTGTAGTGTGTAGTGTAGTAGTGTAGTGCAGTGTAGTGTAGTACAGTGTAGTGTAGTGTAGTGTAGTGTAGTGTAGTGCAGTACAGTGTAGTGTAGTGTAGTGTAGTGTAGTGTAGCGTAGTGCAGTGTAGTGTAGTGTAGTGCAGTGTAGTACAGTGTAGTGTAGTGTACGTAGTGTACGTAGTGTAGTGTAGTGTAGTGTAGTGTAGTGTAGTGTAGTGTAGTGTAGTGTAGTGTAGTGTAGTGTGTAGTGTAGTGTAGTGTAGTGTAGTGTAGTGCAGTGCAGTGTAGTGCAGTGCAGTGTAGTGTAGTGTAGTGTAGTGTAGTGCAGTGTAGTGTAGTGTAGTGTAGTGTAGTGCAGTGTAGTGTAGTGTAGTGTAGTGTAGTGTAGTGCAGTGCAGTGTAGTGCAGTACAGTGTAGTGTAGTGTAGTGTAGTGTAGTGTAGTGTAGTGTAGTGTAGTGCAGTGTAGTGCAGTGTAGTGTAGTGTAGTGCAGTGCAGTGTAGTGTAGTGTAGTGTAGTGTAGTGTAGTGCAGTGCAGTGTAGTGTAGTGCAGTGCAGTGTAGTGTAGTGTAGTGTAGTGTAGTGTAGTGCAGTGCAGTGCAGTGTAGTGTAGTACAGTGTAGTGTAGTGTAGTGTAGTGCAGTGCAGTGCAGTGCAGTGTAGTGTAGTGTAGTGTTGTAGTAGTGTAGTGTAGTGTAGTGTAGTGTAGTGTAGTGTAGTGTAGTGTAGTGTAGTGTAGTGTAGTGTAGTGTAGTGTAGTGTAGTGCAGTGCAGTGCAGTGCAGTGCAGTGCAGTGTAGTGTAGTGTAGTGTAGTGTAGTGTAGTGTAGTGTAGTGTAGTGTAGTGTAGTGTAGTGTAGTGTAGTGTAGTGTAGTGTAGTGTAGTGTAGTGTAGTACAGTGTAGTGTAGTGTAGTGTAGTGTAGTGTAGTGTAGTGTAGTGCAGTGCAGTGTAGTGCAGTGTAGTGTAGTGTAGTGTAGTGTAGTGTAGTGTAGTGTAGTGTAGTGTAGTGTAGTGTAGTGTAGTGTAGTGTAGTGCAGTGCAGTGCAGTGCAGTGCAGTGTAGTGTAGTACAGTGTAGTGTAGTCTAGTGTAGTGTAGTGTAGTGTAGTGTAGTGTAGTGTAGTGTAGTGCAGTGCAGTGTAGTGTAGTGTAGTGTAGTGTAGTGTAGTGTAGTGTAGTGTAGTGTAGTGTAGTGTAGTGCAGTACAGTGTAGTGTAGTGTAGTGCAGTGCAGTGTAGTGCAGTGTAGTACAGTGTAGTGTAGTGTAGTGCAGTGCAGTGCAGTGCAGCAGTGCAGTGTAGTGTAGTGTAGTGTAGTGTAGTGTAGTGTAGTGTAGTGTAGTGTAGTGTAGTGTAGTGTAGTGTAGTGTAGTGTAGTGCAGAACAGTACAGTGTAGTGCAGTGCAGTGCAGTGCAGTGCAGTGTAGTGCAGTGCAGTGCAGTGCAGTGCAGTGTAGTGTAGTGTAGTGTAGTGTAGTGTAGTGTAGTGTAGTGTAGTGTAGTGTAGTGTAGTGTAGTGTAGTGTAGTGTAGTGTAGTGTAGTGTAGTGTACGTAGTGTAGTGTAGTGCAGTGCAGTGTAGTGTAGTGCAGTGTAGTGTAGTGTAGTGTAGTGTAGTGTAGTGTACGTAGTGTACGTAGTGTAGTGTAGTGTAGTGTAGTGTAGTGTAGTGTAGTGCAGTGCAGTGCAGTGCAGTGCAGTGTAGTGTAGTACAGTGTAGTGCAGTGTAGTGTAGTGTAGTGTAGTGTAGTGTAGTGTAGTGTAGTGTAGTGTAGTGTAGTGTAGTGTAGTGTAGTGTAGTGTAGTGTAGTGTAGTGTAGTGTAGTGTAGTGTAGTGCAGTGTAGTGTAGTACAGTGTAGTGCAGTACAGTGTAGTGTAGTGTAGTGTAGTGTAGTACAGTGTAGTGTAGTGTAGTGTAGTGTAGTGTAGTGTAGTGTAGTGTAGTGTAGTGTAGTGTAGTGTAGTGTAGTGTAGTGTAGTGTAGTGTAGTGTAGTGTAGTAGTGTAGTGTAGTGTAGTGTAGTGTAGTGTAGTGTAGTGTAGTACAGTGTAGTGTAGTGTAGTGTAGTGTAGTGCAGTGCAGTGTAGTGTAGTGCAGTGTAGTACAGTGTAGTGTAGTGTAGTGCAGTGCAGTGCAGTGCAGTGTAGTGTAGTGTAGTGTAGTACAGTGTAGTGTAGTGTAGTGTAGTGTAGTGCAGTGTGTAGTGTAGTGTAGTGTAGTACAGTGTAGTGTAGTGCAGTGTAGTGTAGTACAGTGTAGTGTAGTGTAGTGTAGTGTAGTGTAGTGTAGTGTAGAACAATGTGGTGTGGTGTAGTGTAGTGTAGTGTAGTGTAGTGTAGTGTAGTGTAGTGTAGTGTAGTGTAGTGTAGTGTAGTGTAGTGTAGTGTAGTGTAGTGTAGTGTAGTGTAGTGTAGTGTAGTGTAGTGTAGTGTAGTGTAGTGTAGTGTAGTGTAGTGTAGTGTAGTGTAGTGTACGTAGTGTACGTAGTGTAGTGTAGTGTAGTGTAGTGTAGTGTAGTGTAGTGTAGTGTAGTGTAGTGTAGTGTAGTGTAGTGTAGTGTAGTGTAGTGTAGTGTAGTGTAGTGTAGTGTAGTGTAGTGTAGTGTAGTGTAGTGTAGTGTAGTGCAGTGCAGTGCAGTGCAGTGTAGTGCAGTGCAGTGCAGTGCAGTACAGTGTAGTGTAGTGTAGTGTAGTGTAGTGTAGTGTAGTGTAGTGTAGTGTAGTGTAGTGTAGTGTAGTGTAGTGTAGTGTAGTGTAGTGTAGTGTAGTGTAGTGTAGTGTAGTGTAGTGTAGTGTAGTGTAGTGTAGTGTAGTGTAGTGTAGTGTACAGTGTAGTGTAGTGTAGTGTAGTGTAGTACAGTGTAGTGTAGTGTAGTGTAGTGTAGTGCAGTGTAGTGTAGTGTAGTGCAGTACAGTGTAGTGCAGTGCAGTGTAGTGCAGTGTAGTGTAGTGCAGTACAGTGTAGTGTAGTGTAGTGTAGTGTAGTGTAGTGTAGTGTAGTGTAGTGTAGTGTAGTGTAGTGTAGTGTAGTGTAGTGTAGTGTAGTGTAGTGTAGTGTAGTGTAGTGCAGTGCAGTGTAGTGTAGTGTAGTGTAGTGCAGTACAGTGTAGTGTAGTGTAGTGTAGTACAGTGTAGTGTAGTGTAGAACAATGTGGTGTGGTGTAGTGTAGTGTAGTGTAGTGTAGTGTAGTGTAGTGTAGTGTAGTGTAGTAGTGCAGTGCAGTGCAGTGTAGTGTAGTGTAGTGTAGTGTAGTGTAGTGTAGTGTAGTGTAGTGTAGTGTAGTGTAGTGTAGTGTAGTGTAGTGTAGTGTAGTGTAGTGTAGTGTAGTGTAGTGTAGTGTAGTGTAGTGTAGTGTAGTGTAGTGTAGTGTAGTGTAGTGTAGTGTAGTGCAGTGCAGTGTAGTGTAGTGTAGTGTAGTGTAGTGCAGTACAGTGTAGTGTAGTGTAGAACAATGTGGTGTGGTGTAGTGTAGTGTAGTGTAGTGTAGTGTAGTGTAGTGTAGTGTAGTGTAGTGTAGTGTAGTGTAGTGTAGTGTAGTGTAGTGTAGTGCAGTGCAGTGTAGTGTAGTGTAGTGTAGTGTAGTGTAGTGCAGTGCAGTGCAGTGCAGTGTAGTGCAGTGCAGTGTAGTGCAGTGCAGTGTAGTGTAGTGTAGTGTAGTGTAGTGTAGTGTAGTGTAGTGTAGTGCAGTGCAGTGCAGTGCAGTGCAGTGTAGTGCAGTGCAGTGTAGTGCAGTGTAGTGTAGTGCAGTACAGTGTAGTGTAGTGTAGTGTAGTGTAGTGTAGTGTAGTGTAGTGTAGTGTAGTGTAGTACAGTGTAGTGTAGTGCAGTGCAGTGTAGTGTAGTGTAGTACAGTGTAGTGTAGTGTAGTGTAGTGTAGTGTAGTGTAGTGTAGTGTAGTGTAGTGTAGTGTAGTGTAGTGTAGTGTAGTGTAGTGTAGTGTAGTGTAGTGTACGTAGTGTACGTAGTGTACGTAGTGTAGTGTAGTGTAGTGTAGTGTAGTGTAGTGTAGTGTAGTGTAGTGCAGTGCAGTGCAGTGCAGTGTAGTGTAGTACAGTGTAGTGTAGTGCAGTGCAGTGCAGTGTAGTGTAGTACAGTGTAGTGTAGTGTAGTACAGTGTAGTGTAGTCTAGTGTAGTGTAGTGTAGTGTAGTGTAGTGTAGTGTAGTGTAGTGTAGTGTAGTGTAGTGTAGTGCAGTTAGTGTAGTGTAGTACAGTGTAGTGTAGTGTAGTGTAGTGTAGTG
This sequence comes from Actinostola sp. cb2023, assembly GCA_033675265.1. NCBI lineage: Eukaryota > Metazoa > Cnidaria > Anthozoa > Actiniaria > Actinostolidae > Actinostola > Actinostola sp. cb2023. Next base: position 235,654 of record JAUJYZ010001585.1, read on the forward strand.
TAGTGTAGTGTAGTGTAGTGTAGTGTAGTGTAGTGTAGTGTAGTGTAGTGTAGTGTAGTGTAGTGTAGTGCAGTGTAGTGTAGTGTAGTACAGTGAAGTGCAGTACAGTACAGTGCAGTGCAGTGCAGTGCAGTGCAGTGTAGTGTACTAGTGTAGTGTAGTGCAGTGCAGTACAGTGTAGTGTAGTGCAGTGCAGTGCAGTGTAGTGTAGTACAGTGTAGTGTAGTGTAGTACAGTGTAGTGTAGTGTAGTGTAGTGTAGTGTAGTGTAGTGTAGTGTAGTGTAGTGTAGTGTAGTGTAGTGTAGTGTAGTGTAGTGTAGTGTAGTGTAGTGTAGTGTAGTGTAGTGTAGTACAGTGTAGTGTAGTGCAGTGCAGTGTGTAGTGTAGTGTAGTACAGTGTAGTGTAGTGTAGTACAGTGTAGTGTAGTGCAGTGCAGTGTAGTGTAGTGTAGTGTAGTGCAGTGTAGTGTAGTGTAGTACAGTGTAGTGTAGTGTAGTGTAGTACAGTGTAGTGTAGTGCAGTGCAGTGTAGTGTAGTGTTGTGTAGTGCAGTACAGTGTAGTGCAGTACAGTGTAGTGTAGTGTAGTACAGTGTAGTGTAGTGTAGTACAGTGTAGTGTAGTGTAGTGTAGTGTAGTGTAGTGTAGTGTGTAGTGTAGTGTAGTGTAGTGTAGTGTAGTGTAGTGTAGTGCAGTGTAGTGCAGTGTAGTGCAGTGTAGTGTAGTGCAGTACAGTGTAGTGTAGTGTAGTGTAGTGTAGTGTAGTGTAGTGTAGTGTAGTGTAGTGTAGTGTAGTGTGTAGTACAGTGTAGTGTAGTGTAGAACAATGTGGTGTGTGTAGTGTAGTGTAGTGTAGTGTAGTGTAGTGTAGTGTAGTGTAGTGTAGTGTAGTGTAGTGTAGTGTAGTGTAGTGTAGTGTAGTGTAGTGTAGTACAGTGTAGTGTAGTGTAGAACAATGTGGTGTGGTGTAGTGTAGTGCAGTGTAGTGTAGTGCAGTACAGTGTAGTGTAGTGTAGTGTAGTGTAGTGTAGTGTAGTGTAGTGTAGTGTAGTGTAGTGTAGTGTAGTACAGTGTAGTGTAGTGTAGAACAATGTGGTGTGGTGTAGTGTAGTGTAGTGTAGTGTAGTGTAGTGTAGTGTAGTGTAGTGTAGTGTAGTACAGTGTAGTGTAGTGTAGTGTAGTCGGTAGTGTAGTGTGGTGTGGCGTAGTGTAGTGTAGTGCAGTGCAGTGTAGTGTAGTGTAGTGTAGTGCAGTACAGTGTAGTGCAGTGCAGTGCAGTGTAGTGTAGTGCAGTGTAGTGTAGTGCAGTGCAGTGCAGTGTAGTGTAGTGCAGTGTAGTGTAGTGTAGTACAGTGTAGTGTAGTGTAGTGTGTAGTGTAGTGTAGTGTAGTGTAGTGTAGTACAGTGTAGTGTAGTGTAGTGTAGTGTAGTGTAGTGTAGTGTAGTGTAGTGTAGTGTAGTGCAGTGTAGTGTAGTGTAGTGTAGTGTAGTGTAGTGTAGTGCAGTGCAGTGCAGTGCAGTGTAGTGTAGTACAGTGTAGTGTAGTGTAGTGTAGTCGGTAGTGTAGTGTGGTGTGGTGTAGTGTAGTGTGGTGTGGTGTGGTGTGGTGTGGTGTGGTGTGGTGTGGTGTGGTGTGGTGTGGTGTGGTGTGGTGTGGTGTGGTGTGGTGTGGTGTGGTGTGGTGTGGTGTGGTGTGGTGTGGTGTGGTGTGGTGTGGTGTGGTGTGGTGTGGTGTGGTGTGGTGTGGTGTGGTGTGGTGTGGTGTGGTGTGGTGTGGAGGAGTGGAGTGGAGTGGGCCGGAGTGGAGTGGAGGGGAGTGGAGTGTAACGGGAGGTGACGGTGTTGTGTTGTGTGGTGTAGTTTGGTACAGGCTTGGTGTCTTATAGTGCATGTGGATTGGTTTGGTGCATGTAAAGTCTATTTTGGTTCTTACGTTAAACGGCGTTAACTTACTGTGAAATATCTCTGTTTTGTCACTTCTGCACACACAATGCGATCCAATCTTGCTGCAAATAGTTCTTTCTTCTCCAAACATAAGCAGGAGATGATTGCTTCCAGAAATGCCTGTCTGGATTGCGGCAACGATGCCAGAGATGAAGCACATTCTTTTCATGATTATTTCCGTATTCCGTGTTTTCACTGCATTTGCGCCGCCTTTCATGAATGACATCGTATTTTTGTGGTCCGGTTGACTGAAAACAACTATCTGCACAAATAACGAACTGACGTTCTCGTTCTCTTTGCGTCGTCAAACATAGGCATTTCACGTTGTAGTTTAGCACAGAACGCCTGGACTTGAGACCATATCGTGCTCATTTCTTGCATTCCAACAAGAAGTTATTGACAGCATAGAGTCTATCGAAACATGTATGGCCTTTACTCTATCGTATAACACAACAATACACCGGACAAAACGCACCCTCTTCACATCTTGAAAATTCTTTGGAAATATGTTCAAACCCTTGGAAATCCGTTAACTAATATTGCCATTGGAATTCCAAGGTTTGACTGGAAGAGCGCGCATTTTTTAAGTTGAACTGAATGATCTATAGCTATGAGCTATGTACGTTTTGTTGTCTAACGGCATTAACGATCAGGGTAGCAAAGAGAGGGTCATGATCACGGGCCATTTTTTTGTGAATTCACGCGTCACGGATAACAAGGAAGTCGTACTTTTGTCCGGTCAATTACGTTTCACAGTCTGAGCATAACAGCGGTAGCCTGCGTAGCGGCGCTCTTTCCTCCTCCCCCCAGAGCGCCGCTACGCAGGCTATAACAGCGGCAAATCACGAATCACAGTCGGTCAAAAGGGATGAACACGCATCACAGGAAACATAAATTCACGCATCACGCTCGAATTTGTATGAATTTCACGATTTACGCTCCATATTTGGTCAAATGACGCGTCACGCCTTTGCTACCCTGAACGATGATTATCACGATCATACGTGACATTGATATCACTTGATACTTACTGCTCCCTCGTTATGGTTAAACCATATGACAATCCCCAAACCTCCTGTGATAACAAGCTAAGGATAAAATAACGCCGATAGTATAGTATAATAACACAAACACAAAACGACGAAAAACACAATATTTGAAGGTTCCCTACGGAGTTGGTATATACTAAAACTTCGTCTCGATAAATATTGGACATTGTTATGGATAGCTGTGTGTCATGATCAGTCGTAAGCTCTGATTGGTTGACTTGTTGTCACGTGGTCACGACTAACATTGAATGATTTTACTATATAGCTCAATCTACTTCCTGTAACATCGCGCGCTCTGATTGGTTGCCTTCAAGCGTTATTTTCCATGTATATATTTGTCTACTGCAACGTGCAGTGATTTTACTTTGAAATAATTAGTCTTAAGAGTTCTATATATTACACAACAATGTGCAGTAATTTTACTATATGGCTCAATCTACTTCCGGTAACATCGCGCGCTCTGATTGGTTGCTTTCAGACGTTATTTTCCCCGTATATATTTTCCTACTGCAACGTGCAGTGATTTTACTTTGAAATAATTAGTCTTAAGAGTTCTATATATGACACAACAATGTGCAGTAATTTTACTATATGGCTCAATCTACTTCCGGTAACATCGCGCGCTCTGATTGGTTGCTTTCAGACGTTATTTTCCCCGTATATATTTTTCTACTGCAACGTGCAGTGATTTTACTCTGAAATAATTAGTCTTAAGAGTTCTATATATGACACAACAATGTGCAGTAATTTTACTATATGGCTCAATGTACTTCCGGTAGCATCGCGCGCTCTGATTGGTTGCCTTCAAGCGTTATTTTCCATGTATATATTTGTCTACTGCAACGTGCAGTGATTTTACTTTGAAATAATTAGTCTTAAGAGTTCTATATATGACACAACAATGTGCAGTAATTTTACTATATGGCTCAATGTACTTCCGGTAGCATCGCGCGCTCTGATTGGTTGCCTTCAAGCGTTATTTTTTCCGTCTATATTTTTCTACTGAAGAAAAGTTATAAAACAATAACAAACATAGTTTATGTTGTAAAAAAATATTTGTGCTTATTCTAAATTATGGCCAGCAAACTAGATCAGTCCTCAGTCAATGCAGATATATAGTAAAGTAAGGTACATGGAAAACACGACAACATAAAACTAATTGTCATTAATATATCCCGCTTGGAATCACGATCCGTGCCGGGCAATCATGATTTGTTAAGCGATATATACTGATGTCAAAACCATGGTTTGAAACGTTATTTTTATGACAATAATAGTACGTCGGATAGATGTGGGATCGAACAGACCGGTATGCTCGAGAGTCCAGCAGTGCTCTTCGGCAGACTATCAAGTCTATCAACAAACTTCAGCTGCTTTTAAAACAAGCATAAAATGATCTCCTAAATTCTAATAGAACTGGTCAGGAAAGATTTGTATGTTTTTGACGCTCTCTCACGCAAACACGCAAGCTTCACTGAATAGTCGAGCTAGTTACAGACGTCAGTAATTGTCACTATCAATTCAAAAATGAAACAAAATCAATCATACCAAAATGCCAGACCATAAACCCGAGCCATCCGTAGGGATTCCAAGCGGTGTGACGCGGACAATCCACACAATGCCCGCTATGAAGTCACCGACGCCACAGAGAAAGATGAAGATCCCAATAATTCCAGCACCATTGGATTCCCATTTGTTGACTTTATAATCGCAGCTTGTCATGGTTAGATCTTCTCGTTATCATCTACCACAGACTTCTTGCTGCACGGACATGCAGGCTGACAAACAGGAAAACTGCTGCTCTGCATGAATGACGCGTAATCATTCAGACAACCAATCATGCATACCGTAAAGTTCTGAAAGTAGCGAGGTCGTTACTTTCGGATTTAGCAACATACCGTGTACCTTAAACGACATCGTGTACCATGTATGGTATTTTAACAAACAACAAATATTCACAGGATCTAGAACTTATTTTATTATGACTATTTCTTTTGTTACATTTGCTTATCAGTGTAGCAGGAAATGTTCTGGGTCTTTATAATTACGTGCTGTTTGCTAGTGCTACTTCGTCATATAATATAATCATCGCTCTAGAGAGAGGGGGGGGGGGGGGTCGCTACTCTCGGGGGGATCGCTACTTTCGGGGGGTCGTTACTTTCGGGATTTGTTAGCAAGCATCAATTTTTACTGTTACTTTCGGGGGGGAGGGGGGTCGCTACTTTCAGGGAGTCGTTACTTTCGGAACTTTACGGTAATTACCTACAACCTGAATCTCAATTAATGTGGACATTTTGACATCGAACGGGCCAGAGACCAATAAAAACCTTGTATTTATACTGGGATTTATAGTTTGCAACAACCACTCGCCTTTGTCAAACCTGAGTTTTACAAATGTACACTTGAGAGTAATCTCGCAATCTGACTGGCTGGTTTGCCGTTGTTCAGTGAGTACAAATACTAGGTAATTTGACACGTTAATAAAGGTTATTATTATTATTCAAACCGCCCCAATAGTCCCACGGGAGATGATTTAATGATATACAAGACTATATAACAAGAGTCCTGTAATTAACATATTGTAGTTGACCAAACCAGCGGGACGAACAACGTCGAACCTTTTACCTTCCGCAATATGCTCACTCCTGGCCGTCCTTCGTCAACCATGCGGTTGCCGAGTACTCATTTTACGGTAGTATATCTTGTTTGGGCCGTACGTTCGTACGGAATTCAATGGTTTAAAGTTCTTCTATTTTGTGTCAGTTCACAGGAGCTTTGCTGTTGTTTAACTCATTTCGTACGACGCTGGCAACTGTACCGCCACAAGCCTTACTACTTTTCATGTTTCGATACTCGCTTTACTTTTCTCAGCCGGCATAGCCACACGGTACAGTACATTACACGACCTCCCTGACTAAGTCTACATGCTACCTTTTTCGCTTGTTTAGTCGTGTTCTTCGCTTTAGCACCTAGTGCACGTGTCAGGATAAAATTTGTGTGCTTCGGGAAGACGTAGACGTAGGTCAGTGTCTCTTACTATGTGCGCGGCTATTCGGGTTTTATTGCATCGGTATTATTCGTGCCTTTCATCCAGTTTTCAGTAGTGGTTGCTATTCTATCGTTAGTTTGTATTCGGTCCGCTAATTAGTCATTTTATTGCACGGGTATTCTTGCCCTTCGCTCGTTTTAGGGTTTTGGCTTCTTGGCCGGACCGGCACAGGTTTCTCTTCGGTCTTTAGTCAGCCTTGTCGGATGTGCTCGGTCAGCTTTCTATAGCAGTCTCGGTTTTGACTTATCACACGGTAATATATTCTTAGCAGGTTTCCGACTTCAGGACTTATATGTAGGTGTTTTATTTCCTCTGGTAATTTTTTTCGAATTTGCATAGGTATGTCGTTGTATTTTCGTGGTATGTCACCTCTATGCATCGCCGGTTGGTTCAATTTTTAGTCAGTATTCTTGTTGGAGCCTGTTTCGCAAGGGTTAACACCCGGGGGTTAACATCGGTGTGCAGGCAGAATGTCAGGGGAAAGCCACTACTGCAGGAAAGACACCTCAGAGATGCTGGATTTCGAATCGCAGTCTACACGGACAGCTTCGCAGGACGCTGAGGTGGCCAAGTACCGACAGGTATATCTTGATTTGGACAGCTCGGGGGAAAGTTAATGGTTAATATTGCTTTATTTTTCGTGTCAGGTTGCAGGAACTCTGGCCGTCCAACGTGAACGTTAACCATGTGCTTTCCTAGGACTAGCTTCGCCCGGCGCGGTAGTATACTGCAGTGTGGGACCACTGCTCAGGCGAAATTTAATACCGTTCAAATTGATCTATTTTCGTATCAGGTTGTAGTATAGGAAGCTTTCTTGTTGTCATCGTGCCAGTTCATCGACTGGTTGCCGCCACTCCTGGCCGTCCAACGAGTGAACCAAATGCAATATTAATGTGCTTACCAAGTACTATAGAGCCTTACGGTAGTATGTTTTGCATGTGTTGGCCCTCTCGGGCGAAAATGGTTAACATTGTTCTATTTTCGTGTCAGGTTTGCTGGAACTCTTTTTCCGTACTCCTGGTCGTCCAACGTCAACCATGTGCTTGGAAATTTATTTGAACTTGTGCCTCTCGGGCCGGGCACAGATACTGAACTGGGTTCAGGTGCCGTTAGGTGGGATTGGCGTATAGCTGAACTCGGTGTTCAGCCAAATTTATTTAGTTTGGGCCTTTCGGGCCAGCCGGCACGGATACTGAACTGGGTTCAGGTGCCGTTAGGTGGGATTGGCGTATAGCTGAACTCGGTGTTCAGCCAAATTGATTTAGTTTGGGCCTTTCGGACCAGCCGGCACGGATACTGAACTGGGTTCAGGTGCCGTTAGGTGGGATTGGCGTATAGCTGAACTCGGTGTTCAGCCAAATTGATTTAGTTTGGGCCTTTCGGGCCAGCCGGCACGGATACTGAACTGGGTTCAGGTGCCGTTAGGTGGGATTGGCGTATAGCTGAACTCGGTGTTCAGCCAAATTGATTTAGTGTGGGCCTTTCTGGCCAGCCGGCACGGATACTGAACTGGGTTCAGGTGCCGTTAGGTGGGATTGGCGTATAGCTGAACTCGGTGTTCAGCCAAATTGATTTAGTTTGGGCCTTTCGGGCCAGCCGGCACGGATACTGAACTGGGTTCAGGTGCCGTTAGGTGGGATTGGCGTATAGCTGAACTCGGTGTTCAGCCAAATTGATTTAGTTTGGGCCTTTCGGGCCAGCCGGCACGGATACTGAACTGGGTTCAGGTGCCGTTAGGTGGGATTGGCGTATAGCTGAACTCGGTGTTCAGCCAAATTGATTTAGTTTGGGCCTTTCGGGCCAGCCGGCACGGATACTGAACTGGGTTCAGGTGCCGTTAGGTGGGATTGGCGTATAGCTGAACTCGGTGTTCAGCCAAATTTATTTAGTTTGGGCCTTTCGGGCCAGGCACGGATGACTGAACTGGGTTCAGGTGCCGTTAGGTGGGATTGGCGTATAGCTGAACTCAGTGTTCAGCCAAATTGATTTAGTTTGGGCCTTTCTGGCCAGCCGGCACGGATACTGAACTGGGTTCAGGTGCCGTTAGCTGTGTTTGGCGTATAGCTGAACTCGGTGTTCAGCCAAATGTATTTAGAGGGGGCCTTTCGGGCCAGGCACAGATACTGAACTGGGTTCAGGTGGTGTTTGGCGTATAGCTGAACTCGGTGTTCAGCCAAATTTATTTAGAGTGGGCCTCTTGGGCCAGGCACAGATACTGGACTGGGTTCAGGTGCCGCTAGGTGTGCTTGGCGTATAGCTGCATGGCAGTCGGTGCTCAGTCAAATTATTTAGTTTGGGCCTCTCGGGCCGGGCACAGATACTGAACTGGGTTCAGGTGCCGTTATAGTGGCATGTTTGGCGTATAGCTGGCATTCGGTGTTCAGCCAAATCTATCTAAGTTGGGCCTTTCGGAGAATATTTTGGCTGGGGACTTGCCGGAATGTGCCTTTTGTTATGCTGTGGTGAGGTCCTTTGTTGGTTAACATGCCCGGGGCTATCTAAAGCCCTTTGTGCCCGATCCTTGCGATTGCGCCGTGGACTGTTAACTACCATTGGCCCCTCCCTCAGTGTTTTGAAACACGAGTCACTGAAAGCTGGCTGGCGCGTTACGGAATGCGTGTATAAGGTGTTACAATATGCCCCATATATATATGAAATAAGGAAAGGGAACTAAGTGAAAGCAAATCAAAGAAATAGAAGAGTGAAATTAAAGATGGTAAATACACGAAAAAAGAGAGACGAAGAAACCAGCCAGTATGACCGTAAGATTAGATGTGAAGGGAGGGACCAATGGTGGTCAGACGTAACGGCATGCAAATAATGGATGATCGTGGATCAAGTGGTAAAACAAAAAACCTGAATCAACAAATCAGTCTTGGAAGAAGGAATTTTGAGTAGTGGGGGAGGAAGATGCGAAAGAAGGGATTGGAATAAGGATTGGAAATAAGGATTGGGTGTGAGGATTGGGAGTAAGGGATAGAGATTGAGAAATAAGGATTGGGTGTGAGGATTGGGAGTAAGGGATAAAGTTTGAGGTTTGGGGAATGGGGAATGGGGGAATAATTTACTACGGAATCATGTTGGGGACGTGAATTGGAAAGAGAGGGCAGAACGTCGGAACGAACGGATCCATGGTAATTGTTCCAACCGCTGGAACAATGGATCTTAATCATTCCCCATTCTTAATCATCGATCCGTGGGACAATGGCGGTTTGGATATACTACTATTCAAACCGCCCCAATAGTCCCACGGGAGATGATTTAATGATATACAAGACTATATAACAAGAGTCCTGTAATTAACATATTGTAGTTGACCAAACCAGCGGGACGAACAACGTCGAACCGGACACTTCCGGCACGCGAGGGGGCGGGTGGGGTGGACACAGCTGTTGTTTCAGCCAGGCAGGAGGTGGACATGCCTTGGGACCACAGGCTAGCTACTCTTTCGTAAATGTTTTACGTTGTGTCCAGCAAGCATTCTGGGTGCGGCTACGATTTTGTCTTCCCTCCCACCCTCCCTAACGACCGTCTCGGCAGCCTTTGTCCCTCCGGATCCATTTCCATTGTTCCAACCGCTGGAACAATGGATCTTAATCATTCCCCATTCTTAATCATCGATCCGTGGGACAATGGCGGTTTGGATATACTACTATACACAGTGCTTACGACAGCATGTCACTACTTGTCACGCAATCTTTTCCTACCTTATATCAGTTTCAGTAAAACTCAAAGCCTTTCCCGCTTTCACAGACTAAATAATGATAATTGTTGTAAAAAAATGCCGTGGTCCATTGCGATTGCAACAAAATGCAAAATACAACCTCGGAGTCCTACCTACAAATCAATATTTATTTACATATGCATCCGACAACTTCTAAACAATTCCGTCTGCTCTGCCGTGGGAAGAGAACTATTTACATCTGCGTTAAATCATGTTATATATGCATATATCTTTGCATGTGCAATACCATATTAACTACTAACAGTGCATATGTCTTTTAACAGATGGTCATATGGGATACTTCTTTGGGAGATATACTCGTTGGGTAAGTCAAACTTTAAAATAACTCAGTCCATAGCAAATAAATGAGTTAAAGACGTCGAAAATAGATGCCGACGGACTTCATGACTAAGAACACATATAGTCACCAATGGGGCAAAACTTGCTTGTATCTCTTAATTTTTCTATTTTTGATTTCGGAAGAACATGTTACTATTAGATGGGATTTATCTCCAGGAATTAAAATATAGAGTTAATTGAAATACACAAACATTATATTTAATGTGGAGCGATATCCCTATTGCTGGTACGTTTGCAATGATATCAATCCTTGGAGATTTCAAGTATAAAGCTAATGAGGAATGCTTTGTTATCGGGAACCAACATGGCCGCCATGACGTCACGTGAAAACCAGCAATACCATTTAGTGGTCATCTCAGTCAAGTATATACTCGTCTATTTTAAAATGAAATGCTTTGTTTACAGGAGGAGCGCCGTACCCTACCATTACCAACGCCCAATTAGTACATTTGCTAAGAAGAGGTCACAGGATGGACAAACCTGATCTCTGTCCAGAAGACATGTAAGAAGCAGATTAAATAATACCGTGAAGCCATAGCAACCATGAAAATGAGTCACTGCGAGCTGTTCAACTTCTGACGATCTTATTTACTGTTGCTATCGATCTGGATGTTATCAATTACTCGGTCCAGGCCTCGAATTATTATGGCATTAATGCCCAACTTGCTCAAAGAACATTGCGCGCGATCCTAAACGTCTCCTGTTATATCCCTCATGTAGGTATGAAATAATGACCAACTGTTGGCAAGAGCATGTACAAGATCGGCCATCATTCTATGACGTCATACAGAGAGTTGAGATACTGATGACACGTGACAAATCGTACGTTGACTTCATGGGAATCAAGGAAGATGACTAGTGTTATCTGGTACCTTCATTTAACAGCGTTCCAGATAGTGAATCATCGGAGGAAGAGACAGCTCTATTTTGAATTTACAAAAATGAAAAACGTCAAATATATATTTGTATTTACAAAGCAAACAAATCAATTTACTTTAAAAACTAAAGCAAGAATCGTGAATTTAATAACTATGTATAACTTGTGACAAGACATTTTAATTGAGGTATCGATCTAATTTATAATGAAGTACTCTACTCAAAATTTGTCAATTGAGTTCAAAACATCTAGGTAAGCAAGACAACAATGGTTGTACCTTCGCGTGGCTCGGATGACCACGTTAAATGTCGGTCCCGTCTCTCCACACTCCATTGCATTGAACCGGAGGGACGTAAAAGAACCCACACCACTGTTCGACTAAGAGTAGGGCACGAAGTTCCTGGTGTGTGTGGTCTCTACAGTGCTTACCATTTACCGGAAAACCCGGTTGGAGAAACAAATGGTATGTGTCATCGGAAAGTTCCTGAAAACTCGGTCTAGCGATTGACTGAGGTAATCCACTTTTCCCGCTCCTTTCGGTTTTTCCGTAGACACGTGTACTGAACCGGAACTGCACACATATCTTTTTTCAAAACGGAATTTCCGTTTTTTCCGGGTAAATGGTAAACACCCCTGGCCAACTGACTCGCAGCAATGTCTGCCTTCGTATATACAGCTAATTGTATAATCGTTGTCGGCGATCGACTTCAAGCCTACGCGACTAGACCGAAGAGGAGTATGGGTAAAAATCAACGAGTCTATAAAACACTATCAAAAAGGAACGTCTTTCCTTGTTTTAAAACACGTAGGCATACATTTACAGATTCACCTGCCATTGTCACCAAATACGAAAAGCATGCATGCAAGTGAATTATCATATTTACCCATACTCCCTTTCGGTCTAGTCGCGTAGGCTTGAAGTCGATCGCCGACAACGTTTTCTGAATTAGCTGTATATGCGTAACTTTACATAGTTTCAAATAAATGAATGAATGAATGAATGAATGTTCTTATCAGTGCCGCAATATGACATTCATTATCGTTATTTTATGGCGTGGTTATGTATTACTTCGTCTTCTTTCTTAGTTACTGAACCTCGAGCAAACGAGAAGCCTCGCAGACTGTCTGATGTCTTTCATTGTCCAACAAATCAACAACGGATTCAACAGGGAGTTGAAAATCACTGCTGTAACGGCGAATTGCAAAGCAACTGCTAACGATAATTGGCTGCCGATGATCCCCATCAACACTACCACACATAAGAAAGGGACATATGAAAATATGAAGGCAGAATACATTACCATCATGCCTAGCGTGCGCTTCTTATATCGAGCCAAGTCCAAGAGCTTGTCGTTGTCGTTGCCGTCTATTGCAACTGCGCATGTCTGGTCGTGGATTTGCTGCTGATGACGTAAGACTATCCGGTAGATTCTCACGAAAGAGACTATGGATATGATGATGCAAGCAACGTCTAGTAGTATCACTACGACGCTATAACTTTTGATGCATAGCAAGTTTAAAGTGGCGAGCAGGCTTGATACTACAAAGAATATACCTACAACAACGTAGACTCGTGAGTTTGTGACTATAGTATTGTACCTTAGTGCATAATGCAGTAGTAGTAGTCTATCAATGCTTATAGCAGTGAACACCAAGAAAGACATTTGAGCGAAGAAAGTGAGCAGACACCTGCTTACAGCCTGCAGTTCACACTTCACGGATAAGGGTATATTTCTGACATTAGAAACCAACAATGCGACAAAGATGGGCTGTGTGAGTCCAACACAACAGTCTGTACTTGCTAGAGCACATATTAGAACGTTGGATGGAGTACGAAGTGATGTTGTCCTCCAAACGGCTACCAACAAAACCAAATTAATGATGACCGTAGGGATGGTGAATATACCATTAAGGATTGCATTGATCATGTACACGCTTCTCGGTAGAACAACACCGTATTCAGAAATGGCATCGTGTTCGATATTTGCGCATTTTTGCCCAATAGAAAGATTACGATCATCTAAAACCATATTCTTTGAAGCCCATCGAAAATATAGCAAAGAAGGCGATCAACTTTTGCTCTGTGAAGGATGTGATAAAGATTGTAGTATAAACTAATAAGTCCGTTGTCATGGCGTTGTGGTACATTAATCCTTTGCAAAACCGTTTCTGGGACTAATTACAAGAAACCAATAAAACAGTATATTTATAGGCAAGTTTTGACTTTAGAAATGAAAAACACATTTGTGGTAGAAGTAACACCATCATGCCAAAACTGAGACATTTAATCAACAGAATTTTAATTACTCTGTCTTTTAATAATAAAATTATTTCAGTTTTAATAACCAAAGAACATTTGATCGGATTGATTACAGCTGCAGTTGCAATTTTGTGCGAATATTACTGGAAAGGTTAATAACCATAGAACATTTGATCGGATTGATTACAGCCGCAGTTGCAATTTTGTGCGAATATTAGAAAACTTTAATAACCACAGAACATTTGATCGGATTGATTACAGCCGCAGTTGCAACTTTGTGCGAATATTAGAAAACATTAATAACCACAGAACAGATGATCGGATTGATTACAGCCGCAGTTGGAACTTTGTGCGAATATTAGAAAACTTTAATAACCACAGAACATTTGATCGGATTGATTACAGCCGCAGTTGCAATTTTGTGCGAATATTACTGGAAAGGTTAATAACCATAGAACATTTGATCGGATTGATTACAGCCGCAGTTGCAATTTTGTGCGAATATTAGAAAACTTTAATAACCACAGAACATTTGATCGGATTGATTACAGCCGCAGTTGCAACTTTGTGCGAATATTAGAAAACATTAATAACCACAGAACAGATGATCGGATTGATTACAGCCGCAGTTGGAACTTTGTGCGAATATTAGAAAACTTTAATAACCACAGAACATTTGATCGGATTGATTACAGCCGCAGTTGCAACTTTGTGCGAATATTAGAAAACGTTAATAACCACAGAACAGATGATCGGATTGATTACTTTTGTGCGAATATTACTGGAAAATTTAATAACCATAGAACACATTTGATCGGATTGATTACAGCCGCAGTTGCAATTTTGTGCGAATATTACTGGAAAATTTAATAACCATAGAACATTTGATCGGATTGATTACAGCCGCAGTTGCAATTTTGTGCGAATATTATTGGAAAATTTAATAACCATAGAACATTTGATCGGATTGATTACAGCCGCAGTTGCAATTTTGTGCGAATATTACTGGAAAATTTAATAACCATAGAACATTTGATCGGATTGATTACAGCCGCAGTTGCAATTTTGTGCGAATATTAGAAAACTTTAATAACCACAGAACATTTGATCGGATTGATTACAGCCGCAGTTGCAACTTTGTGCGAATATTAGAAAACTTTAATAACCACAGAACATTTGATCGGATTGATTACAGCCGCAGTTGCAACTTTGTGCGAATATTAGAAAACGTTAATAACCACAGAACAGATGATCGGATTGATTACTTTTGTGCGAATATTACTGGAAAATTTAATAACCATAGAACATTTGATCGGATTGATTACAGCCGCAGTTGCAACTTTGTGCGAATATTACTGGAAAGTTTAATAACCATAGAACATTTGATCGGATTGATTACAGCCGCAGTTGCAACTTTGTGCGAATATTAGAAAACTTTAATAACCACAGAACAGATGATCGGATTGATTGATTACTTTTGTGCGAATATTACTGGAAAATTTAATAACCATAGAACATTTGATCGGATTGATTACAGCCGCAGTTGCAACTTTGTGCGAATATTACTGGAAAGTTTAATAACCATAGAACATTTGATCGGATTGATTACAGCCGCAGTTGCAACTTTGTGCGAATATTAGAAAACGTTAATAACCACAGAACAGATGATCGGATTGATTACTTTTGTGCGAATATTACTGGAAAATTTAATAACCATAGAACATTTGATCGGATTGATTACAGCCGCAGTTGCAACTTTGTGCGAATATTAGAAACTTTAATAACCACAGAACATTTGATCGGATTGATTACAGCCGCAGTTGCAACTTTGTGCGAATATTAGAAAACGTTAATAACCACAGAACAGATGATCGGATTGATTACTTTTGTGCGAATATTACTGGAAAATTTAATAACCATAGAACATTTGATCGGATTGATTACAGCCGCAGTTGCAACTTTGTGCGAATATTACTGGAAAGTTTAATAACCATAGAACATTTGATCGGATTGATTACAGCCGCAGTTGCAACTTTGTGCGAATATTAGAAAACGTTAATAACCACAGAACAGATGATCGGATTGATTACTTTTGTGCGAATATTACTGGAAAAATTTAATAACCATAGAACATTTGATCGGATTGATTACAGCCGCAGTTGCAACTTTGTGCGAATATTACTGGAAAGTTTAATAACCATAGAACATTTGATCGGATTGATTACAGCCGCAGTTGCAACTTTGTGCGAATATTACTGGAAAGTTTAATAACCATAGAACATTTGATCGGATTGATTACAGCCGCAGTTGCAACTTTGTGCGAATATTACTGGAAAGTTTAATAACCATAGAACATTTGATCGGATTGATTACAGCCGCAGTTGCAACTTTGTGCGAATATTACTGGAAAGTTTAATAACCATAGAACATTTGATCGGATTGATTACAGCCGCAGTTGCAACTTTGTGCGAATATTACTGGAAAATTTAATAACCACAGAACATTCGATCGGATTGATTACAGCCGCAGTTGCAACTTTGTGCGAATATTACTGGAAAATTTAATAACCATAGAACATTTGATCGGATTGATTACAGCCGCAGTTGCAACTTTGTGCGAATATTACTGGAAAGTTTAATAACCATAGAACATTTGATCGGATTGATTACAGTCGCAGTTGCAACTTTGTGCGAATTAGAAAGCTTTTTAAAGCTATTAAAATAGCTTTCAAATTTCATCTCTTCTACGGATGTACATTACACTGGCACAATTCAAAGTTGAAGAAATACAATTTTGAATGTCATCGTAATTGATTAGCATCGGAACTTGAACCTATTTTCACTGAGGAACTAAAATTAAAATGTGTTTCTTAATCTTCTTATAACTGCCTATGACGTGAAACGTTTATTGCCTCTAATAACGTATCACTAACAAAGTCATAATCAAATGTCTGTGAAACCGGAATGTTTCACCAGAAATTTCAGGGAAACGCATCAGTCGGTATGACGTCACTTGGTTTGCTAACCCACAAAATTAAAGTACTAGTGCGCTGACAATGTCATGATTTATTCTGATCAATAAGAGTACAGACACATAAAAACTAGATCTCGATTTGTCAGTAAAAAGAGTTTTGGATATCTTTGGATATCTTATGGCATGGTCATGCATCCATTAGCAACACAAGAAGATCATCTGCCAGATGATTTAGTTTTGTTTAGGTATTTCTACCTAAGAGAGCATAAATATGCTTCTTGATCATTCCTATATAAGATTAATTTATATTGATATTTTCCATTATTTTTACTTGATGCAATCGGATTAGTCTCTTTCGCAGCCTTTTTTAGTCTCGTTCCATTCCCCTGCAGTCCTAAAACGGCTGCGAAGGAAACTACAATCTAATTGGCTCTAGAACAATGGACTATAGTTCTATAAATAGCCTGATCTGGTAATAGGATGGCTCACCGACCTAATACGGTATATGAAATGGAGGTTCATGATAACTTGTAATTTTGTGCCGGTGTATGTCTTTTATTGTACACCCGCTGACCATCTGAGCTGTCACTGTTCAGCTGCTCGATGGAGATCAGCCAATTTTCTCAGCACCAACATGCCACTTGTTTCATGGCCCTTCTGATTTCTGGCATAGTACAACATATCATAATTGGCATTAACAACGCGTTGAAAAACACCAAAGTAATTGAATAGATTTGGGCAGTAGCATAATCGATGTCACGCTGCTCCAACGTCGTCATGATCACAACAAGACAAATATACGGAAAATACGACAAGAGAAAAACAAGATAGATAACCATCATGCTTAGCGTACGCTTCTTGAATCGAGCCAAGTCCAAAAGCTTGTCGCTTTTATCGTGGTCTGTGGCGACTGCGCATGTCTGGATGTGGATTTGCTGCTGATGACGTAAGACTGTTCGGTAGATTGTCACGTAAGAAACTACTGAGATGATAAAACAAAGACAGCCAAATAGGAACACTAGGAAAGTGTAGATGTGTCTATTTACAAAGTTCAATGTTGTTATTGCTACAGATACAGTGAACGTTGCAGCCAGAGCCAAAAGCACTCTTTTGACCGTGATTAACGCTTGATATCGTAGATGAAGCTTTATCATTAGAAGTTTATCAATGCTGACCGCAGTGAATATAAACAGCGAGAATACAGCCACTAAATTGTCCAAGCTTCGGTTTACCAACAAAAGAGCACACTTGATAGACAACGGTACATTTGTAAGCATACTGACCAACAATGCGACAAAGATGGGCTGTATGAGTCCAACACAACAGTCTGTACTTGCCAGAGCACATATTAGAACGTTGGATGGAGTACGAAGTGATGTCGTTCTCCAAACGGCTACCAACAAAACCAAATTACTGACGACCGTAGGGATGGTGAATATACCATTAAGGATTGCATTGATCATGTACACGCTTCTCGGTAAAACATCACCGTAGTGATTCCAAATGTTTTCGTCGTCACTTTGGCACTTTTGAACAAGAGAAAGGTTAGAATCGTTGAGTGCCATCCTGCTTGAAAATACACAGTAGCTTTCAAACGATCTTGTTGATAAATAAAGCTTTAACTTTGCAGTCAAAAATTGAAGTCAAAAGACTGCAACACCTACACATACAAGCGACAGATGAACCATGAACGCAATAATTAGAACAGTTCCTAGTGAGTAAAATAGATTGTCAATGGTGACAGGTGTTTGCAAGAATGGAGCAGCAGGTTTAATTTGCAGATAGAACTCTGGACGGTCTCATTTTCGGATCTAATTACATCGCAGTTTGTACCTACAATGCTCTTGGGTTCGTGTCATTATCTCACAATGATACGTGTTAACTGGTGCTAATAGCACTATTTTCCAGACGAATACTTAGCTATCTAATTAAAATAACCAGACAATGTTGTATCCTCAACCAGAAGTTTTATTAATTAAAAACCGTCAAGCTACAAACCTACATTAGATTTTACCTTATTATTGTTGACGTTTCGGCCCTAGGCCTTCTACTGTGGTAGCTGTATAGTTATAGTTGACTTACTGTCCTAGTACTTCACCAGCAAATTAATGCCATTAAAGTATATTCTGCGCCAGTAAGAAAGGACTGAAGGACATGGGTTCAAATCCCATCTGTGGCCCAGATTGTTTTCTGAATCTCTTAATCACGTATGTGAAGGGTAAGATTTATTTCCTATCTATTGATACTTTCATTTATTTCTTTACTTGAGTAATCTGATTGGCTCTAGAACAATGGAAAATTGTCCTATAAACAGCCTGTTTCTGGTTACAGGCTTGCTCGCTGTCCTGATATATAAAATGGAGACTCCAATACATGGGCTCCTGATATCTTGTCATTTTGTGTCGGTGCATGTTTTTTATTGTACACCCGCTGACCATCAGAGCTGTTCATCGATCTGCTCGATCATAGAGGTCAGGGAATTTACTCAGCACCAACATGCCACTTGTTTCATGGCCCTTCTGATTTCTGGCATAGTACAACATATCATAATTGGCATCAACAACGCGTTGAAAAACACCAAAGTAATTGCATAGATTTTGGCAGTAGCATAATCGATGTCACGCTGCTCCGACGTCGTTATAATCACAACTAGACAAATATACGGAAAATACGACAAGAGGAAAATAAGATAGATAACCATCATGCTTAGCGTACGCTTCTTGAATCGAGCCAAGTCCAAAAGCTTGCCGTTTTTATCGTGGTCTGTGGCGACTGCGCATGTCTGGATGTGGATTTGCTGCTGATGATGTAAGACTGTTCGGTAGATTGTCACGTAAGAAACTACTGAGATGATAAAACAAAGACAGCCAAATAGGAACACTAGGAAAGTGTAGATGTGTCTATTTACAAAGTTCATTGTTGTTATTGCTACAGATACAGTGAACGTTGCAGCCAGAGCCAAAAGCACTCTTTTGACCGTGATTAACGTTTGATATCGTAGATGAAGCTTTATCATTAGAAGTTTATCAATATTGACCGCAGTGAATATAAACAGCGAGAATACAGCAACTAAATTGTCCAAGCTTCGGATTACCAACAAAAGAGCACACTTGATAGACAACGGTACATTTGTAAGCATACTGACCAACAATGCGACAAAGATGGGCTGTATGAGTCCAACACAACAGTCTGTACTTGCCAGAGCACATATTAGAACGTTGGATGGAGTACGAAGTGATGTTGTCCTCCAAACGGCTACCAACAAAACCAAATTAATGACGACCGTAGGGATGGTGAATATACCATTAAGGATTGCATTGATAATGTACACGCTTCTCGGTAAAACATCACCGTAGTGATTCCAAATGTTTTCGTCGTCACTTTGGCACTTTTGAACAAGAGAAAGATTAGAATCGTTGAGTGTCATCCTGCTTGAAAATACACAGTAGGTTTCAAACGATCTTGTTGATAAATAAAGCTTTAACTTTGCAGTCAAAAATTGCAGTCAAAACTGCAACACCTACACATACAACCGACAGATGAACCATGAACGCAATAATTAGAACAGTTCCTAGTGAGTATAATTGATTGTCAATGGTGACAGGTGCTCGGTTGTGTTTGCAAGAATGGATCAGCAGGTTTGCAGATAGAACTCTGGACGATCTCATTTTCGGATCTAATTACTTCGCAGTTTGTACCCACAATGCTCTTGGGTTCGTTTCATTATCTCCCAACTGCATTCTCGTACCCAGAGCCCACTCCTCATTTGGTTCGTCGCTGGCTCTGGGATACCCTGAAATTTTAGCGAATTTCATTGGCTGTTGAAATCAACAATGAATGATCGTATTTGATTGGTCCATGAGATAAACAAAGATTCAAACTTGCAAAGCGAACGAAGCGAATGACAGCGACGGTTGTAGTAATTTCATACAATATTATTTTCAAAAACTATATACCTTTTTTGAATAATAAATCAATGGAAATGAGTGACTCATTGACTGTGTAGACATAAATTCGTAAAGGGAGATCTAACAATACATAAATTATAAAAGTAAAGTAACGGCTACAGACACAATCGAGCGTACTCGCTTTGAGTATTCAAAGGAATATTTTTATAATTCAAGAGAAACAATAACAAAGCGGAAGACAGGAAGGTTCACATGCAAGATTATTAGAACAGAACATGTATTTATCGTCCAGCCTTTATCGCAACAGAGCCAGAGAAGAACCAGTGATGAACGTCGAAGGGATTTTAAACGGCTACACGAAGATAAATGTACAAACTTGTGTACTTGTTACATTGTTTGAATATTCAAACCAACGTGAACACTACGTAGCCAGTAGACTCTTCCACAGTACCCGCTCTCAGCGGTCTTTAGTATGAGCATGCGCTCTGACGTCTTGGTCGTCAAAATTTGATGACCGAGCAACAGGGTTTCCCAGAGCCAGCGACGAACCAAATGAGGAGTGGGCTCTGGGTACGAGAATGCTCCCAACTGATACGCGTTAACGAGCGATAGTGCTATATTCCAGACGAATACTTAGCTATCTAATTAAAATAACCAGAATGACTCGAAAGTGCCTCATTATTGTCAGACAATGTTGTATCCTCAACCCGAAGTTTTATTAATTAAAAACCGCCAAGCTACAAACCTACATTAGATATTGCCTTGTTATTGTTGACGTTTCGGCCCTAGGCCTTCTACTGTGGTAGCTGTATAGTTTTAGTTGACTTACTGTCCTAGTGACTTAGCTAGTTGCTATCTGATTCAAATTCGATTCCATTAAGTCTTACACCAGCAAATTAATTCCATTAAAGTATATTCTGCGCTAGTAAGAAAGGACGGTCATGGGTTCAAATCCCATCTGCGGCCCAGATTTTTTTCTGAGTCCCCTTAATCACGTAAGTGAAGTGTAAGATTTATTTATTATCTATTGATATTTTCATTTATTTTTTACATGATTTACTCTGATTGGCTCTAGAACAATGGACAATTTTCCTATAAACAGCCTGTTTCTGGTTACAGGTTTGCTCGCTGTCCTAATATATAAAATGGAGGCTCCAATACATGGGCTCTTGATATCTTGTCATTTCGTGTCGGTGCATGTGTACACCCGCTGACCATCTGAGCTGTCACTGTTCATCTGCTCGATAGAGGTCAGCAGATTTACTCAGCACCAACATGCCACTTGTTTCATGGCCCTTCTGATTTCTGGCATAGTACAACATATCATAATTGGCATCAACAACGCGTTGAAAAACACCAAAGTAATTGCATAGATTTTGGCAGTAGCACAATCGATGTCACGCTGCTCCGACGTCGTCATAATCACAACTAGACAAATATACGGAAAATACGACAAGAGAAAAACAAGATAGATAACCATCATGCTTAGCGTGCGCTTCTTGAATCGAGCCAAGTCCAAAAGCTTGCCGTTTTTATCGTGGTCTGTGGCGACTGCGCATGTCTGGATGTGGATTTGCTGCTGATGATGACGTAAGACTGTTCGGTAGATTGTCACGTAAGAAACTACTGAGATGATAAAACAAAGACAGCCAAATACCAACACCAGGAAAGTGTAGATGTGTCTATTTACAAAGTTCATTGTTGTTATTGCTACAGATACAGTGAACGTTGCAGCCAGAGCCAAAAGCACTCTTTTGACCGTGATTAACGTTTGATATCGTAGATGAAGCTATATCATCAGAAGTTTATCAATGCTGACCGCAGTGAATATAAACAGCGAGAATACAGCAACTAAATTGTCCAAGCTTCGGTTTACCAACAAAAGAGCACACTTGATAGACAACGGTACATTTGTAAGCATACTGACCAACAATGCGACAAAGATGGGCTGTGTGAGTCCAACACAACAGTCTGTACTTGCCAGAGCACATATTAGAACGTTGGATGGAGTACGAAGTGATGTTGTCCTCCAAACGGCTACCAACAAAACCGCATTACTGACAACCGTAGGGATGGTGAATATACCATTAAGGATTGCATTGATCATGTACACGCTTCTCGGTAAAACATCACCGTAGTGATTCCAAATGTTTTCGTCGTCACTTTGGCACTTTTGAACAAGAGAAAGGTTAGAATCGTTGAGTGCCATCCTGCTTGAAAATACACAGTAGCTTTCAAACGATCTTGTTGATAAATAAAGCTTTAACTTTGCAGTCAACAATTGAAGTCAAAACTGCAACGCCTACACATACAAGCGACAGATGAACCATGAACGCAATAATTAAACAGTTCCTAGTGAGTATAATTTTATTATCAATGGTGACAGGTGCTTGTGTTTGCAAGAATGGAGCAGCAGGTTTGCAGATAGAACTCTGGGCGATCTCATTTTCGGATCTAATTACATCGCAGTTTGTACCCACAATGCTCTTGGGTTCGTGTCATTATCTCCCAATGATACGTGTTAACTGGTGCTGATAGCAGTATTTTCCAGACGAATACTTAGCTATCTAATTAAAATAACCAGACAACAATGTTGTATCCTCAACCAGAAATTTTATTAATTAATAACCGTCAAGCTACAAACCTACATTAGATTTTACCTTGTTATTATTGACGTTTCGGTCCTAGGCCTTCTACTGTGGTAGCTGTATAGTTTTAGTTGACTTACTGTCCTAGTACTTAGCTTTCTATCTGATTCAAACTCGATTCCATTAAGTCTTACACCAGCAAATTCCATTAAAGTATATTCTGCGCCAGTAAGAAAGGAGGGACATGGGTTCAAATCCCATCTGGCCCAGATTTTTTTCTGATGGTCCCTTCAGTAATCACGTAAGTGAAGTGTACGATTTATTTACTATCTATTGAAATTTTCATTTATTTTTTAATTGATTTAATCCGATTGGCTCTAGAACAATGGAAAATTTTCCTATAAACAGCCTGTTTCTGGTAACCTAATATATAGAATGGAGGCTCCTATACATGGGCTCTTGATATCTTGTAATTTCGTGTCGGTGCATGTCTTTTATTGTACACCCGCTGACCATCTGAGCTGTCACTGTTCATCTGCTCGATAGAGGTCAGCAGATTTACTCAGCACCAACATGCCACTTGTTTCATGGCCCTTCTGATTTCTGGCATAGTACAACATATCATAATTGGCATCAATAACGCGTTGAAAAACACCAAAGTAATTGCATAGATTTTGGCAGTAGCATAATCGATGTCACGCTGCTCCGACGTCGTCATAATCACAACTAGACAAATATACGGAAAATACGACAAGAGAAAAATAAGATAGATAACCATCATGCTTAGCGTGCGCTTCTTGAATCGAGCCAAGTCCAAAAGCTTGCCGTTTTTATCGTGGTCTGTGGCGACTGCGCATGTCTGGATGTGGATTTGCTGCTGATGATGCCGTAAGACTGTTCGGTAGATTGTCACGTAAGAAACTACTGAGATGATAAAACAAAGACAGCCAAATACCAACACCAGGAAAGTGTAGATGTGTCTATTTACAAAGTTCATTGTTGTTATTGCTACAGATACAGTGAACGTTGCAGCCAGAGCCAAAAGCACTCTTTTGACCGTGATTAACGCTTGATATCGTAGATGAAGCTTTATCATTAGAAGTTTATCAATGCTGACCGCAGTGAATGTAAACAGCGAGAATAGTAAAACAACTAAATTGTCCAAGCTTCGGTTTACCAACAAAAGAGCACACTTGATAGACAACGGTACATTTGTAAGCATACTGACCAACAATGCGACAAAGATGGGCTGTGTGAGTCCAACACAACAGTCTGTACTTGCCAGAGCACATATTAGAACGTTGGATGGAGTACGAAGTGATGTTGTCCTCCAAACGGCTACCAACAAAACCGCATTACTGACAACCGTAGGGATGGTGAATATACCATTAAGGATTGCATTGATCATGTACACGCTTCTCGGTAAAACATCACCGTAGTGATTCCAAATGTTTTCGTCGTCACTTTGGCACTTTTGAACAAGAGAAAGGTTAGAATCGTTGAGTGCCATCCTGCTTGAAAATACACAGTAGCTTTCAAACGATCTTGTTGATAAATAAAGCTTTAACTTTGCAGTCAACAATTGAAGTCAAAACTGCAACGCCTACACATACAAGCGACAGATGAACCATGAACGCAATAATTAGAACAGTTCCTAGTGAGTATAATTATTATCAATGGTGACAGGTGCTTGTGTTTGCAAGAATGGAGCAGCAGGTTTGCAGATAGAACTCTGGGCGATCTCATTTTCGGATCTAATTACATCGCAGTTTGTAACCACACAATGCTCTTGGGTTCGTGTCATTATCTCACAATGATACGTGTTAACTGGTGCTGATAGCAGTATTTTCCAGACGAATACTTAGCTATCTAATTAAAATAACCAGACAATGTTGTATCCTCAACCAGAAATTTTATTAATTAAATAACCGTCAAGCTACAAACCTACATTAGATTTTACCTTGTTATTATTGACGTTTCGGTCCTAGGCCTTCTACTGTGGTAGCTGTATATTTTTTTAGTTGACTTACTGTCCTAGTACTTAGCTTTCTATCTGATTCAAACTCGATTCCATTAAGTCTTACACCAGCAAATTCCATTAAAGTATATTCTGCGCCAGTAAGAAAGGAGGGACATGGGTTCAAATCCCATCTGGCCCAGATTTTTTTCTGAGTCCCTTCAGTAATCACGTAAGTGAAGTGTACGATTTATTTACTATCTATTGAAATTTTCATTTATTTTTTAATTGATTTAATCCGATTGGCTCTAGAACAATGGAAATTTTTCTCTAAACAGCCTGTTTCTGGTAACCTAATATATAGAATGGAGGCTCCTATACATGGGCTCTTGATATCTTGTAATTTCGTGTCGGTGCATGTCTTTTATTGTACACCCGCTGACCATCTGAGCTGTCACTGTTCATCTGCTCGATAGAGGTCAGCAGATTTACTCAGCACCAACATGCCACTTGTTTCATGGCCCTTCTGATTTCTGGCATAGTACAACATATCATAATTGGCATCAATAACGCGTTGAAAAACACCAAAGTAATTGCATAGATTTTGGCAGTAGCATAATCGATGTCACGCTGCTCCGACGTCGTCATAATCACAACTAGACAAATATACGGAAAATACGACAAGAGAAAAATAAGATAGATAACCATCATGCTTAGCGTGCGCTTCTTGAATCGAGCCAAGTCCAAAAGCTTGCCGTTTTTATCGTGGTCTGTGGCGACTGCGCATGTCTGGATGTGGATTTGCTGCATGATGCCGTAAGACTGTTCGGTAGATTGTCACGTAAGAAACTACTGAGATGATAAAAAACAAAGACAGCCAAAATACCAACACCAGGAAAGTGTAGATGTGTCTATTTACAAAGTTCATTGTTGTTATTGCTACAGATACAGTGAACGTTGCAGCCAGAGCCAAAAGCACTCTTTTGACCATTTGATTAACGCTTGATATCGTAGATGAAGCTTTATCATTAGAAGTTTATCAATGCTGACCGCAGTGAAAGTAAACAGCGAGAATACAGCCACTAAATTGTCCAAGCTTCGGTTTACCAACAAAAGAGCACACTTGATAGACAACGGTACATTTGTAAGCATACTGACCAACAATGCGACAAAGATGGGCTGTGTGAGAGTCCAACACAACAGTCTGTACTTGCCAGAGCACATATTAGAACGTTGGATGGAGTACGAAGTGATGTTGTCCTCCAAACGGCTACCAACAAAACCGCATTACTGACAACCGTAGGGATGGTGAATATACCATTAAGGATTGCATTGATCATGTACACGCTTCTCGGTAAAACATCACCGTAGTGATTCCAAATGTTTTCGTCGTCACTTTGGCACTTTTGAACAAGAGAAAGGTTAGAATCGTTGAGTGCCATCCTGCTGAAAAAATACACAGTAGCTTTCAAACGATCTTGTTGATAAATAAAGCTTTAACTTTGCAGTCAACAATTGAAGTCAAAACTGCAACGCCTACACATACAAGCGACAGATGAACCATGAACGCAATAATTAGAACAGTTCCTAGTGAGTATAATTATTATCAATGGTGACAGGTGCTTGTGTTTGCAAGAATGGAGCAGCAGGTTTGCAGATAGAACTCTGGGCGATCTCATTTTCGGATCTAATTACATCGCAGTTTGTAATCACAATGCTCTTGGGTTCGTGTCATTATCTCACAATGATACGTGTTAACTGGTGCTGATAGCAGTATTTTCCAGACGAATACTTAGCTATCTAATTAAAATAACCAGACAATGTTGTATCCTCAACCAGAAATTTTATTAATTAATAACCGTCAAGCTACAAACCTACATTAGATTTTACCTTGTTATTATTGACGTTTCGGTCCTAGGCCTTCTACTGTGGTAGCTGTATAGTTTTAGTTGACTTACTGTCCTAGTACTTAGCTTTCTATCTGATTCAAACTCGATTCCATTAAGTCTTACACCAGCAAATTCCATTAAAGTATATTCTGCGCCAGTAAGAAAGGAGGGACATGGGTTCAAATCCCATCTGGCCCAGATTTTTTTCTGAGTCCCTTCAGTAATCACGTAAGTGAAGTGTACGATTTATTTACTATCTATTGAAATTTTCATTTATTTTTTAATTGATTTAATCCGATTGGCTCTAGAACAATGGAAAATTTTCCTATAAACAGCCTGTTTCTGGTAACCTAATATATAGAATGGAGGCTCCTATACATGGGCTCTTGATATCTTGTAATTTCGTGTCGGTGCATGTCTTTTATTGTACACCCGCTGACCATCTGAGCTGTCACTGTTCATCTGCTCGATAGAGGTCAGCAGATTTACTCAGCACCAACATGCCACTTGTTTCATGGCCCTTCTGATTTCTGGCATAGTACAACATATCATAATTGGCATCAATAACGCGTTGAAAAACACCAAAGTAATTGCATAGATTTTGGCAGTAGCATAATCGATGTCACGCTGCTCCGACGTCGTCATAATCACAACTAGACAAATATACGGAAAATACGACAAGAGAAAAATAAGATAGATAACCATCATGCTTAGCGTGCGCTTCTTGAATCGAGCCAAGTCCAAAAGCTTGCCGTTTTTATCGTGGTCTGTGGCGACTGCGCATGTCTGGATGTGGATTTGCTGCTGATGATGCCGTAAGACTGTTCGGTAGATTGTCACGTAAGAAACTACTGAGATGATAAAACAAAGACAGCCAAATACCAACACCAGGAAAGTGTAGATGTGTCTATTTACAAAGTTCATTGTTGTTATTGCTACAGATACAGTGAACGTTGCAGCCAGAGCCAAAAGCACTCTTTTGACCGTGATTAACGCTTGATATCGTAGATGAAGCTTTATCATTAGAAGTTTATCAATGCTGACCGCAGTGAAAGTAAACAGCGAGAATACAGCCACTAAATTGTCCAAGCTTCGGTTTACCAACAAAAGAGCACACTTGATAGACAACGGTACATTTGTAAGCATACTGACCAACAATGCGACAAAGATGGGCTGTGTGAGTCCAACACAACAGTCTGTACTTGCCAGAGCACATATTAGAACGTTGGATGGAGTACGAAGTGATGTTGTCCTCCAAACGGCTACCAACAAAACCGCATTACTGACAACCGTAGGGATGGTGAATATACCATTAAGGATTGCATTGATCATGTACACGCTTCTCGGTAAAACATCACCGTAGTGATTCCAAATGTTTTCGTCGTCACTTTGGCACTTTTGAACAAGAGAAAGGTTAGAATCGTTGAGTGCCATCCTGCTTGAAAATACACAGTAGCTTTCAAACGATCTTGTTGATAAATAAAGCTTTAACTTTGCAGTCAACAATTGAAGTCAAAACTGCAACGCCTACACATACAAGCGACAGATGAACCATGAACGCAATAATTAGAACAGTTCCTAGTGAGTATAATTATTATCAATGGTGACAGGTGCTTGTGTTTGCAAGAATGGAGCAGCAGGTTTGCAGATAGAACTCTGGGCGATCTCATTTTCGGATCTAATTACATCGCAGTTTGTAACCCACAATGCTCTTGGGTTCGTGTCATTATCTCACAATGATACGTGTTAACTGGTGCTGATAGCAGTATTTTCCAGACGAATACTTAGCTATCTAATTAAAATAACCAGACAATGTTGTATCCTCAACCAGAAATTTTATTAATTAATAACCGTCAAGCTACAAACCTACATTAGATTTTACCTTGTTATTATTGACGTTTCGGTCCTAGGCCTTCTACTGTGGTAGCTGTATAGTTTTAGTTGACTTACTGTCTAGTACTTAGCTTTCTATCTGATTCAAACTCGATTCCATTAAGTCTTACACCAGCAAATTCCATTAAAGTATATTCTGCGCCAGTAAGAAAGGAGGGACATGGGTTCAAATCCCATCTGGCCCAGATTTTTTTCTGAGTCCCTTCAGTAATCACGTAAGTGAAGTGTACGATTTATTTACTATCTATTGAAATTTTCATTTATTTTTTAATTGATTTAATCCGATTGGCTCTAGAACAATGGAAAATTTTCCTATAAACAGCCTGTTTCTGGTAACCTAATATATAGAATGGAGGCTCCTATACATGGGCTCTTGATATCTTGTAATTTCGTGTCGGTGCATGTCTTTTATTGTACACCCGCTGACCATCTGAGCTGTCACTGTTCATCTGCTCGATAGAGGTCAGCAGATTTACTCAGCACCAACATGCCACTTGTTTCATGGCCCTTCTGATTTCTGGCATAGTTCATTTCTGATTTTAGCAACATATCATAATTGGCATCAATAACGCGTTGAAAAAAACACCAAAGTATTGCATAGATTTTGGCAGTAGCATAATCGATGTCACGCTGCTCCGACGTCGTCATAATCACAACTAGACAAATATACGGAAAATACGACAAGAGAAAAATAAGATAGATAACCATCATGCTTAGCGTGCGCTTCTTGAATCGAGCCAAGTCCAAAAGCTTGCCGTTTTTATCGTGGTCTGTGGCGACTGCGCATGTCTGGATGTGGATTTGCTGCTGATGATGCCGTAAGACTGTTCGGTAGATTGTCACGTAAGAAACTACTGAGATGATAAAACAAAGACAGCCAAATACCAACACCAGGAAAGTGTAGATGTTGTCTATTTACAAAGTTCATTGTTGTTATTGCTACAGATACAGTGAACGTTGCAGCCAGAGCCAAAAGCACTCTTTTGACCGTGATTAACGCTTGATATCGTAGATGAAGCTTTATCATTAGAAGTTTATCAATGCTGACCGCAGTGAATGTAAACAGCGAGAATAGTAAACAACTAAATTGTCCAAGCTTCGGTTTACCACAAAAGAGCACACTTGATAGACAAACGGTACATTTGTAAGCATACTGACCAACAATGCGACAAAGATGGGCTGTGTGAGTCCAACACAACAGTCTGTACTTGCCAGAGCACATATTAGAACGTTGGATGGAGTACGAAGTGATGTTGTCCTCCAAACGGCTACAACAAAACCGCATTACTGACAACCGTAGGGATGGTGAATATACCATTAAGGATTGCATTGATCATGTACACGCTTCTCGGTAAAACATCACCGTAGTGATTCCAAATGTTTTCGTCGTCACTTTGGCACTTTTGAACAAGAGAAAGGTTAGAATCGTTGAGTGCCATCCTGCTTGAAAATACACAGTAGCATTTTTCAAACGATCTTGTTGATAATAAAGCTTTAACTTTGCAGCAGTCAACAATTGAAGTCAAAACTGCAACGCCTACACATACAAGCGACAGATGAACCATGAACGCAATAATTAGAACAGTTCCTAGTGAGTATAATTATTATCAATGGTGACAGGTGCTTGTGTTTGCAAGAAGGAGCAGCAGGTTTGCAGATAGAACTCTGGGCGATCTCATTTTCGGATCTAATTACATCGCAAAAAAAAATACCACAATGCTCTTGGGTTCGTGTCATTATCTCACAATGATACGTGTTAACTGGTGCTGATAGCAGTATTTTCCAGACGAATACTTAGCTATCTAATTAAAATAACCAGACAATGTTGTATCCTCAACCAGAAATTTTTTATTAATTAAAAACCGTCAAGCTACAAACCTACATTAGATTTTACCTTGTTATTTATGACGTTTCGGCCCTAGGCCTTCTACTGTGGTAGCTGTATAGTTTTAGTTGACTTACTGTCCTAGTACTTAGCTTTCTATCTGATTCAAACTCGATTCCATTAAGTCTTACACCAGCAAATTCCATTAAAGTATATTCTGCGCCAGTAAGAAAGGAGGGACATGGGTTCAAATCCCATCTGGCCCAGATTTTTTTTCTGAGTCCCTTCAGTAATCACGTAAGTGAAGTGTACGATTTATTTACTATCTATTGAAATTTTCATTTATTTTTTAATTGATTTAATCCGATTGGCTCTAGAACAATGGAAAATTTTCCTATAAACAGCCTGTTTCTGGTACACCTACGGTATAGCTGGAGGCTCCTATACATGGGCTCTTGATATCTTGTAATTTCGTGTCGGTGCATGTCTTTTATTGTACACCCGCTGACCATCTGAGCTGTCACTGTTCATCTGCTCGATAGAGGTCAGCAGATTTACTCAGCACCAACACGCCACTTGTTTCATGGCCCTTCTGATTTCTGGCATAGTACAACATATCATAATTGGCATCAATAACGCGTTGAAAAACACCAAAGTAATTGCATAGATTTTGGCAGTAGCATAATCGATGTCACGCTGCTCCGACGTCGTCATAATCACAACTAGACAAATATACGGAAAATACGACAAGAGAAAAATAAGATAGATAACCATCATGCTTAGCGTGCGCTTCTTGAATCGAGCCAAGTCCAAAAGCTTGCCGTTTTTATCGTGGTCTGTGGCGACTGCGCATGTCTGGATGTGGATTTGCTGCTGATGATGCCGTAAGACTGTTCGGTAGATTGTCACGTAAGAAACTACTGAGATGATAAAACAAAGACAGCCAAATACCAACACCAGGAAAGTGTAGATGTGTCTATTTACAAAGTTCATTGTTGTTATTGCTACAGATACAGTGAACGTTGCAGCCAGAGCCAAAAGCACTCTTTTGACCGTGATTAACGCTTGATATCGTAGATGAAGCTTTATCATTAGAAGTTTATCAATGCTGACCGCAGTGAAAGTAAACAGCGAGAATACAGCCACTAAATTGTCCAAGCTTCGGTTTACCAACAAAAGAGCACACTTGATAGACAACGGTACATTTGTAAGCATACTGACCAACAATGCGACAAAGATGGGCTGTGTGAGTCCAACACAACAGTCTGTACTTGCCAGAGCACATATTAGAACGTTGGATGGAGTACGAAGTGATGTTGTCCTCCAAACGGCTACCAACAAAACCAAATTAATGACGACCGTAGGGATGGTGAATATACCATTAAGGATTGCATTGATCATGTACACGCTTCTCGGTAAAACATCACCGTAGTGCTTCCAAAAGTTTTCGTCGTCGCATTTTTGAACAAGAGAAAGGTTAGAATCGTTGAGTGCCATCCTGCTTCAAGATACACAGTAGTTTCAAACGATCTTGTTGATAAAGAAATGAGAGCTTTAACTGTCTAAATCGCTGTCCAAACTGCTACACATACAACCGACATATGCCGAATAACCATGAACACAAAAAAGTAAAACAGTTCCTAGTGAGTATTGAGAATCAATGGTGACAGGTGCTTGTGTTTGCAAGAATGGAGCAGCAGGTTTGCAGATCAATAACTCTGGACGGTCTCATTTTCGAATCTAATTACTTCGCAGTTTGTACCCACAATGCTCTTGGGTCCATGTCATTATCTCCCAATGATACGTGTTAACTACCACTACATTCAAGACGAACGCTATCTAATCAGTTTACCGAACCCTAAATTAAAAGGACAACCAGAATGACTCGAAAGTGCCTTACTATTGTTGACGTTTCGGCCCTAGGCCTTCTACTGTGATAGCTGTATTAGTTTTAGTTGACTTACTGTCAAGCTACAAACCTACATTAGATGTTACCTTGTTATTGTTAACGTTTCGGCCCTAGACCTTCTACTGTGGTAGCTGTATAGTTTTAGTTGACTTACTGCAAACCTATATTAGATTTTACCTTATTATTGTTCACGTTTCGGCCCTAAACCTTCTACTGTTGTAGCTGTATAGTTTTAGTTGACTTACTGTCCAAGCTACAAACCTATATTAGATTTTACCTTATTATTGTTCACGTTTCGGCCCTAAACCTTCTACTGTTGTAGCTGTATAGTTTTAGTTGACTTACTGTCCAAGCTACAAACCTATATTAGATTTTACCTTATTATTGTTCACGTTTGGGCCCTAAACCTTCTACTCCACACTGTATAGTTTTAGTTGACTTACTGTCCAAGCTACAATCCTATATTAGATGTTGCCTTACTATTGTTAACGTTTCGGCCCTAGACCTTCTACTGTGGTAGCTGTATAGTTTTAGTTGACTTACTGTCCTAGTACTTAGCTTTCTATCTGATTCAAACTCGATGCCATTAAATCTCATACTAGCAAATTCTATGAAGGTAGATTAAACTGTAATGGGATAGAGTGCAAGTTAGAAAAGCGTGAAATAGTACTAACTTTAAATAGTGCTATTTCTAGTGTTTTCTATTGTTTAATTAGCGCTGTTTAGTACTAAATAGTGCTATTTCTATTGTTTTCTATTGTTTAATTAGTGCTATTTAGTACTATAATTTGTTATTTAGTTTTCAAGCTTTTCTAAGTTGCACTCTGTATTCAATATCAATGTGTTTATGTATTAAAGATCTGAATGTGATCTGTGCGATGCAGATTATGTTGCGGGTTATACCACTAGACACCTTTATACCAACGAGTAGCTTAGCCTAAGAATTCCACCATTGGTAAACACTTCCAAGCAGCACATGGCAGCCACACCGATGTCGACCAATCACAGTTCCATATTCTCAAGAAGTGCAAAGGAAAATTTGACTGTCTAATCTACGAGATGTTGTTCATTAAGAAACTGAGACCCAGCCTAAATATACAAACGGACTCCGTGCGTGCTTAATAATAATAATAATAATAATAACTTTATTTATATAGCGCTTTTACATGGACAACTTACAAAGCACTTTACACCTGATACAACTAAAATAAACGTAATCATAATCCAAAAAAAAAATAATCTTAAATCTTAAACCTAATCCTAAGTGTTAAAATAGAGTTAAAAAGAAGTGCTTAACTCTGTGCTCGACTTTTAGTACATTTTTGTTTCATCAACGTTATTGTTCTTATTGTTATATATATCTATCTTTCATTTTCACTTTACTTTTGACTTGATAATGGCATTCAGTTAACGTCGAAACGTCGTCTATATTTTATAATGTATTTTAAGAACATTTTATCGCAGATTTTCATAGTTTTATGTATTAAAACAAAAATTCGATTCACTCCTTGATTGAACTAAGGAATATTCAAAGTGAACATTACCAGAAATTACGGACATTTTACTCCCGCGATATTATGACCAGCGGTCTACTGGCAGTCCGAAATTCTCCTCGAATTTATATCAAAATAAATCAATTTATCAAAACCAAACTACTCTAAGTTTGTTTAGAAATACCAAGCGTTTGTGTTGTGGTTGATAGATTTAATATTGAAGAGCTTGCTTACGCTCGGCACAGAGTACGAACGACTCACTCTTGGCACTTCGAAATTTTAAAAAGAACACAGGAAACCCAATCCATGAACTATGAGTTTGAATTTCCCGCTTTTAGGAGCCTTCACCTTCTTTGAACAGCAGTATCACACATAAAACTACCAGGCTACTAAGTTCTTGTAAAATGGCCGAATCAAACGACGAAAATTGCTATATTTTGGATGATTTCTTGGTGATTTCAGGACATTCAACAGCTCAGATGTTTGCTCAAGGCCTCCGAGAAATAGTGCTTATTCACTTGTGGTTTGCGGCCTTTTATATCATCGAAATCATATCATTTTGACGGATTTAGACTTACTGTGAGTTGAGGCAATGTTTGAGATGTCGGCACCGATGGATCCATGCAATCATCGAAAGTTTAAAGCTCGGAAAGTAATGCAGGTAAAACTTTTTCGCTCGAATTAAGGGGCATGTATTGTCAATATTCGTTGTTGTTTTGGATCCATTTTGCGGCCAGTAGAATGAATTAAACGATGCAAAAATGTTCACAGAATATGTTATAAAGACTATATTTTACATCTGGATGTCGGCACCTAAAATTCAAAGCTGTATAAATGTCAAAATTTCAAATTATGTTTGAAGTCCCATACATTTCTTTGTGTTATTGAGCGGCCATTTTGAAATGTCGATCGTACTGAAAACTAATACCGTGACGTCAGATGTCCGTAATTTCTGGTAATGATCCCTGGAAAATAGCTCAAAAGACGGCAAATTAAGCACAAGATTCTACAAGATTGGCCGGATTTTCACGGCAAAGAACAACTTTCACTGTATTAAAATTCATTCAACTTCATTCAATGTTATTCTGCAATAAACAAACGACCAAATAATTATAATAACTGTTTTATTGTCTTAAACTGATCAAGGTTTTCATCATGTGCCTGCCTGTAATTTACACTTTTACAGCATCAAGTTTTATCAAGAAACTAGTGTTCGTAGCTTTCGCCGTGAAATGAAATTTTAGCTGTGAATGAGGTTTGACAGAATTATTTCTCACCTTAACTACGACCTTAGCTTCCCTTGTTTATACACATAACATAATACTGATAATACTGCATTGTAGAAACTCCTTTTTACTGTGGAATAACCTTGAATTTTCCTTGAAAAATCGAAACGGAACATTCCTGCATTCGCATTGTAGTTGAAAGCCAGATACCAAAAAAATGTCATTTTCGCTGTCAATCATATTTGTGAGCCAATCGCGCGCGGTAATTTTGAGACGTCAATACCACAAAATTTTGACGTCTCAAAATTAAACAAAGTGACTTGAAAATCGTGATACTATTCTATTTGTTATTATAGATTTTTACCCTTAAATGTTATATTTTTTTTTTTTTTTTTTTTTTTTTTTTTTTTTTTTTTTTTTTTTTTTTTTTTTTTTTTTTTTTTTTTTTTTTTTTTTTTTTTTTTTTTTTTTTTTTTTTTTTTTTTTTTTTTTTTTTTTTTTTTTTTTTTTTTTTTTTTTTTTTTTTTTTTTTTTTTTTTTTTTTTTTTTTTTTTTTTTTTTTTTTTTTTTTTTTTTTTTTTTTTTTTTTTTTTTTTTTTTTTTTTTTTTTTTTTTTTTTTTTTTTTTTTTTTTTTTTTTTTTTTTTTTTTTTTTTTTTTTTTTTTTTTTTTTTTTTTTTTTTTTTTTTTTTTTTTTTTTTTTTTTTTTTTTTTTTTTTTTTTTTTTTTTTTTTTTTTTTTTTTTTTTTTTTTTTTTTTTTTTTTTTTTTTTTTTTTTTTTTTTTTTTTTTTTTTTTTTTTTTTTTTTTTTTTTTTTTTTTTTTTTTTTTTTTTTTTTTTTTTTTTTTTTTTTTTTTTTTATTTTTTTTTTTTTTTTTTTTTTTATTTTTTTTTTTTTTTTTTTTTTTTTTTTTTTTTTTTTTTTTTTTTTTTTTTTTTTTTTTTTTTTTTTTTTTTTTTTTTTTTTTTTTTTTTTTTTTTTTTTTTTTTTTTTTTTTTTTTTTTTTTTTTTTTTTTTTTTTTTTTTTTTTTTTTTTTTTTTTTTTTTTTTTTTTTTTTTTTTTTTTTTTTTTTTTTTTTTTTTTTTTTTTTTTTTTTTTTTTTTTTTTTTTTTTTTTTTTTTTTTTTTTTTTTTTTTTTTTTTTTTTTTTTTTTTTTTTTTTTTTTTTTTTTTTTTTTTTTTTTTTTTTTTTTTTTTTTTTTTTTTTTTTTTTTTTTTTTTTTTTTTTTTTTTTTTTTTTTTTTTTTTTTTTTTTTTTTTTTTTTTTTTTTTTTTTTTTTTTTTTTTTTTTTTTTTTTTTTTTTTTTTTTTTTTTTTTTTTTTTTTTTTTTTTTTTTTTTTTTTTTTTTTTTTTTTTTTTTTTTTTTTTTTTTTTTTTTTTTTTTTTTTTTTTTTTTTTTTTTTTTTTTTTTTTTTTTTTTTTTTTTTTTTTTTTTTTTTTTTTTTTTTTTTTTTTTTTTTTTTTTTTTTTTTTTTTTTTTTTTTTTTTTTTTTTTTTTTTTTTTTTTTTTTTTTTTTTTTTTTTTTTTTTTTTTTTTTTTTTTTTTTTTTTTTTTTTTTTTTTTTTTTTTTTTTTTTTTTTTTTTTTTTTTTTTTTTTTTTTTTTTTTTTTTTTTTTTTTTTTTTTTTTTTTTTTTTTTTTTTTTTTTTTTTTTTTTTTTTTTTTTTTTTTTTTTTTTTTTTTTTTTTTTTTTTTTTTTTTTTTTTTTTTTTTTTTTTTTTTTTTTTTTTTTTTTTTTTTTTTTTTTTTTTTTTTTTTTTTTTTTTTTTTTTTTTTTTTTTTTTTTTTTTTTTTTTTTTTTTTTTTTTTTTTTTTTATTTTTTTTTTTTTTTTTTTTTTTTTTTTTTTTTTTTTTTTTTTTTTTTTTTTTTTTTTTTTTTTTTTTTTTTTTTTTTTTTTTTTTTTTTTTTTTTTTTTTTTTTTTTTTTTTTTTTTTTTTTTTTTTTTTTTTTTTTTTTTTTTTTTTTTTTTTTTTTTTTTTTTTTTTTTTTTTTTTTTTTTTTTTTTTTTTTTTTTTTTTTTTTTTTTTTTTTTTTTTTTTTTTTTTTTTTTTTTTTTTTTTTTTTTTTTTTTTTTTTTTTTTTTTTTTTTTTTTTTTTTTTTTTTTTTTTTTTTTTTTTTTTTTTTTTTTTTTTTTTTTTTTTTTTTTTTTTTTTTTTTTTTTTTTTTTTTTTTTTTTTTTTTTTTTTTTTTTTTTTTTTTTTTTTTTTTTTTTTTTTTTTTTTTTTTTTTTTTTTTTTTTTTTTTTTTTTTTTTTTTTTTTTTTTTTTTTTTTTTTTTTTTTTTTTTTTTTTTTTTTTTTTTTTTTTTTTTTTTTTTTTTTTTTTTTTTTTTTTTTTTTTTTTTTTTTTTTTTTTTTTTTTTTTTTTTTTTTTTTTTTTTTTTTTTTTTTTTTTTTTTTTTTTTTTTTTTTTTTTTTTTTTTTTTTTTTTTTTTTTTTTTTTTTTTTTTTTTTTTTTTTTTTTTTTTTTTTTTTTTTTTTTTTTTTTTTTTTTTTTTTTTTTTTTTTTTTTTTTTTTTTTTTTTTTTTTTTTTTTTTTTTTTTTTTTTTTTTTTTTTTTTTTTTTTTTTTTTTTTTTTTTTTTTTTTTTTTTTTTTTTTTTTTTTTTTTTTTTTTTTTTTTTTTTTTTTTTTTTTTTTTTTTTTTTTTTTTTTTTTTTTTTTTTTTTTTTTTTTTTTTTTTTTTTTTTTTTTTTTTTTTTTTTTTTTTTTTTTTTTTTTTTTTTTTTTTTTTTTTTTTTTTTTTTTTTTTTTTTTTTTTTTTTTTTTTTTTTTTTTTTTTTTTTTTTTTTTTTTTTTTTTTTTTTTTTTTTTTTTTTTTTTTTTTTTTTTTTTTTTTTTTTTTTTTTTTTTTTTTTTTTTTTTTTTTTTTTTTTTTTTTTTTTTTTTTTTTTTTTTTTTTTTTTTTTTTTTTTTTTTTTTTTTTTTTTTTTTTTTTTTTTTTTTTTTTTTTTTTTTTTTTTTTTTTTTTTTTTTTTTTTTTTTTTTTTTTTTTTTTTTTTTTTTTTTTTTTTTTTTTTTTTTTTTTTTTTTTTTTTTTTTTTTTTTTTTTTTTTTTTTTTTTTTTTTTTTTTTTTTTTTTTTTTTTTTTTTTTTTTTTTTTTTTTTTTTTTTTTTTTTTTTTTTTTTTTTTTTTTTTTTTTTTTTTTTTTTTTTTTTTTTTTTTTTTTTTTTTTTTTTTTTTTTTTTTTTTTTTTTTTTTTTTTTTTTTTTTTTTTTTTTTTTTTTTTTTTTTTTTTTTTTTTTTTTTTTTTTTTTTTTTTTTTTTTTTTTTTTTTTTTTTTTTTTTTTTTTTTTTTTTTTTTTTTTTTTTTTTTTTTTTTTTTTTTTTTTTTTTTTTTTTTTTTTTTTTTTTTTTTTTTTTTTTTTTTTTTTTTTTTTTTTTTTTTTTTTTTTTTTTTTTTTTTTTTTTTTTTTTTTTTTTTTTTTTTTTTTTTTTTTTTTTTTTTTTTTTTTTTTTTTTTTTTTTTTTTTTTTTTTTTTTTTTTTTTTTTTTTTTTTTTTTTTTTTTTTTTTTTTTTTTTTTTTTTTTTTTTTTTTTTTTTTTTTTTTTTTTTTTTTTTTTTTTTTTTTTTTTTTTTTTTTTTTTTTTTTTTTTTTTTTTTTTTTTTTTTTTTTTTTTTTTTTTTTTTTTTTTTTTTTTTTTTTTTTTTTTTTTTTTTTTTTTTTTTTTTTTTTTTTTTTTTTTTTTTTTTTTTTTTTTTTTTTTTTTTTTTTTTTTTTTTTTTTTTTTTTTTTTTTTTTTTTTTTTTTTTTTTTTTTTTTTTTTTTTTTTTTTTTTTTTTTTTTTTTTTTTTTTTTTTTTTTTTTTTTTTTTTTTTTTTTTTTTTTTTTTTTTTTTTTTTTTTTTTTTTTTTTTTTTTTTTTTTTTTTTTTTTTTTTTTTTTTTTTTTTTTTTTTTTTTTTTTTTTTTTTTTTTTTTTTTTTTTTTTTTTTTTTTTTTTTTTTTTTTTTTTTTTTTTTTTTTTTTTTTTTTTTTTTTTTTTTTTTTTTTTTTTTTTTTTTTTTTTTTTTTTTTTTTTTTTTTTTTTTTTTTTTTTTTTTTTTTTTTTTTTTTTTTTTTTTTTTTTTTTTTTTTTTTTTTTTTTTTTTTTTTTTTTTTTTTTTTTTTTTTTTTTT
The DNA here is from genome assembly GCA_033675265.1 of Actinostola sp. cb2023. Lineage (NCBI taxonomy): Eukaryota > Metazoa > Cnidaria > Anthozoa > Actiniaria > Actinostolidae > Actinostola > Actinostola sp. cb2023. Next base: position 274,698 of record JAUJYZ010001585.1, read on the forward strand.
TTTTTTTTTTTTTTTTTTTTTTTTTTTTTTTTTTTTTTTTTTTTTTTTTTTTTTTTTTTTTTTTTTTTTTTTTTTTTTTTTTTTTTTTTTTTTTTTTTTTTTTTTTTTTTTTTTTTTTTTTTTTTTTTTTTTTTTTTTTTTTTTTTTTTTTTTTTTTTTTTTTTTTTTTTTTTTTTTTTTTTTTTTTTTTTTTTTTTTTTTTTTTTTTTTTTTTTTTTTTTTTTTTTTTTTTTTTTTTTTTTTTTTTTTTTTTTTTTTTTTTTTTTTTTTTTTTTTTTTTTTTTTTTTTTTTTTTTTTTTTTT
>JAUJYZ010001585.1:277500-288210 GCA_033675265.1 Actinostola sp. cb2023
GGTGTTTTTTCAACACATCTCACAATTTCCATGGTTACGATGTATAGAGCCACCTTAAAACTGCTGTAATTGCAATTGTGGGATAGATTCTGAGTGGGTCCATACCCAATGTTGTTCTATAGGTGATTCTCTATCTCTGTACCAAATTTGGTGCTTTTTCAACACATCTCACAATTTCCATGGTTACGATGTATAAGAGCCACCTTAAAACTGCTGTAATTGCAATTATGGGATAGATTCTGAGTGGGTCCATAGCCAATATTGTTCTATAGGTGATTCTCTATCTCTGTGCCAAATTTGGTGCTTTTACCATAAATCCACAATTCGACCTTTTTTCTGCACCAATCTGCCGACTAGGGCGCACTTGATAGACAACGGTACATTTGTAAGCATACTGACCAACAATGCGACAAAGATGGGCTGTGTGAGTCCAACACAACAGTCTGTACTTGCCAGAGCACATATTAGAACGTTGGATGGAGTACGAAGTGATGTTGTCCTCCAACGGCTACCAACAAAACCACATTACTGACGACTGTAGGGACGGTGAATATACCATTAAGGATTGCATTGATCATGTACACGCTTCTCGGTAAAACATCACCGTAGTGATTCCAAAAGTGTTCGTCGCATTTTTGAACAAGAGAAAGGTTAGAATCGTTGAGTGCCATCCTGCTTGAAAATACACAGTAGCTTTCAAACGATCTTGTTGATAAATAAAGCTTTAACTTTGCAGTCAAGATTGCAGTCAAAACTGCAACGCCTACACATACAAGCGACAGATGAACCATGAACACAATAATTAGAACAGTTCCTAGTGAGTATAATTGATTGTCAATGGTGACACGTGCTCGGTTATGTTTGCAAGAATGGATCAGCAGGTTTGCAGATAGAACTCTGGACGATCTCATTTTCGGATCTAATTACTTCGCAGTTTGTACCCACAATGCTCTTGGGTTCGTGTCAGTCCCAATGATACGCGTTAACGAGCGATAGCGCTATATTCCAGACGAATACTTAGCTATCTAATTAAAATAACCAGAATGACTCGAAAGTGGCTCATAATTGTCAGACAATGTTGTATCCTCAACCCGAAGTTTTATTAATTAAAAACCGCCAAGCTACAAACCTATATTAGATGTTGCCTTACTATTGTTGACGTTTCGGCCCTAGGCCTTCTACTGTGATAGCTTTATTAATAGTTTGAGTTGACTTACTGTCCTAGTGACTTAGCTAGTTGCTATCTGATTTAAGTCTTACACCAGCAAATTAATTCCATTAAAGTATATTCTGCGCCAGTAAGAAAGGACGGTCGTGGGTTCAAATCCCATCTGCGGCCCAGATTGTTTTCTGATTCCCTTAATCACGTAAGTGAAGTGTAAGATTTATTTATTATCTATTGATATTTTCATTTATGTTTTACTTGATGCACTCTGATTGGCTCTAGAACAATGGACAATTGTCCTATAAACAGCCTGTTTCTGGTTACAGGTACGGTTTGCTCGCTGTCCTAATATATAAAATGGAGGCTCCAATACATGGGCTCCTGATATCTTGTCATTTTGTGTCGGTGCATAGCTGTTCATCTGCTCGATAGAGGTCAGCAGATTTATCAGCACCAAAATGCCACTTGTTTCATGGCCCTTCTGATTCTGGCATAGTACAACATATTATAATTGGCATCAACAACGCGTTGAAAAACACCAAAGTAATTGCATATATTTTGGCAGTAGCACAATCGATGTCACGCTGCTCCGACGTCGTCATGATCACAACTAGACAACCATACGGAATGTACGACAAGAGTGAAAAACAAGATAGATAACCATCATGCTTAGCGCACGCTTCTTGAATCGAGCCAAGTCCAAAAGCTTGTCGTTTTTATCTAGTGGTCTGTGGCGACTGCGCATGTCTGTTTGTGGATTTGCTGCTGATGACGTAAGACTGTTCGGTAGATTGTCACGTAAGAAACTACTGAGATGATAAAACAAAGACAGCCAAATACCAACACTAGGAAAGTGTAGATGTGTCTATTTACAAAGTTCATTGTTGTTATTGCTACTGATACAGTGAACGTTGCAGCCAGAGCCAAAAGCACTCTTTTGACCGTGATTAACGTTTGATATCGTAGGTGAAGATTTATCATTAGAAGTTTATCAATGCTGACCGCAGTGAATATAAACAGCGAGAATACAGCAACTAGATTGTCCAAGCTTCGGTTTACCAACAAAAGAGTACACTTGATAGACAACGGTACATTTGTAAGCATATACTGACCAACAGTGCGACAAAGATGGGCTGTGTGAGTCCAACACAACAGTCTGCACTTGCCAGAGCACATATTAGAACGTTGGATGGAATACGAAGTGATGTTGTCCTCCAAACGGCTACCAACAAAACCAAATTAATGACGACCGTAGGGATGGTGAATATACCATTAAGGATTGCATTGATCATGTACACGCTTCTCGGTAAAACATCACCGTAGTGCTTCCAAAAGTGTTCGTCGCATTTTTCAACAAGAGAAAGGTTAGAATCGTTGAGCGCCATCCTGCTTCAAGATACACAGTAGGTTTCAAACGATCTTGTTGATAAAGAAATGAGAGCTTTAACTGTCTGAAATCGCTGTCCAAACTGCTACACATACAACCGACATATGCCCAATAACCATGAACACAAAAGTAAAACAGTTCCTAATGAGAATTGAGAATCAATGGTGACAGGTGTTTGCAGCAATGGATCAGCAGGTTTGCATCAATAACTCTGGACGGTCTCATTTTTCGAATCTAATTACTTCGCAGTTTTTTTTACCCACAATGCAATTGGGTCCATGTCATTATCTCCCAGTGATACGTGTTAACTACCACTACATTCAAGACGAACGCTATCTAATCAGTTTACCGGTAACCCTAAATTAAAAGGACAACCAGAATGACTCGAAAGTGCCTTACTATTGTTGACGTTTCGGCCCTAGGCCTTCTACTGTGGTAGCTGTATAGTTTTAGTTGACTTACTGTCCAAGCTACAAACCTACATTATAGATGTTGCCTTGTTATTGTTAACGTTTCGGCCCTAGCCCTTATACTGTGGTAGCTGTATAGTTTTAGTTGACTTACTGTCCAAGCTACAAACCTATATTAGATTTTACCTTATTATTGTTCACGTTTCGGCCCTAAACCTTCTACTGTTGTAGCTGTATAGTTTTAGTTGACTTACTGTCCAAGCTACAAACCTATATTAGATTTTACCTTATTATTGTTCACGTTTCGGCCCTAAACCTTCTACTGTTGTAGCTGTATAGTTTTAGTTGACTTACTGCCCAAGCTACAAACCTATATTAGATTTTACCTTATTATTGTTCACGTTTCGGCCCTAAACCTTCTACTGTTGTAGCTGTATAGTTTTTAGTTGACTTACTGTCCAAGCGGCTACAAACCTATATTAGATGTTGCCTTACTATTGTTAACGTTTCGGCCCTAGACCTTCTACTGTGGTAGCTGTATAGTTTTAGTTGACTTTACTGTCCTAGTACTTAGCTTTCTATCTGATTCAAACTCGATGCCATTAAATCTTATACTATCAAATTCTATGAAGGTAGATTAAACTGTAATGGGATAGAGTGCAAGTTAGAAAAGCGTGAAATAGTACTAACTTTAAATAGTGCTATTTCTAGTGTTTTCTATTGTTTAATTAGCGCTGTTTAGTACTAAATAGTGCTATTTCTATTGTTTTCTATTGTTTAATTAGTGCTATTTAGTACTATAATTTGTTATTTAGTTTTCAAGCTTTTCTAAGTTGCACTCTATATTCAATATCAATGTGTTTATGTATTAAAGATCTGAATGTGATCTGTGCGATGCAGATTATGTTGCGGGTTATACCACTAGACACCTTTATACCAACGAGTAGCTTAGCCTAAGAATTCCACCATTGGTAAACACTTCCAAGCAGCACATGGGCAGCCACACCGATGTCGACCAATCACAGTTCCATATTCTCAAGAAGTGCAAAGGAAAATTTGACTGTCTAATCTACGAGATGTTGTTCATTAAGAAACTGAGACCCAGCCTAAATATACAAACGGACTCCGTGCGTGCTTAATAATAATAATAATAATAATAACTTTATTTATATAGCGCTTTTACATGGACAACTTACAAAGCACTTTACACCTGATACAACTAAAATAAACGTAATCATAATCCCAAAAAATAAAATAATTAAATCTTAAACCTAATCCTAAGTGTTAAAATAGAGTTAAAAAGAAGTGCTTAACTCTGTGCTCGACTTTTAGTACATTTTTGTTTCATCAACGTTATTGTTCTTATTGTTATATATCTATCTATCTTTCATTTTCACTTTACTTTTGACTTGATAATGGCATTCAGTTAACGTCGAAACGTCGTCTATATTTTATAATGTATTTTAAGAACATTTTATCGCAGATTTTCATAGTTTTTATGTATTAAAACAAAAATTTCGATTCACTCCTTGGTTGAACTAAGGAATATTCAAAGTGAATCCCTCGAATGCTTCACTAAGTTAATCTATCAAGAGCGGTGAAGCTTTCTATTCTACCTCACCAATCGATACTTCAGGATCACGTGACATTGAGCACGTGACCAGTAAACCTGAATCACATGGTCAAAATGTTATTTACCACGGCTCTCGAACAAATAAATGAGGCGCGAAATTCATAAATTGTCCGGTAAAAATGTCTTTATTAGATTCAATCACTTTGAAAAAATAAAAAATAAATAATAAAGGAATATTCAAAGTGAATCGAATGCTTCACTGATTAATCTGTCAACAGCAGTTTAAGCAGTTTCTATTTGTTGCAGGCTCTATGTTACTCAGGTTGCGCTATAGACTGATTGTTTATCACTTCCGAAAATAAAATCTATTTAATTTCTATTTTGTTTTTGATAGCTGTGCCATCTGGTAGAGTCACCGCAACAGCGCTATGCAATTATTCCTGGACCGTAGACTGCGCACTGATTACATGGTGACAATCCCAATTACTCCTGAACCGTAGTCTGCGTAATTACAAGGTTGACAATCCCAATTACTACTGGCCGTTGACTGCGTAATTACAGGTTGACAATCCCAATTACTACTGAACCGTTGACTTGCGTAATTACAGGTTGACAATCCCAATTACTACTGAACCGTTGACTGCGTAATTACAGGTTGACAATCCCAATTACTACTGAACCGTAGACTGCGCACTGATTACATGGTGACAATCCCAATTACTACTGAACCGTAGTCTGCGTAATTACAGGTTGACAATCCCAATTACTACTGGCCGTAGTCTGCGTAATTACAGGTTGACAATCCCAATTACTCCTGAACCGTTTGACTGCGTAATTACAGGTTGACAATCCCAATTACTACTGAACCGTTGACTGCGTAATTACAGGTTGACAATCCCAATTACTACTGAACCGTTTGACTGCGTAATTACATGGTGACAATCCCAATTACTACTGGACCGTAGTCTGCGTAATTACAGGTTGACAATCCCAATTACTACTGAACCGTAGACTGCGCACTGATTACATGGTGACAATCCCAATTACTACTGAACCGTTGACTGCGCAATTACAGGTTGACAATCCCAATTACTACTGGCCGTAGTCTGCGTAATTACAGGTTGACAATCCCAATTACTACTGAACCGTTGGCTGCGCAATTACAGGTTGACAATCCCAATTACTACTGAACCGTTGGCTGCGCAATTACAGGTTGACAATCCCAATTACTACTGGACCGTAGTCTGCGTAATTACAGGTTGACAATCCCAATTACTACTGGACCGTAGACTGCGTAATTACAGGTTGACAATCCCAATTACTACTGAACCGTTGACTGCGTTATTACAGGTTGACAATCCCAATTACTACTGGACCGTAGACTGCGTAATTACAGGTTGACAATCCCAATTACTACTGAACCGTTGACTGCGTAATTACAGGTTGACAATCCCAATTACTACTGGACCGTAGACTGCGTAATTACAGGTTGACAATTCCAATTACTACTGAACCGTAGACTGCGTAATTACAGGTTGACAATCCCAATTACTACTGAACCGTAGACTGCGTAATTACAGGTTGACAATCCCAATTACTACTGAACCGTAGACTGCGTAATTACAGGCTGACAATCCCAATTACTACTGGACCGTAGACTGCGTAATTACAGGTTGACAATCCCAATTACTACTGGCCGTAGTCTGCGCAATTACATGGTGACAATCCCGATTACCTTGATGATTAGTTTTATTAGTTTAAGGTTGCTCCTAAAACAAGTTTATTGAGAAGTTTGAAATATTAAGCCAAGTTTGGCCATTATTCATGCTGCAAATAGTATTCACTAATCCAGGCAGACTAGCGGTTGTTACAATGTAAGTAGCCTGAGAAAAAACAGCCGCCTCTCGTCGCGTTTATAATGGGATTTTTCGGCTCGAAAAACTGTACACAAAAAGGAAAAAACATTAATAAATTATTGATAAGTACATTATAAATATGCTACAAAAACCCATCATATGGGATGGTTTGAATTGATGTTCTGCGTTTCTACATTTCTGTACACCGATTTTACCGGAATTTGAAACGATCGAATTGAAGCACGTGAATGAAAAGATATTTCTGAAGGGAGACGAATGCGACGTTATAAGTTTATAAAGCCGATTCGAAATTAAAATATTTTATTTATAGAAATGTAAGTACGAGAAGGTTTATTCCGAATTCTATTTATGTTTCCCTCCTCGAGCGGCGGCATAATAATAACAATAAACTTCATCAGCCACCTTGGCGAAAGAATTACGGTGGTTTTACAATCATGTCCCGCGATACACACACTTGTGAGCTGTAGTAAAACTGGCTTAGGGCAACTGTCCAGAGCTGATTTAAATAATCAGCAAAATCTTTAAAAACACTTACAATCTACAAAATTTGAGTTACATCTATAACCGGAATCTAAACATTTCCGCAAAATTATCCATGAAATATACAATTACAGGCATTCTATATCTTTTCTGAGTTATCATACCCAAAAAATAATCAATTTACCGCTTTTTCTATCCCGAAAAGCCGCATTCTCGGGATATCTCGGATCCGAAAACCTCGCGAGATATTGAAACACCAAATTTATGGTTTTCGGGCACTTTTCGGGCCCAAAACGCTTGCGGGGCTATCAAGCCGGACAACAGGTTAGGAGAAGGCTCTTAACACAAAGAAAATGAAAAAACAGAACAGAACAGAACAGATTGAAGAAATAAAGCAAAAATGAATGAAAGAACGCTGGAAAGAAGTAATAATCTGAGAACAGAAGAAAAGAAAAGGGAGAAACAGCGAAAACACACATTCGTATTCAATGCTCGTAAGCAATGGCTTGGGACCCTTTCTATTTCGCATCCATTTCCGCGCATCTCGCTTTTGACCACTCAGTTTTTGAAATTGTCTTCGAAATATCGTCTAAATTCGAAACCACCTCAACAACTTTACACAAATCTTGTAATCATAGCGGCATCATTTTTCGCGGTTAAAAACGTGACTTTTTGCCGAACACGTTAACATTTGCACAGCAAGACGAATTGTCTACAAACGATACGAATCGGTTTCTTCACAAAAATCAATTAATAGAAAATGATGATCTGATCTGTGGGTATCTGATCTCTAGAGTAATTAGAGTATGGAAAGACAAAATCAATCCTTCTAGGCAGTCCTCAAAATACTACTACTATACTTATACTAATAATGAAAATTTATATAATAAACTAGAACTTAGTCCCGCGCGGACAGTTTTTTTTGGCGAAACAAATCAGTTGAGTCGTTTTTCTCGTTTATTTTGAACTTGTATTAAACATATATGGTCTTGATGGGAAAATACTGTAATTTTTCCTCATTTTCGGCTCAATAGGGTCCATCACCGTTCAAATGTTTTTCTTCCTCCTTCCCACAACACATCGCGCGCCCACATCGCGAGTAAGAGAAGCGCTGGGTACAAGTCTGTTCTCTAGCTTCCAGACTGAACATGTATTGAATTTAGTGAGTGTTTTTTGCTTCTATAACAGTTTATTTGTTCGTGTTTCATATCAGAAAACAATGGTGATTGAAAAAGCCTTATCATATGATTTTGCCCTGTATGTGACAAAAAAATATCTTAGTCTACCCCGGTGGGAATGTAAGTTATTTTAGTGTGTTTTTTTTTTTTTTTTTTTTTTTTTTTTTTTTAATATTTCTTTATTATTTGAAAATATCACTATTTTTTTTTTGTTTTTTTACAATTTCTTGGTAATGCTAATAGGCTATATATGTATATGAATAAGTTATACAGTATTATAACAATTTTTTTAAAGAATATATAAATTGATTTAAATAAAGTTCTCCCATTTTTTTTTAAAGGTATATCGAGTTTGTTAGTATTTTTCCGTCGAATGCTGCGCTTCCATGTGAATCGTTCTTGTTAACTCATCTTACAAAGAGCTTCGTAGAAAAAGGCGTATAGTTATTTTTTAAGAACATTATACCCTAGAATTATATCAGCTGTCGTAATATAAAGAACTGGGTCATCCATTTCGTGATATACCAACATAGGATATGTTGTGTCTTCTTTTATATTAAAGACTATGTCACATCCTTTCCAACCATTTCGCCAACCTTCTTTGACCAAAGTTTTCGTACATAATATACATGGCAAAAAAGAGTGTTCCTAAAGTTTCTTCTTCTTCCAGGCACAAGGAAACAGATAGAACGAGTCACATATAGCCAAACTTTTTTAACCTAACATTGGTACGACACAATGCTGTGAAGGGATTTTTATATTGAAACTTCTCTGGTGCTAGTGTCTAAAAGCAACTTTGAAAGGCCAAGGCGTAAATTTCCTTCCAATTAAGGGTTAAAATTTGGAAATCGAACTTTTTATCTATCTTGTGACTGTAGGTTTTTGGTGAAGACTAAATGGTCAAGAGTTTGTAAAAAAAATTTCAGAGTTTGTTTTCTCAATATGCAAATTTTCCTTGGGAATTAAACTTAACTTTAAGGTTTGAGTTTTGGCACGGCTCTTCGAAATCGTAACTGTTTATTGCTAATATATGATTTTTGACCAGTCAGGTGGCAAAGCATTGATTAAGGCGAACCAATCTGAGAAAGTTTATCTGAATTTAGGTCCTCTTTTCCTTCAATTCTTTCCAAGAACCAGAATTTCCGTTCGGTGTGACCATGTTTATCTGCAGGTTTAAGCATTCCCCAATTTTTTATGTATTCCAGAAAGTCGCATGACTTATTTTGATTCTTATGTAATTTTCCATTGTTTTTATGTTTTCCATATATTTGATCTCAAGTATTTCTAGGTTCTACAATGATATGATAAGAGGAGGATCGAGAGCGGTCATAGACCACAGCGTTAAGAAGTCTGTTATAAAAGGGTTGATGAATGTTAACAATCTGAGGCGGTGTTTGTCTTGAGTTGCATTTAAGTAGAAATGATTTACCCAAAAGACTGGACGTTAGGCTATCTAAAATCAACCTAAAGGGCTGTTTATCCTCGCAAACACAGTATCGCTCTTTAAAAAAGAGAGTTTTTGTGCGTTGATTAAGGATTCAGGAACGAACATTTTTACATACATTCCTTGCTCGTAATCTTGAATCCATTACACCGTCCTTTTTACTTTATATCTTTTCTTTCCAAATAAAATGATAAATAACTGTAAGTTACGCTTCTTTTGATATTTCTTTCGAATTGGGTGTCTGTGAAGCACAATAGATGAATTATTGATAGGAGCAGAGGTTGTAACACAATCTGAACCTCAAACTAGATTCTTTTAAAATTATCCAATTTCCAAAGGTAAGAAAGAGTTTTTTTCGGTACAGATTTTTACAATCGAACTTAAATTAACTTCATGACGGTCATTCTTCTAATAAGAAAAAAATAGATGACTCACCGGAGAATTGGTAATTGGTTTAATCTAACTTATCGATTCCTAAATTGGTTATTTTCCATGAAACCATCACCGAGATTCAATGCTTCTAATTTGCTTCGATTCCACTTTTATGACTGAAGATTTCCCAAAGCGTTCTAATATTTCCATTAAAACGAATATAAGAGATCTGTCACGCAAGAAAACAGTTAGGTCATCTGCAAAAAAGTGGAAAGCTTGATTCCTCTCCTGAAACTTAAAAAAAAAAACCTTGTATATTCTTGTTATTCTCATATAAATGGTAATAATCAAGTGCTATCGATAAATAGATAGGGAGATAAAAGCGATCCCCCGTCTTACCCTCTTTCTACCTCAAAACGTTTGTGGCAAATCCAATTTATTTATAACCACAGCCTTCATATGTTGTGTACATAGTGTCAACCCACTTTAAAAAAACTTCACCAAAATTAAAAGCTCGTAAAGGATGTCTTAAAAAATTACAAAGTAGCGGTCGAAGGCTTTTTCGAAGTCAATAAATATTAATAAAACAGACAAATTATGTTCCTTAGTATAAATACATTTTACGGCATTAAAACTATCGCACATTATTCGTATTACTCTTCCTTAACGTACGTCGTTTTGATCTCTAGGATTATATGAGGAAGTACTGGTTCCACCTTAATGCAAGAGCTGGTAGCTATTTTTCACATTCAACGATTTGAGTAGGCGAGATAGGTCCCAATTTGTTAAATAAGTTTCTGTCTCTGTCTTTTTATCAATAAGGT
>JAUJYZ010001004.1:0-82500 GCA_033675265.1 Actinostola sp. cb2023
ACTACTACGTAGCCAGTAGACTCCTTCCACAGCGACCCGCTCTCAGCGCCGTCTTTAGTATGAAGCATGCGCTCTGAGCGACTTGCGTCTGTCAAAATTTGACGATTTGTTTTTTTTTTTTGACCGAACAACAGGGTTTTCCCAGAGCCAGCGACAAACCAAATGACGAGCGGGCTCTGGGTACGAGAATGTGGGAAACCTGAAATTTTTGCGAATTTCATTGCTGATGAAATCAACAATGATGATCGTATTTGATTGGTCCATGAGATTCAACAAAGATTCAAACTTGCCAAGGCGAACGAAAGGAATGACAGCGCGGTTGTATTCATACAATGGTTATTCCGTTTTTGAATTAATAAAGCTATGGAAATGACTGAGTGCACTGTGTAGACATAAATTGATCTGAATTGGTAAAGGAGATCAACCGGCAATATATATATACATGGACGAAGCCGCACAGAATTTAGGCAATTATAGTTGATCAGACAGTTGCTAGGATTAATTCAACAGGATTAAGTAAAGGTAGCTATCAACAGCTACGATAATGCATTATCGTCAGAATGCATGCGTGAGCAATCGGTCATGAGTCTTTCTCAAATCACATTCCACGCGCTTTCTCTTACACGACAACATATCGCTCTCAAAAATCGCCATTATGGTTTATTTCTGAAACACGATATTGGTGATTTTGGCCCAAATAGAGATTAGTCCATGTTCAAGCTATCTTTGTTAGTTACCCAAGGTGATGTTGAAATTGCATTTTGACACGAAAGGGAATGGATATATAATTTGGGCGGGAAGAAATGGCTTCTATTTTGGTCATGGAAGCAGCAGAGAAACTTGGGCCCGCCAAGAACTGTATCGCCGTGAGTATAGAGTTTGTTGTATTTATCTGGATGCTTCCTGCCTTGGGAAGTCTCGATTTGCTTGAATTTTAACAGCTCGAAAGGTGTGTATTTATTACATGCAGGGACCCTAGCGGTTCGATGCGTCTGTGTTCAGTCGAAGCGTCGACTGTGAACATCAGCAAACTTAAAGTTAAGAAGACGCAGATAATAAACGTCCGTCACTTGATAGACTATCGATATCAATATATAGTTGAGGGGAAAAATCGACCATATTGCCAATTTAACTGAAAAGACAAACAGCTAATTTTCTCAATAAATTAAGTAGTAACTTATGTACAGATCTATGGCATTCTAGTTAATAGAAAACCTATAGTCATATAAAGACTAGCCAATCAGAATTATGAGCGGTTCGAATTACAAATCGTTGCTCCACAGTTGCCCCTAACTGCTCTCACAGCCATCTACCGTAAGTGCTTCCTTTCCAAAAGCAGCGCCCGGCTACCTTGAAGCTACTACTGAGGAGCCGGGTCTTTCGGAAAATCTACTACAAAGTCGGCATATGCAGGATACAAAAGCCGCCGGTTCTTAATACATGTACTTTACGTGTTCTTTATCCAGCGTGTATCGCCTGATAAGCACACGCAGCAATACGTGCGATGTGTAGCCTTTGCCACTCAAGTGCAGTTGTAAGAGAATTGAGACAGCCAGAATTTCGGTACGACTTTCGCTTTGTACAATTGAGATAAAGCATAATACTAATTAAGAAAATTTCAGCCAAAGCAAAATCAACATCAATCGCTGTTTCTTGTCGAGTTTCATTAAGTCGACAACAATATATTTTTTGCTTTTTGAACAACGCGAATTCGGTTTCGTAATAATTTATTATAACGAGAAATGCGAATGCCCTATGTGATGAGTTATAGACATGTTCATTTATAACAAGCCGCCTAGGAAAGTGATAATTAAGGATCAGGCTGCGAGATACAATAGAAACCGTGATATTCCCTGCCGCAGATTCCACCAACTTTTTAGCGGGTGGAAACGTCCTTAGCTAAGCCAAGTAGCGGCCTCGCCCCCAGCGTAACTGACTGACCCCCTCAGCTGACCTACCACCCGCGACAGAAGACGTAATCGATCGTACTCGCCTGTGAGATATTCAAAGGAATATTTTTATAATTCTAAGAGAACAATATTAAACAATAGCGGAAGACAGGAAGGCCTCACAGACCAAGATCTATATTAGAACATGTATTTATCGTCCAGCCTCTTATCGCAAACAGCAGCCAGCAGAAGAACGGCCCGTGATGAACGTCGAAGGGCTTTTAAACGGCCTACACGAAGATAAATGCTACAAACTTGTTTGTACTTGTTCACATTTGTTGAATATTCAAACCAACGCTGAACACTACGTAGCCAGTAAGACTCTTCCACAGCTAACCCACGTTCTCAGCGGTCTTTAGTATGAGCCATGCCGCCTCACTGACGACGTGGTCGTCAAAATTTGACGACCGAGCAACAGGACGTTCCAAGAGCCCAGCGCACGAACCAAATGCAGGGAGTACGGGCCTCCTAGGGTACGAGAATGAGCTCACAGTCTAAGCAAAGCCGACATGAGAAGCCTGCGGGACGAGGCTATGCTTACTACTACTGAAAAACTATATCGAATCTGCGTCCTTTGCCATTATATAGGGTTTATAAAGAATTGCCACATAGGAAATCGATGCCGTCAACGCGCGGAGTAAATGTCCGTAAGAATTGTACTAAAAAATATTTTATTTTTGCTTTTTGCCCAGTTTTCTTTACGGCTGATTCAGTTTCAATTCCTACGTCACCTGCCACATTTTCTCATACTGTTGGTAGTTTGATGATTTTCCTTGGAGGCCTTACCGCTTCCTGTACTTTCTCCTTAGAAAGGAACCTGATTGCAGAGATCAGAAACACGACTTAAAATTGTAGATCTAGACTTGCAATGTAGATATCCTCTCTCAGCGATAAAATATAGTAACTGAATTATTCTGCGGCCTCAGAATCGGTTCGTGCTTAATTAATTATTTAAACAGTTAAATAATTTTTTATTTTTTTTTTTTTTTGTTTTATTATTTTCTTTAATCTTATTTTTATTTTTTAATCTTTTTTTTTTTTTTTTATTGGGCGTTAAAGAGGGATCAGAGGAATCTAGAAGCCCGATCTACAATCCCACCATTGAGGAGCGGAGAGAGGGCTCTGAGGAGGGCCGAAGCCCGCTGAACTTCAGAGTTTAGGCCTCTGCGTATTAAAGCCAAGGGCCACAGCTATCCGGTCTGCATACCGTATTTTACTGGATTAAGCCCTATCCCCCGATGAGCTCACCCTCCCTACCCCAATGAATAATGGACAGTAAGAGATTAATTATATTACAGAGTATGGCCGTACAGACTTTGCGTTTTTCATTACTAGTCCTACTCCACTATCTAACGCCCTATAACGGCGCTATTTTATATAATACACGAGCAGATTTAGAAGGAAACTAAGAATGATTTAAAGGAAACAAAGAAGGTAGTTAATATTAATGTATAAGTGGAATACGCCGACCCCTAATTTTATATAACCAACGAGCAGATTTAGAGGAAACTCAAGAGATTTAAAGGAAACTAAGAAGTAGGTTGAATATTAATTTACTTTAGTCGAGTCGAATACGCGCTATTTTATATAACACACGAGAGATTTAGAGGAAACTAAGAGATTTAAAGAAACTAAGAAGTAGTTGAATATTAATTTATGATGGAATACGCGTCCTATTTTATATAACACACGAGCAGATTTAGAGGAAACTAAGAGATTTAAAGGCAAACTAAGAAGTAGGTTGAATTATTAATTTATGAGTGGAATACGCGCTATTTTATATAATACACGAGAGATTTAGAGAGAAACTAAGAGATTTAAAGGAAACTAAGAAGTAGGTTGAATATTAATTTATGATGTGGAATACGCGCTATTTTATATAATACACGAGAGATTTAGAGGAAACTGAAGAGATTTAACGGAAACTAGAAGTAGGTTGAATATTAATTTATGAGTGGAATACGCGCTATTTTTATATAACACACGAGAGATTTAGAGGGACTCAAGAGATTTAAAGGAACTAAGAAGTAGGTTGAATATTAATTTATGAGTTGGAATACGCGCCTATTTATATAATACACGAGAGATTAGAGGAAACTAAGAGATTTAAAGGAAAATAAGAAGTATGTTGAATAAAATTTAATGAGTGGAATACGCGCTATTTATATAACACACGAAGAGATTTAGAGGAAACTAAGAGATTTTAAAGGAAACTAAGAAGTAGGTTGAATATTAAATTTATGAGTGGAATACGCGCTATTTTATATAACACACGAGAGAGATTTAGAGCGAAACTAAGAGATTTAAAAGAAACTAAGAAGTAGGTTGAATATTAATTTATGAGTGGAATACGCGCTATTTTATATAATACACGAGAGATTTAGAGGAAAACTAAGAGATTTAAAAGGAAACTAAGAAGTAGGTTGAATATTAATTTATGAGTGGAATACGCGCTATTTTATATATAACACGAGAGATTTAGAGGGAACTAAGAGATTTAAAGGCAAACTAAGAAGTAGGTTGAATATTAATTTATGAGTGGAATACGCGCTATTTTATATAAACACACGAGAGATTTAGAGGGAACTAAGAGATTTAAAGGAAACTAAGAAGTAGGTTGAATATTAATTTATGAGCTGGAATACGCGCGCTATTTTATATAGTATCACACACGAGAGATTTAGCAGGAAACTAAGAGATTTAAACGGGAAACTAAGAAGTAGGAATTGAATAATTAATTTTATGAGTGGAATACGCGCTATTTTATATAACACAACGAGAGATTTAGAGGGAACTAAGAGATTTAAAGGAAACTAAAGAAGTAGGTTGAATATTAATTTATGAGTGGAATACGCGCTATTTTATATAATACACGGAGAATTTAGAGGAAACTAAGAGATTTAAAGGAAACTAAAAGTAGTTTGAATATTAATTTATGAGTGGAATACGCCGCTATTTATATAACACACGAGAGATTTAGAGGCAAAACTAAGAGATTTAAAGGAAACTAAGAAGTAGGTTGATATTAATTTATGAGTTGGAATACGCGCTATTTTATATAACACACGAGAGATTTAGAGGGAAACTAAGAGATTTAAAGGAAACTAAGAAGTAGGTTTGAATATTAATTTATTTTGATGTGGAATACGCGCTATTTTATATAATACACGAGAGATTTCAGAGGAACTAAAAGAGATTTAAAGGAAACTAAGAAGTAGTTGAATATTAATTTATAGAGATGGAATACGCGCTATTTTAATATTAATACACGAGAGATTTAGTAGGGAACTAAGAGATTTATAAGGCGAAACTAAGAAGTAGGTTGAATATTAATTTATGAGTGCGAATACGCGCGCTATTTTATATAAACACACGCAGAGCATTTAGAGGAAACTAAGAGATTTAAAGGAAACTAAGAAGTAGGTTTGAATATTACTTTTATGAGTGGAATATACGCGCTATTTTATATAACACACGAGAGATTTAGAGGAAACTAAGAGATTTAAAGCGAAACTAAGAAGTAGGTTGAATTTATTTATGAGTGCCGAGATACGCGATTTTTATATAACACACGAGAGATTTAGAGGAAACTAAGAGATTTAAAGGAAACTAAGAAGTAGGTTGAATATTAATTTATGAGTGGAATACGCGCTATTTTATATAATACACGAGAGATTTTAGAGGAAACTAAGAGATTTAAAGGAAACTAAGAAGTAGGTTGAATATTAATTTATGAGTGGAATACGCGCTATTTTTATATAATACACGAGAGATTTAGAGGGAAACTCAAGAGATTTAAAGGAAACTAAGAAGTAGGTTGAATATTAATTTATGAGTGGAATACGCGCTATTTTATATAATACACGAGAGATTTAGAGGAAACTAAGAGAATATTTAAAGGAAACTAAGAAGTAGGTTGAATATTAATTTATGAGTGGAATACGCGCTATTTTATATAATACACGAGAGATTTAGAGGAAACTAAGAGATTTAAAGGAAACTAAGAAGTAGAATAGGTTGAATATTAATTTATGAGTGGAATACGCGCTATTTTTTATATAACACACTAGAGATTTTTAGAGGAACTAAGAGATTTTAAAGGAAACTAAGAAGTACAAGGTTGAATATTAATTTATGAGTGGAATACGCGCTATTTTATATAATACACACGAGAGATTTAGAGGAAACTAAGAGATTTAAAGGAAACTAAGAAGTAGGTTGAATATTAATTTATGAGTGGAATACGCGCTATTTTATATAACACACGAGAGATTTAGAGGGAACTAAGAGATTTAAAGGAAACTAAGAAGTAGGTTTAATATTAATTTATGATTGGAATACGCCGCTATTTTATATAACACACGAGAGATTTAGAGGGAAACTAAGAGATTTAAAGGAAACTAAGAAGAAGGTTTGAATATTAATAGGTATTGATGTGGAATACGCGCTATTTTTATATAACACACGAGAGAACAGCGAGAGATTTAGAGGAAACTAGGATTTAGATACGAATTAGGTTGAATATATTATGAGTGGAATACGGCTATTTTAACTAAAGACGAAGTAGGTTGAATATTAATTTATGAGTGGAATACGCGCTATTTTTATATAACACTAACACACGAGAGATTTAGAGGAAACTAAGAGAGGATATTAATTTAAAGGAAACTAAGAAGTAGGTTGAATATTAATTTATGAGTGGGAAATACGCGCTATTTTTATATAACACACGAGAGAGATTTAGAGGGAAACTAAGAGATTTAAAGGAAAAAGAAGTAGGTTGAATATTAATTTATGAGTGGAATACGCGCTATTTTATATAACACACGAGAGATTTACTAAGAGATTTAAAGGAAACTCGCGCTAGAAGTAGGTTGAATATTAATTTAGTGGTGCGAATACGCGCTATTTTATATAATACACGAGAGATTTAGAGGAAACTAAGAGATTTAAAGGAAACTAAGAAGTAGGTTTGAATATTAATTTATAGAGTGAATACGCGCTATTAATTTTTGTATATAATACACGAGAGATTTAGAGGAAACTAAGAGATTTAGGAGGAAACTAAGAAGTAGGTTGAATATTAATTTATAAGTGGAATACGCGCTATTTTATATAACACACGAGAGATTTAGAGGAAACTAAGAGATTTAAAGGAAACTAAGAAGTAGGTTGAATATTAATTTATGAGTGGAATACGCGCTATTTTATATAATACACGAGAGATTTAGAGGGAACTAAGAGATTTAAAGGAAACTAAGAAGTAGGTTGAATATTAATTTATGAGTGGAATACGCGCTATTTTATATAACACACGAGAGATTTAGAGGGAACTAAGAGATTTAAAGGAAACTAAGAAGTAGGTTGAATATTAATTTATGAGTGGAATACGCGCTATTTTATATAATACACGAGAGATTTAGAGGAAACTAAGAGATTTAAAGGAAACTAAGAAGTAGGTTGAATATTAATTTATGAGTGGAATACGCGCTATTTTATATAAACACACGAGAGATTTAGAGGAAACTAAGAGATTTAAAGGAAACTAAGAAGTAGGTTGAATATTAATTTATGAGTGGAATACGCGCTATTTTATATAACACACGAGAGATTTAGAGGAAACTAAGAGATTTAAAGGAAACTAAGAAGTAGGTTGAATATTAATTTATGAGTGGAATACGCGCTATTTTATATAACACACGAGAGATTTAGAGGAAACTAAGAGATTTATAGGAAACTAAGAAGTAGGTTGAATATTAATTTATGAGTGGAATACGCGCTATTTTTATATAATACACGAGAGATTTAGAGGAAACTAAGAGATTTAAAGGAAACTAAGAAGTAGGTTGAATATTAATTTATGAGTGGAATACGCGCTATTTTATATAACACACGAGAGATTTAAGAGAAACTAAGAGATTTAAAGGAAACTAAGAAGTAGGTTGAATATTAATTTATGAGTGGAATACGCGCTATTTTATATAACACACGAGAGATTTAGAGGAAACTAAGAGATTTATAGGAAACTAAGAAGTAGGTTGAATATTAATTTATGAGTGGAATACGCGCTATTTTATATAACACACACGAGAGATTTAGAGGAAACTAAGAGATTTAAAGGAAACTAAGAAGTAGGTTGAATATTAATTTATGAGTGGAATACGCGCTATTTTATATAACACACGAGAGATTTAGAGTTTTATAGACATTTTATGAAACACTAGCTTTACACTAAAACTAAAAAAAGTCAAACATAAAATTGTTAACTAAGACTGACTAAAACTGTATTTTCTTATTTGAGCATGCGCGACAGAGTTCCATAACGTGACGTCAAGAGCTAGCCAAATTAGGTGGCCCGCGCCTAAGTCGGGCTTCCTGTGGAATTGTCCCGACTCCATAAATGCAGGCCGTTCTTCGTCTTTGACATCAAATGTCCAATTGGCTTCTAATGCGCATGCGCCCTGTGCCGGCCGCTCAGATTAGTTACCGAAGGCTCTGACCACCTGGTTTATCAACAAGAGACATCGCACAGATTGAAATCTAAACGAAGTCCGCCAATGTCTCCAGTATACTTTGTACCGCTGTAATTTTGTGTTGTGGTAAGCTTATAACACCGATAGATCTTTATGTTTATGCCGTTCAAGGTTTTGCCGAGTTTGTGAAATCGTTCAGTTGCAAGGAAATCATTTGAATGCCCAGAATGCATTGTCATTTATGATTCGCTGAGTTTGTGAAATCCGATATCAAGAAATCCCCCATTAAAGTGTGCTGTTGCTCGGCCAGCTTTCCTATGTCCATATACTTGGGCATTGTACTTACCTGTAAATATTTTTTGCTTAAAAGTACGATTTTTATCGAAAAATCCATCCAAACTTACAGAAAATCGAGTAAATGAATGTAAACATTGTCCTCCATTTTGTAACACGGCCAAAAAGACTGGGAAACCTAACACAGGGTGACCGGTAAACTCGTGCCCAGTCCCCGTAGCTGGTCTACGTAAAAAGCACAGATTTCTTGATATGTCGTTCAGTTGCAAGGAAATCATTTGAATGCCCAGAATGCAGGACATATTGTTCATGATTGTTCGTACTAAAAAATAAATGCCACACAGATGTCCGTCAACTATTGAACTTTTAAAATAATTATTGGCTATATTTACGCTTCATCCAAACATTGTTTAGTCACGCTGCTATGTCTGGTTTATTTGTATTTGTATGGATATGTTTATGGTACCAAACCCGGGGGGGGGGGGGGCACTCCCGGGAATTTAGGATAGGGGTGTGCCCCCGGGATGTCGAAACCCTGACCCTATTTAAGGATGAAAAATTGGAAAATTCATAAGCGGATTTTATAGTCAAAATACATAAAGTGTACCCAAATTAAAGATCGAATATTTTATGGTGAAAAAGCAAAATATGGTAGCCAATTTAAGGATCTGGAGGTTCAAAAACCATACCCTATTTGGGGGCACATACCTATATAGCACTGATATATATGGGGGGTACCAAATAAGCTATGCAAATACCAAGAGTACAAACTGATAAATATTCATTGAGGGAGTTCACTGAATCAAAAGTGTCGAAATAATGTTACCAACCTTCATCATGCACCTCTTGCGAATGGATGGAGTCCACACTCGATGACACAAGCTAACAAATATAACGTTCTTCCGGGGAGGAAATCTTTCCCCGCTACGATTACAAACTTCTCAATGAACAGAACCACCAGTTCGATCAGTGCGGTCATGTCTTCTATAAAACGAGAGCCCAGTTGTTGCATGTACTTAGTCTCCCGTAACTAAAAGTATTGAGCTTTGAATGCATTGGTTTTGGTTGGAAAAGCCTGACAGCCCACTTAGTATTTTCTAGGAACGGTACTTTCTATAAGACGTCGCTCCTCTTCGGCATTTTTGGGGCGGGTTCACGAAATCGTCTTGTAGTAAGTTCCTTCCATTTTCGTTGCTTGAGTCAGAATAAAGTTTGACCTTAATCAATTCTCACGGGGGTAAAAACACATTAATTATTTGAGTTGACTATTCCCTTGAGCACAATGAATTAACAATGAAATTAAAAAGTTGTATCCGTTAGAGTGGGTTAAGTCAGCCCGCTACAACGGTTTGAGGAACTCAAACTGAATCCCTAGTATTGACAAGGCGATGAACCCCTATAGACCGCTACAACCGAACCCGTTACAACCGGTTCATCATCAACCCGCTACAACAATTTGAGAAACCAAAAAAATATCTATTATACTAGGCGATGAACCCGCTAAAACGGGTTGGTCAACCCGCTACAACCGAACCCGCTACAACCGGTTTATCATGAACCCGCTACAACAGTTTGAGAAACCAACAAATCTCTAGTACTATACTAGATGATGAACCCGCTAAAACGGGTTGGTCAACCCGCTACAACCGGTTGTAACGGGTTCAGTCGGTTGTAGCGAGTCGGCATAATACTAGAGATTTTTGGGTTTCTCAAATCGTTCTAGCGGGTTGACTTATCACGTTCTAACGGGTTCAAGTGTTGTAAAAATATATTGTTCTTTAGATTCTTTATAATTTTAGAATAAAAAAGAGAAAATCACTTTTACAGCTTGTGGAGTCGTGTGAATTCTTTATATAAATTTATCTCAAATCTTATTTTATGTGATATTTATAGTCAGTAAAGACGAGCCTGTGTTAGCAAGTCTTGCACCAACGAGACCTAATTGAATCTCCATGTCTCTCGTAGTTTGTCTTTCCTTGCGTCCAAACAGAAGACAAAACGGTAAAGCACTGGCGACAACCACAATGCCACCAATGATGTAAAAAGCTGGTACGTACGAGTTGAATTCATCTGCTATAAATCCTAACAAAGGAAAAAATATCAAATCTTAATAAATAAATTATATAAAAATATCAAATCACTTAAATAAATTATATAAAAATATCAAATCACTTAAATAAATTATATACAAATATCGAATCAGTTAAATTCTGAGCTTAGAGTGCAATTTAGAAAAGCTTGAAAATTAAATAACTAATTAGTACTAAATAGCACTAATGAAACAATAGAAAACAATAGAAATACATCTATTTAGTACTATTTAAAGTTAGTACTATTTCACGCTTTTCATAAATTGCACTCTATGGTTCGACTGTAGTACTATATTCCTAGCATGAATTCAGTTAATTAGCTGAAATAAGCTAGAAAAGAGATCGCTTACACTGGAAACGTCACGCTCTTCAAACCTGGCTTGGAAATTCATAGGATTTTCGTTGCAAATTTTCAATCTCCAAGGCTTTGAGATTTCCAAACAATTACCAGGGGTTTCAAGAGCGTATGGTTTTTTCCCGCGTTAATATTAGTTCGACTGTAGTACTATATTCCTAGCATGAACCTCAAGCACCTCTATTCTTCACTGTAATCCATACTCGATTCAGGCTCACATCAACTGGTGCAGGCACAGGCAGCCCAAACATACATTTGTGCACCCTTTTTGATGAGTTTTTCTGTGGTAGATCGAGCGCGAGGGATAAGCAGTGCTATGTTGGGCTAAGGACACTTTGGTCCGTGACACGTGAAAAAAATGGCCCATGAAGCATGATCATGACCCCCCCTCCCCCTCCCCCCCTTTGCTACCCTGTCTTATTTTAGAATGCATTAGTAGGAAGGCTATCTTGTTTGACTTACCAGCGATGGGTGGACCTATAAAGACTGGTAACGAACTCACAACCTCACCCATCCCATAACCCAACGCATCTTTTCTTGAATCGCCAAAACACGTGAGCAAAAAGTAATTATGGGTGGATATAAAGGCGCCATTACCAAGTCCATAGAATATGGCAAATAGAACGAAGTGATAATACTCTTTGGCCTGAGTAAACGGTATCAACGAAGACCCGATAATAAATACTGACAGTTGGAGACCTTGCATCGAGGTCAGCCATTTCTTGTCGATAACTTTTCCGATCATTATTCGGGAAACAGACGAGCAGACACCGATGAAAATGAAGAGAAGGGAAGCCTTTGAACCGGAAATGTTACGATCCTTGGCGAATGACACCTGGAAGTGAATAAAAATGGTATAAACTACTCGTAGTGTCACTTTACATCAAGTCTGTGGAAAGGGTTTTTTTGCTATGTGAATGGGTTGCCTGTGGTTGTGTTACCGAGAGGGACTAAGTCGATATAAGAATTGAAAAGTAGTTCACCCGACATGTGGGCTTCCTGTGCTTTAATTCATTCCATACTTACCAAATGTAACAATGCTACGTAAGAACCAAAAAAACCCGTCCAAATAACAATCATCCCGATGGTATACTTGGGACTTCTCCATAAAGAACAGTCAATACACCCTGAGCACATTTTCTTGATTCTCGATTGACTCTCATGTCTAGATGCTTCTATATTCTCTTCCTCTTTTTTCTATGTTTGGATTGTAGGAGAGAGACAACAAAGCCGCCAGCACCCATGTTCCCGCCATGACACGAAGCCCATTCCTCCAACCATGAGAGTCAATCAAAGCTTGGAAAGCCGGCACAATGGTTAATGTTCCAATGCTTCCTCCAGCTCCAACACATCCGAGAGCCAAACCGAGTTTCTTTTTGAAACATCTTTTGACCACAAAAATGGACGCATACAAACACAAGCTTGCACCCACTCCAAACAGCAGTCCGTAGGAGACGTAAAGAACCAGTATTTCTTTGACAAAGGAACTGGCTATTATTAAGGCTGCGACAGCAAAACCACTGCAAAATCCAACATTTCTTTCACCAAACCGTGTGCTTATTCTTATTGCGATTGGCGCAAACAGCAAAATTGATCCAATCGAGATCGATCCAATCCATGCTAGAAATAGGAATCAATCATCATCAATCAACGCAGTCAGGCACAGGCAGCCCAACCATTGCTACTGAGGCTAATAAAGATATATATATGGGTTTTAATTAAGAAACGCGCGCTCTTCAAACCTTGGAAATCCATTGCAAATGTATTGGAAATTCATTAGGTTTTGAACATTTGCAAATATTCAGTTCCAAGGTTTGAAGAGCGCTACGTGCGTTTTTTCCAGTGACAATACCTGTTCCTCCTTTGCTAAACCGGAATTCCTCACTCCATACTGGTAACAGAACACTAAAGGAATTTAAGGTCCCAAACATAATAATCAAGACCACTGTACCGCTGAAACAGACGAACCACGCCCGGAGTCCGTCACGTGGATGAGGTGTATCACTGTGTTTACAGAGAACCATCTTAAAGAAAAAAGAAGGGAAAAGGGGCGGGAGTTAGTGATTGTATACTACATTCTGCCTTTCTTTTCTGTTTTTAAATGATATATATATATTTAATTTTTTACATCATATCTACGTTACAAATGGATTGTATTAGAGGAAATCATCATGTTTAACAGACTACATGTACAAGGGACCTGGATAAGTTTTATTAAAATAATAATAATAATAGTAATAATAATAATAATACTATCAGTATCTAATTACATTTAAAAATCTAAATATCAAATACAGCGATTTGCAAAAATTCTGTAAAATCCAAATATACAACTGTATCGATATATAGTAATTTGCATAATCCTAATTCTTTGATTTTAGCTATTATTAAGCCTGAATCTAAACCCAATTAATCTTTGTAGTATGTATATGAAAATGTTTTGAAAAAACTGAACTTTAGAGGGCTTATTCATCAATTTTATGATGAAAATTACCCACAATGCACCCGATATATTGATATATTTGATTTTTACAGAATTTTTGCAAATTGCTGTACATACAAATATAGATCGGTATATATATATACATGTATTTCAATAAATGTTGTCAAGGACATCGGTCCACAATCAATCAATAGCTAGGTTATATGTCGTTCCAAGATCAAACTGCATTGTGGTAACAGCTTGAATAGCTAAAAAGGTATGAATGGATGTATATTGTATATGAATCGAATTTTATGAAATACTTCTAGCATACATGTCATTCAATTACCATAATAATGATAATACTTTATTCCTTAATATGAATACATCAATACAATGAAAGGAGACACCAGAGGTTAACCCTATCGAGGATATCTCCCAACAAAAAGATAAACAAATAAATATAATAAAATACATAAAATTGTATATATTCTGGACATCCAACTCTATCTTCTCTCCTGATCAATTTGGTTTTATTAAAGGCAAGTCCTGCCAATCGCAACTCCTTGCGGTATTCAATGACTGCATGGTCCTTGGCTAGAAATCGAGGTCATACAACTGATGTCGTCTTTCTCGATATATCTAAAGCTTGTAACAGTTTCACCATCATGCAGTTCGGTCTTGGAATGACCTATAACCTATTAATATTGCCTATGGGCTGATGTCCTCGACAACATTTTTGAAATAGGTGTACATAGGTACACACACATACTATCTTTCGAAACAAGAATTATGTTTATACATGAGTGGTTTATACAATTATTAATAACTACTACCATTACAATTTAAATATTATTGATATGAGTGAAGTTCAGGAGCCCGGCTATTAGAATTTAGTAGGCCATTTTTGTATAATAAGGGGAAGTTGACATATTCTATATGCCCTCCTTAACGTCCATCTAGGTCAGACCCCCCCCCCCCCCCCCCCCATCCCCCCTCCCCCTGCCTTAATGTCCACCTATTGTTTGGCATAATTTATGCACTTTAGAGTAAGCTAGACATGAGTACAAAATAATGTAGCTAGGCTAGAGAACTATATCGCTATCTGGGTGCTATAAAGACGAGCTCACTTTGATTGACTGAAAAAGACATTATTCAATAAAATCACAATGATTAGTTTCCGAAAAAAGTGTTTTGTTCAACACCCCCGTGATTACCTCTACAAATCAAAGTGTTGTTTACCGTTGGAGTGGGGAGCAAAATTTGGAAAGCCTCACGGATCGCGCTGAAACTTTGCCAGATGGAAGACACTGCAAACAACACTGTTATTACTTCACATTATTGACGTTAACCTGATACCAATCAGTAGAACCACATACAAATACTGTCAGAACGTCCAAAGAATATAAGCTAAAAATTGTGACTGATGATGACTGACTGTGAGTGTGACTGCATGACCTTCGACACCGTGAATGACAAACTTAAAATCTCCAAAATCACCTCCAAAACTACGATGGTTATTAGCAGATGTGTTCTTACCTTTGCTATAATCTCATATTGGTTGAATAATCGATTAAATGTTGCACTTTATGGCAGTTTGAATCAGGCATTCAGTAGACAAAACGTAGTACACCATTTACGTAACTAATGTTTGTTGGGCTACCTGTGGCGAATTCCACAGGAAGCCCAATCTTAGTATAAGTGGCTCGCTCTTGAAGTGACGTCATGGAACAGTATATTTAACAATTAGACAGCGAGTCCGAGCTATGAGCAGTTGACTATCTTAGCTCATAGACAACGAGGGCGAGTTGTCTAATTGTTTTAGTATAAACAAACTAGCATACTTAATTTTATACCAATATTTCTTGTTTAATTTGCATAGGCAAGAAGAATAAGAATTTTATGCTAGTCATAAGTACACATTTGGCTGAACTAATCGAGCTGTTTAGGCCATCAATAAATGGAAAACTAAACCAGAAAAGTTGGTTCTTTTGTTGAAAAACTTTCATAAATCAAATAACAAATGAACAAAACACGAGTCAAGAGTGGTGTAGCCTTCGTTTATTACCTTTATCACTATCAGTACTCCCTTTCACTTTGTCTTCGCTAAAGTTGAAAAATGAACAATCTTCCTGAACCGATCGTATCTCGCTCAGTTTCTGCAGTGTCATCCAAAGAAAACTTGCTTGAATTGTCAATGAGATGTCTATATTTATGTGCTAATTCCATATCTTGTTCTTGAGATTTGTTTCTCGGTCTATTTTAGTTCTTTTTAGCGAGAAAACAACTATCGGATTTGTCCGCCATCTTGCTTCATCGCTTTCACGGCCAATGGTTACCATGGTGATTCATGTGATAGACTACTAGTTTGTTTATACTAATGTTCTTTAGATTCTTTATAATATTTTAATCACTTTTACAGCTTGTGGAGTCGTGTGAATTCTTTATATAAATTTATCTCAAAGTCTTATTCTATGTGATATTTATAGTCAGTAAAGACGAGTCTGTGTTAGCAAGTCTTGCACCAATGAGACCTAATTGAATCTCCATGTCTCTCGTAGTTTGTCTTTCCTTGTGTCCAAATAGAAGACAAAACGGTAAAGCACTGGCGACAACCACAATGCCACCAATGATGTAAAAAGCTGGTACGTACGAGTTGAATTCATCTGCTATAAATCCTAACAAAGGAAAAATATCAAATCACTTAAATAAATTATATAAAAATATCAAATCACTGATATAAAAATATCAAATCACTTAAATCAATTATATAAAAATATCAAATCACTTAAATCGATTATATAAAAATATCAAATCACTTAAATCAATTATATAAAAATTTCCAAATGGTCTTGAGAGCAGAAGCTTCGTCAATAATTTGATAAAGATTACGACAATTTTTAATTTAAACATGTTTCGGCAGTGCTGCTGCCATCATCAGTAATTTAATGAGTGATCTATACAGTGTATGAGCTTATATATAGTATATCAGTATGAAGAACAAAAGAACATTGAAGTGTGTGATTAGAGTGAAAGTTTTAAATTGACATGAGAGACTTGTTGATTTAAAGAGGGCTTTTCCCAAAGGATGTGAATGGCTTTCCTTAATTTTCAATTGGAAGCCAGTTCTAGCCTGATCAAGTATCTTAAATGATTCACTGGAGCATAGGGCTCGGCATTCCGACTGTTTGAAAATGTGAGAAAGGCCTTATCCGTAGTAAGATGTTCATGCATGCGCGTAGTAAGGTGTCGAGAGGTTTCACCGACATAGCAGGCACCACAGCCTGCACAAGAAAATTTGTGAACTACGCTCGAGCGGAACCCACTAGGGATAGGATCTTTCGCACTGAACAAAGAACCTATTTTAAACGCGGAAAACACTACCTTGATATCAATATTATCGCAGCACCGCTTAAGAAGAATGCGAATGCGTTTCTGAGTGATTTGAGAAAATTTTCCTATATTATAAGGGAGTTTAAAATAAAAAGTATTTGTACAGTTATTCTCATTATTAGGAGGACTGCTGGTGGATAAAGATTTAGTAATGCTGTTATTAACGACTTTATCGATAAGATGGCCAGGGAAGGAATTTTTCTTGAGAATATGTATTAATTTACTAATGTCCTCATGAAAACCATTCCACGTGTTGGTAATTTTGCTAATACGGTCAACTAACGTCCTAACAAGACCTAACTTGTACGAATAGGAAGTAAAGCTAAAAAAATTTGTGAGAAGGCCAGTAAATGTAGACTTACGAAAAACCTTAGTGAAAGACATCCAAAAAAGCTAATTTGTGCTCGGATTCTTTCTCCATAGTGAACCGTATGTTCTTATGCTGAGAGTTAAGATAGTGAAAAAACAGCTCAGCCTCACTTACCGAATGAAACAAACAAAATGTGTCATCAACATACCGCCGATAAAACAATTACCTCCGAAGAAACAAAGTTTTCCAACCATAACTTTTCATGGTGTCCCATGAAAAGATTGGCAAGCACGGGGGCGAGGGGGGACCCCATCGCCACTCCATCAATCTGATCATAAAATGAGCCGTTGAATGAAAAATGAGTCTGAGCTGTTGCTATGGAGAAAAGATCCTGTAGCTCCTTAGATGTTAAACTAATGCTCGTATTTTCAGTGATGTATTTGACAGCTAAATTGATACTTTCTCCATAGCAACAGCTCAGACTCATTTTTCATTCACGGCTCATTTTATGATCAGATTGATGGAGTGGCGATGGGGTCCCCTCTCGCCCCCGTGCTTGCCAATCTTTTCATGGGACACCATGAAAAGGTATGGTTGGAAAACTTTGTTTCTTCGGAGGTATTGTTTTATCGGCGGTATGTTGATGACACATTTTGTTTGTTTTATTCTGTAAGTGAGGCTGAGCTGTTTTTTCACTATCTTAACTCTCAGCATAAGAACATACGGTTCACTATGGAGAAAGAATCCGAGCACAAATTAGCTTTTTTGGATGTCTTTATAGACAACAAGGATTACTCTGTAGTCACTAAGGTTTTTCGTAAGTCTACATTTACTGGCCTTCTCACAAATTTTTTTAGCTTTACTTCCTATTCGTACAAGTTAGGTCTTGTTAGGACGTTAGTTGACCGTATTAGCAAAATTACCAACACGTGGAATGGTTTTCATGAGGACATTAGTAAATTAATACATATTCTCAAGAAAAACTCCTTCCCTGGCCATCTTATCGATAAAGTTGTTAATAACAGCATTACTAAATCTTTATCCACCAGCAGTCCTCCTAATAATGAGAATAACTGTACAAATACTTTTTATTTTAAACTCCCTTATATAGGAAAATTTTCTCAAATCACTCAGAAACGCATTCGCATTCTTCTTAAGCGGTACTGCGATAATATTGATATCAAGGTAGTGTTTTCCGCGTTTAAAATAGGTTCTTTGTTCAGTGCGAAAGATCCTATCCCTAGTGGGTTCCGCTCGAGCGTAGTTTACAAATTTTCTTGTGCAGGCTGTGGTGCCTGCTATGTCGGTGAAACCTCTCGACACCTTACTACGCGCATGCATGAACATCTTACTACGGATAAGGCCTCTCACATTTTCAAACATCTAGAGAGCTCGTCGGAATGCCGAGCCCTATGCTCCAGTGAATCATTTAAGATACTTGATCAGGCTAGAACTGGCTTCCAATTGAAAATTAAGGAAGCCATTCACATCCTTTGGGAAAAGCCCTCTTTACTCGGGCCCAGGCCGTAGGCCGCCCGAGTTAGAAAATGCGTTTTTCGGTAGTAGTAGTTTTCTTCGGCTCAAGAATGACGAAAGTATGCGACGTATTTAATCGTATCGAGTTTCAAGATTACTCAGCAGATAAGAACAAACCACACACACAGGACTAAAGTAGATTATGAATCTTAGTTTTGAAAGCAACATGTCGTTACAGTGCGAATCAAAAAACCGTGGGCACCCAGAAATAGTTCAGAAATCGTTTATCGTTCGTTGAACAATCAGAAACGAATCTCTAACTGCAAGAAGTTTGTCTGACTACAAATCAGTCGAACTTCTTGCAGTTAGAGAGTTGTTTCTGATTGTTTAACGAACGCATAAACGATTTCTGAAATATTTCTGGGTGCCCATGGTTTTTCGATTCGCACTGTAATAATCCGTTACTGAGCAGCTTCGTATTATGTCTCTGAAGCTAGAGAGCAAGGGTTTGATTTTTCAGTAGATTTTGTTTAGATAGCTAATATCGCTTTGCTTGCTGCCTGACTGTCGTAACGCGAGGGCGTTATCGGAACCATCTGACCTATGCAACCTCAAGACGTATCATGTTCGTACTCATCCGACTCATAGTCTCCCTCGTCACTCAACTGTCACTGATTGTCATGACGTCAGAGAAATGATATTGTATTGAAGAAGATGTCCTTGTTTTATTCGACGTTCGAACCGTAACTCGAACCCGAACTCGAACTCGATTCCAAACTCGACGTTTCGGGATCTGAAGCTAGAGAGGGGGCCTTTACACGAACTCATCAAAATCAAATCAATTGAACTCAAAGTCAAAAGGTAATCAAATGAACTCAAAGTCAAAGGCAAATCAAATGAACTCGACACATACATGTATATACAGTCTCCCTCGTCACGCAACTGTCAGTCATTGTCAGGTCTCTCCTCACGCAACTGACATTGTCCTTGTCATAAGCCCGAGTGTACGCTCATTGAGCGTCTTGTTTAAATCAACAAGTCTCTCATGTCAATTTAAAACTTTCACTCTAATCACACACTTCAATGTTCTTTTGTTCTTCATACTGATATACTATATATAAGCTCATACACTGTATAGATCACTCATTAAATTACTGATGATGGCAGCAGCACTGCCGAAACATGTTTAATTTAAAAATTGTCGTAATCTTTATCAAATTATTGACGAAGCTTCTGCTCTCAAGACCATTTGGAAATTATATAAAAATATCAAATTAGTTAAATTCTATGAGCTTATGGTTCGACTGTAGTACTATATTCCTAGCATGAACCTCAAGCATCTCTATTCTTCACTGTAATCCGTACTCGATTCAGGCTCACATGATCAACAGGTGGCAGGCACAGGCAGCCCAACCATTTGTGCGCACTTTCTGATGGGTTTCCTGTCGGTAGAGCGCGAGGAATAAGTACTATATTGGGCTCTATCTTGTTCGACTTACCAGCGATGGGTGGACCTATAAAGACTGGTAACGAACTCACAATCCCACCCATTCCAAAACCCAACGCATCTTTTCTTGAATCGCCAAAACACGTGAGCAAAAAGTAATTATGGGTGGATATAAAGGCGCCATTACCAAGTCCATAGTATATGGCAAATATAACGAAGTGATAATACTCTTTGGCCTGAGTAAACGGTATCAACAAAGACCCGATAATAAATACTGACAGTTGGACACCTTGCATCGAGGTCAGCCATTTCTTGTCGATAACTTTTCCGATCATTATTCGGGAAACAGACGAGCAGACACCGATGAAAATGAAGAGAAGGGAAGCCTTTGAAACGGGAATGTTACGATCCTTGGCGAATGACACCTGGAAGTGAATAAAAACGGTGTAAACTACTCGTATAGTGTCACTTTACATTAAGTCTGTGGAAAGGGTTTTTGTTAGGTGAATGGGTTGCCTGTGGTTGTGGGACCGAGAGGGACTAAGTCGATATAAGAATTGAAAAGTAAAAAAATAAAATAAAAAAAAAAAAAAAAAAAATAAAAAAAAATTGAAAAGTGGTTCACCCATACTTACCAAATGTAACAATGCTACGCAATAACCAAAAAAAACCCGTCGAAATAACAATCATCCCGATTGTATACTTGGGACTTCTCCATAAAGAACACTCAATATACCGTGAGCACATTTTCTTGATTCTCGATTGACTCTCATGTCTAGATGCTTCTATATTCTCTTCCTCTTTTTCTATGTTTGGATTGTAGGAGAGAGACAATAAAGCCGCCAGTACCCATGTTCCCGCCATGACACGAAGTCCAATCCTCCAACCAAGAGAGTCAATCAAAGCTTGGAAAGCCGGTACAATGGCTAATGTTCCAATGCTTCCTCCAGCTCCAACCCATCCGAGAGCCAAACCGAGTTTCTTTTTGAAACTTCTTTTGACCACAGAAATGGACGCATACGAAAAGAAGCTTGCACCCACTCCAAACAGCAGTCCGTAGGAGATGTAAAGAACCAGTATTCGTTTGACAAAGGAACTGGCTATTATTAAGGCTGCGACAGCAAAACCACTGCAAAATCCAACATTTCTTTCACCAAACCGTGTGTTTATTCGTATTGCGATTGGCGCAAACAGCAAAATTGACCCAAATGAGATCGATCCAATCCAGGCTAGAAATATGAATGAATCCATCAATCAACGCAGTCAGGCAGCAATCCATACAACACATTCTCGTACCCAGATTTGTCGTGGGCTCTGGGAAACCCTGTTGCTCGGCGGTCGTCAAAATGACGACCAAGTCGTCAGAGCGCATGCTCATACTAAAGACCGCTGCGTGCGAGCGGAGGCTGTGGAAAAGTCTGCTAGCTACGTAGTGTTTACGTTGGTTCGAATTCAAACAATGTAACAAGTACACAAGTTTGTACATGTATCTTCGTGTAGCAGTTTAAAAGCCCTTCGACGTTCATCATCAGTTCTGACAGTTCTTCTCTAGTGGCTCTGTTGCGATAATTGCTGACGATATATATGGTTTCTCTTGAATTAGTTATAAAAACATTCCTTTGAATAAAAGGGCGAGTACGATCGATTGTGATCTATAATAATGGTTTATTCTCTACTTTCTCATAGCACATAATGCTTTGCGCCTTGGGGGGTAATACAAAAGAAAATGGGAGCTTTCTGTCAACCATGTAATTATGCAACACCATTTTCTTTTGTATTACCCCCAAGGCGCAAAGCATTATGTGCTATGAGAAAGTAGAGAATTGGACAATACTTGCCCACTAACTTACTGTACAATTATTTGATTAAGAAACGTGGGCTCTTCAAACCTTGGAAATCCATTGAAAATGTATTGGAAATTAGTTAGGTTTTGGACATTTGCAAAGATTCAGTTCCAAGGTTTGAAGAGCACTACGTGCGTTTTTTTCCAGTGACAATACCTGTTCCTCCTTTGCTAAACCGGAATTCCTCACTCCATACTGGTAACAGAACACCAAAGGAATTTAAGGTCCCAAACATGATCATCAAGACCACTGTACTGCTAAAACAGACGAACCACGCCCGGAGTCCGTCACGTGGATGGGGTGTATCACTGTGTTTACAGAGAACCATCTTAAAGAAAAAAGAAGGGAAGAGGGGCAGGAGTTAGTGATTGTATACTACATTCTGCCTTTCTTTTCTGTTTTTAAATGATATATATTACCATTATTATAGATCACAATCGATCGTACTCGCCCTTTTATTCAAAGGAATGTTTTTATAACTAATTCAAGAGAAACCATATATATCGTCCAGCAATTATCGCAACAGAGCCACTAGAGAAGAACTGTCAGAACTGATGATGAACGTCGAAGGGCTTTTAAACTGCTACACGAAGATACATGTACAAACTTGTGTACTTGTTACATTGTTTGAATTCGAACCAACGTAAACACTACGTAGCTAGCAGACTTTTCCACAGCCTCCGCTCGCACGCAGCGGTCTTTAGTATGAGCATGCGCTCTGACGACTTGGTCGTCATTTTGACGACCGCCGAGCAACAGGGTTTCCCAGAGCCCACGACAAATCTGGGTACGAGAATGTGTTGTATGGATTGCTGCCTGACTGCGTTGATTGATGGATTCATTCATATTTCTAGCCTGGATTGGATCGATCTCATTTGGGTCAATTTTGCTGTTTGCGCCAATCGCAATACGAATAAACACACGGTTTGGTGAAAGAAATGTTGGATTTTGCAGTGGTTTTGCTGTCGCAGCCTTAATAATAGCCAGTTCCTTTGTCAAACGAATACTGGTTCTTTACATCTCCTACGGACTGCTGTTTGGAGTGGGTGCAAGCTTCTTTTCGTATGCGTCCATTTCTGTGGTCAAAAGAAGTTTCAAAAAGAAACTCGGTTTGGCTCTCGGATGGGTTGGAGCTGGAGGAAGCATTGGAACATTAGCCATTGTACCGGCTTTCCAAGCTTTGATTGACTCTCTTGGTTGGAGGATTGGACTTCGTGTCATGGCGGGAACATGGGTACTGGCGGCTTTATTGTCTCTCTCCTACAATCCAAACATAGAAAAAGAGGAAGAGAATATAGAAGCATCTAGACATGAGAGTCAATCGAGAATCAAGAAAATGTGCTCACGGTATATTGAGTGTTCTTTATGGAGAAGTCCCAAGTATACAATCGGGATGATTGTTATTTCGACGGGTTTTTTTTTTGGTTATTGCGTAGCATTGTTACATTTGGTAAGTATGGGTGAACCACTTTTCAATTTTTTTTTATTTTTTTTTTATTTTTTTATTTTATTTTTTTACTTTTCAATTCTTATATCGACTTAGTCCCTCTCGGTCCCACAACCACAGGCAACCCATTCACCTAACAAAAACCCTTTCCACAGACTTAATGTAAAGTGACACTATACGAGTAGTTTACACCGTTTTTATTCACTTCCAGGTGTCATTCGCCAAGGATCGTAACATTCCCGTTTCAAAGGCTTCCCTTCTCTTCATTTTCATCGGTGTCTGCTCGTCTGTTTCCCGAATAATGATCGGAAAAGTTATCGACAAGAAATGGCTGACCTCGATGCAAGGTGTCCAACTGTCAGTATTTATTATCGGGTCTTCGTTGATACCGTTTACTCAGGCCAAAGAGTATTATCACTTCGTTATATTTGCCATATACTATGGACTTGGTAATGGCGCCTTTATATCCACCCATAATTACTTTTTGCTCACGTGTTTTGGCGATTCAAGAAAAGATGCGTTGGGTTTTGGAATGGGTGGGATTGTGAGTTCGTTACCAGTCTTTATAGGTCCACCCATCGCTGGTAAGTCGAACAAGATAGAGCCCAATATAGTACTTATTCCTCGCGCTCTACCGACAGGAAACCCATCAGAAAGTGCGCACAAATGGTTGGGCTGCCTGTGCCTGCCACCTGTTGATCATGTGAGCCTGAATCGAGTACGGATTACAGTGAAGAATAGAGATGCTTGAGGTTCATGCTAGGAATATAGTACTACAGTCGAACCATAAGCTCATAGAATTTAACTAATTTGATATTTTTTATATAATTTCCAAATGGTCTTGAGAGCAGAAGCTTCGTCAATAATTTGATAAAGATTACGACAATTTTTAAATTAAACATGTTTCGGCAGTGCTGCTGCCATCATCAGTAATTTAATGAGTGATCTATACAGTGTATGAGCTTATATATAGTATATCAGTATGAAGAACAAAAGAACATTGAAGTGTGTGATTAGAGTGAAAGTTTTAAATTGACATGAGAGACTTGTTGATTTAACAAGACGCTCAATGAGCGTACACTCGGGCTTATGACAAGGACAATGTCAGTTGCGTGAGGAGAGACCTGACAATGACTGACAGTTGCGTGACGAGGGAGACTGTATATACATGTATGTGTCGAGTTCATTTGATTTGCCTTTGACTTTGAGTTCATTTGATTACCTTTTGACTTTGAGTTCAATTGATTTGATTTTGATGAGTTCGTGTAAAGGCCCCCTCTCTAGCTTCAGATCCCGAAACGTCGAGTTTGGAATCGAGTTCGAGTTCGGGTTCGAGTTACGGTTCGAACGTCGAATAAAACAAGGACATCTTCTTCAATACAATATCATTTCTCTGACGTCATGACAATCAGTGACAGTTGAGTGACGAGAGGGAGACTATGAGTCGGATGAGTACGAACATGATACGTCTTGAGGTTGCATAGGTCAGATGGTTCCGATAACGCCCTCGCGTTACGACAGTCAGGCAGCAAGCAAAGCGATATTAGCTATCTAAACAAAATCTACTGAAAAAATCAAACCCTTGCTCTCTAGCTTCAGAGACATAATACGAAGCTGCTCAGTAACGGATTATTACAGTGCGAATCGAAAAACCATGGGCACCCAGAAATATTTCAGAAATCGTTTATGCGTTCGTTAAACAATCAGAAACAACTCTCTAACTGCAAGAAGTTCGACTGATTTGTAGTCAGACAAACTTCTTGCAGTTAGAGATTCGTTTCTGATTGTTCAACGAACGATAAACGATTTCTGAACTATTTCTGGGTGCCCACGGTTTTTTGATTCGCACTGTAACGACATGTTGCTTTCAAAACTAAGATTCATAATCTACTTTAGTCCTGTGTGTGTGGTTTGTTCTTATCTGCTGAGTAATCTTGAAACTCGATACGATTAAATACGTCGCATACTTTCGTCATTCTTGAGCCGAAGAAAAACTACTACTACCGAAAAAACGCATTTTCTAACTCGGGCGGCCTACGGCCTGGGCCCGAGTAAAGAGGGCTTTTCCCAAAGGATGTGAATGGCTTCCTTAATTTTCAATTGGAAGCCAGTTCTAGCCTGATCAAGTATCTTAAATGATTCACTGGAGCATAGGGCTCGGCATTCCGACGAGCTCTCTAGATGTTTGAAAATGTGAGAGGCCTTATCCGTAGTAAGATGTTCATGCATGCGCGTAGTAAGGTGTCGAGAGGTTTCACCGACATAGCAGGCACCACAGCCTGCACAAGAAAATTTGTAAACTACGCTCGAGCGGAACCCACTAGGGATAGGATCTTTCGCACTGAACAAAGAACCTATTTTAAACGCGGAAAACACTACCTTGATATCAATATTATCGCAGTACCGCTTAAGAAGAATGCGAATGCGTTTCTGAGTGATTTGAGAAAATTTTCCTATATAAGGGAGTTTAAAATAAAAAGTATTTGTACAGTTATTCTCATTATTAGGAGGACTGCTGGTGGATAAAGATTTAGTAATGCTGTTATTAACAACTTTATCGATAAGATGGCCAGGGAAGGAGTTTTTCTTGAGAATATGTATTAATTTACTAATGTCCTCATGAAAACCATTCCACGTGTTGGTAATTTTGCTAATACGGTCAACTAACGTCCTAACAAGACCTAACTTGTACGAATAGGAAGTAAAGCTAAAAAAATTTGTGAGAAGGCCAGTAAATGTAGACTTACGAAAAACCTTAGTGACTACAGAGTAATCCTTGTTGTCTATAAAGACATCCAAAAAAGCTAATTTGTGCTCGGATTCTTTCTCCATAGTGAACCGTATGTTCTTATGCTGAGAGTTAAGATAGTGAAAAAACAGCTCAGCCTCACTTACAGAATAAAACAAACAAAATGTGTCATCAACATACCGCCGATAAAACAATACCTCCGAAGAAACAAAGTTTTCCAACCATACCTTTTCATGGTGTCCCATGAAAAGATTGGCAAGCACGGGGGCGAGAGGGGACCCCATCGCCACTCCATCAATCTGATCATAAAATGAGCCGTTGAATGAAAATGAGTCTGAGCTGTTGCTATGGAGAAAGTATCAATTTAGCTGTCAAATACATCACTGAAAATACGAGCATTAGTTTAACATCTAAGGAGCTACAGGATCTTTTCTCCATAGCAACAGCTCAGACTCATTTTTCATTCAACGGCTCATTTTATGATCAGATTGATGGAGTGGCGATGGGGTCCCCCCTCGCCCCCGTGCTTGCCAATCTTTTCATGGGACACCATGAAAAGTTATGGTTGGAAAACTTTGTTTCTTCGGAGGTAATTGTTTTATCGGCGGTATGTTGATGACACATTTTGTTTGTTTCATTCGGTAAGTGAGGCTGAGCTGTTTTTTTCACTATCTTAACTCTCAGCATAAGAACATACGGTTCACTATGGAGAAAGAATCCGAGCACAAATTAGCTTTTTTGGATGTCTTTCACTAAGGTTTTTCGTAAGTCTACATTTACTGGCCTTCTCACAAATTTTTTTAGCTTTACTTCCTATTCGTACAAGTTAGGTCTTGTTAGGACGTTAGTTGACCGTATTAGCAAAATTACCAACACGTGGAATGGTTTTCATGAGGACATTAGTAAATTAATACATATTCTCAAGAAAAATTCCTTCCCTGGCCATCTTATCGATAAAGTCGTTAATAACAGCATTACTAAATCTTTATCCACCAGCAGTCCTCCTAATAATGAGAATAACTGTACAAATACTTTTTATTTTAAACTCCCTTATAATATAGGAAAATTTTCTCAAATCACTCAGAAACGCATTCGCATTCTTCTTAAGCGGTGCTGCGATAATATTGATATCAAGGTAGTGTTTTCCGCGTTTAAAATAGGTTCTTTGTTCAGTGCGAAAGATCCTATCCCTAGTGGGTTCCGCTCGAGCGTAGTTCACAATTTTCTTGTGCAGGCTGTGGTGCCTGCTATGTCGGTGAAACCTCTCGACACCTTACTACGCGCGCGCATGCATGAACATCTTACTACGGATAAGGCCTCTCACATTTTCAAACAGTCGGAATGCCGAGCCCTATGCTCCAGTGAATCATTTAAGATACTTGATCAGGCTAGAACTGGCTTCCAATTGAAAATTAAGGAAGCCATTCACATCCTTTGGGAAAAGCCCTCTTTAAATCAACAAGTCTCTCATGTCAATTTAAAACTTTCACTCTAATCACACACTTCAATGTTCTTTTGTTCTTCATACTGATATACTATATATAAGCTCATACACTGTATAGATCACTCATTAAATTACTGATGATGGCAGCAGCACTGCCGAAACATGTTTAAATTAAAAATTGTCGTAATCTTTACCCGTCAAATTATTGACGAAGCTTCTGCTCTCAAGACCATTTGGAATTTTTATATAATTGATTTAAGTGATTTGATATTTTTATATAATCGATTTAAGTGATTTGATATTTTTTATATAATTGATTTAAGTGATTTGATATTTTTTATATATCAGTGATTTGATATTTTTTATATATATTTTTTATTTTTAAGTGATTTGATATTTTTCCTTTGTTAGGATTTATAGCAGATGAATTCAAC
Source organism: Actinostola sp. cb2023 (assembly GCA_033675265.1). Classification (NCBI taxonomy): domain Eukaryota; kingdom Metazoa; phylum Cnidaria; class Anthozoa; order Actiniaria; family Actinostolidae; genus Actinostola; species Actinostola sp. cb2023. The sequence continues at coordinate 28,128 of JAUJYZ010001004.1, forward strand.
TCGTACGTACCAGCTTTTTACATCATTGGTGGCATTGTGGTTGTCGCCAGTGCTTTACCGTTTTGTCTTCTGTTTGGACACAAGGAAAGACAAACTACGAGAGACATGGAGATTCAATTAGGTCTCATTGGTGCAAGACTTGCTAACACAGACTCGTCTTTACTGACTATAAATATCACATAGAATAAGACTTTGAGATAAATTTATATAAAGAATTCACACGACTCCACAAGCTGTAAAAGTGATTAAAATATTATAAAGAATCTAAAGAACATTAGTATAAACAAACTAGTAGTCTATCACATGAATCACCATGGTAACCATTGGCCGTGAAAGCGATGAAGCAAGATGGCGGACAAATCCGATAGTTGTTTTCTCGCTAAAAAGAACTAAAATAGACCGAGAAACAAATCTCAAGAACAAGATATGGAATTAGCACATAAATATAGACATCTCATTGACAATTCAAGCAAGTTTTCTTTGGATGACACTGCAGAAACTGAGCGAGATACGATCGTCAAAGTTCAGGAAGATTGTTCATTTTTCAACTTTAGCGAAGACAAAGTGAAAGGGAGTACTGATAGTGATAAAGGTAATAAACGAAGGCTACACCACTCTTGACTCGTGTTTTGTTCATTTGTTATTTGATTTATGAAAGTTTTTCAACAAAAGAACCAACTTTTCTGGTTTAGTTTTCCATTTATTGATGGCCTAAACAGCTCGATTAGTTCAGCCAAATGTGTACTTATGACTAGCATAAAATTCTTATTCTTCTTGCCTATGCAAATTAAACAAGAAATATTGGTATAAAATTAAGTATGCTAGTTTGTTTATACTAAAACAATTAGACAACTCGCCCTCGTTGTCTATGAGCTAAGATAGTCAACTGCTCATAGCTCGGACTCGCTTAACTAAAATATACTGTTCCATGACGTCACTTCAAGAGCGAGCCACTTATACTAAGATTGGGCTTCCTGTGGAATTCGCCACAGGTAGCCCAACAAACATTAGTTACGTAAATGGTGTACTACGTTTTGTCTACTGAATGCCTGATTCAAACTGCCATAAAGTGCAACATTTAATCGATTATTCAACCAATATGAGATTATAGCAAAGGTAAGAACACATCTGCTAATAACCATCGTAGTTTTGGAGGTGATTTTGGAGATTTTAAGTTTGTCATTCACGGTGTCGAAGGTCATGCAGTCACACTCACAGTCAGTCATCATCAGTCACAATTTTTAGCTTATATTCTTTGGACGTTCTGACAGTATTTGTATGTGGTTCTACTGATTGGTATCAGGTTAACGTCAATAATGTGAAGTAATAACAGTGTTGTTTGCAGTGTCTTCCATCTGGCAAAGTTTCAGCGCGATCCGTGAGGCTTTCCAAATTTTGCTCCCCACTCCAACGGTAAACAACACTTTGATTTGTAGAGGTAATCACGGGGGTGTTGAACAAAACACTTTTTTCGGAAACTAATCATTGTGATTTTATTGAATAATGTCTTTTTCAGTCAATCAAAGTGAGCTCGTCTTTATAGCACCCAGATAGCGATATAGTTCTCTAGCCTAGCTACATTATTTTGTACTCATGTCTAGCTTACTCTAAAGTGCATAAATTATGCCAAACAATAGGTGGACATTAAGGCAGGGGGTTGGGGGGGGGGGGGGGGGGGGGGGGGGGTCTGACCTAGATGGACGTTAAGGAGGGCATATAGAATATGTCAACTTCCCCTTATTATACAAAAATGGCCTACTAAATTCTAATAGCCGGGCTCCTGAACTTCACTCATATCAATAATATTTAAATTGTAATGGTAGTAGTTATTAATAATTGTATAAACCACTCATGTATAAACATAATTCTTGTTTCGAAAGATAGTATGTGTGTGTACCTATGTACACCTATTTCAAAAATGTTGTCGAGGACATCAGCCCATAGGCAATATTAATAGGTTATAGGTCATTCCAAGACCGAACTGCATGATGGTGAAACTGTTACAAGCTTTAGATATATCGAGAAAGACGACATCAGTTGTATGACCTCGATTTCTAGCCAAGGACCATGCAGTCATTGAATACCGCAAGGAGTTGCGATTGGCAGGACTTGCCTTTAATAAAACCAAATTGATCAGGAGAGAAGATAGAGTTGGATGTCCAGAATATATACAATTTATGTATTTTATTATATTTATTTGTTTATCTTTTTGTTGGGAGATATCCTCGATAGGGTTAACCTCTGGTGTCTCCTTTCATTGTATTGATGTATTCATATTAAGGAATAAAGTATTATCATTATTATGGTAATTGAATGACATGTATGCTAGAAGTATTTCATAAAATTCGATTCATATACAATATACATCCATTCATACCTTTTTAGCTATTCAAGCTGTTACCACAATGCAGTTTGATCTTGGAACGACATATAACCTAGCTATTGATTGATTGTGGACCGATGTCCTTGACAACATTTATTGAAATACATGTATATATATATACCGATCTATATTTGTATGTACAGCAATTTGCAAAAATTCTGTAAAAATCAAATAAATAAATATATCAATATATCGGGTGCATTGTGGGTAATTTTCATCATAAAATTGATGAATAAGCCCTCTAAAGTTCAGTTTTTTCAAAACATTTTCATATACATACTACAAAGATTAATTGGGTTTAGATTCAGGCTTAATAATAGCTAAAATCAAAGAATTAGGATTATGCAAATTACTATATATCGATACAGTTGTATATTTGGATTTTACAGAATTTTTGCAAATCGCTGTATTTGATATTTAGATTTTTAAATGTAATTAGATACTGATAGTATATATTATTATTATTATTATTATTATTATTATTATTATTTTAATAAAACTTATCCAGGTCCCTTGTACATGTAGTCTGTTAAACATGATGATTTTCTCTAATACAATCCATTTGTAACGTAGATATGATGTAAAAAATTAAATATATATATATCATTTAAAAACAGAAAAGAAAGGCAGAATGTAGTATACAATCACTAACTCCCGCCCCTTTCCCTTCTTTTTTCTTTAAGATGGTTCTCTGTAAACACAGTGATACACCTCATCCACGTGACGGACTCCGGGCGTGGTTCGTCTGTTTCAGCGGTACAGTGGTCTTGATTATTATGTTTGGGACCTTAAATTCCTTTAGTGTTCTGTTACCAGTATGGAGTGAGGAATTCCGGTTTAGCAAAGGAGGAACAGGTATTGTCACTGGCAAAAACGCACGTAGCGCTCTTCAAACCTTGGAACTGAATATTTGCAAATGTTCAAAACCTAATGAATTTCCAATACATTTGCAATGGATTTCCAAGGTTTGAAGAGCGCGCGTTTCTTAATTAAAACCCATATATATATCTTTATTAGCCTCAGTAGCAATGGTTGGGCTGCCTGTGCCTGACTGCGTTGATTGATGGATTGATTCCTATTTCTAGCATGGATTGGATCGATCTCGATTGGATCAATTTTGCTGTTTGCGCCAATCGCAATAAGAATAAGCACACGGTTTGGTGAAAGAAATGTTGGATTTTGCAGTGGTTTTGCTGTCGCAGCCTTAATAATAGCCAGTTCCTTTGTCAAAGAAATACTGGTTCTTTACGTCTCCTACGGACTGCTGTTTGGAGTGGGTGCAAGCTTGTGTTTGTATGCGTCCATTTTTGTGGTCAAAAGATGTTTCAAAAAGAAACTCGGTTTGGCTCTCGGATGTGTTGGAGCTGGAGGAAGCATTGGAACATTAACCATTGTGCCGGCTTTCCAAGCTTTGATTGACTCTCATGGTTGGAGGAATGGGCTTCGTGTCATGGCGGGAACATGGGTGCTGGCGGCTTTGTTGTCTCTCTCCTACAATCCAAACATAGAAAAAGAGGAAGAGAATATAGAAGCATCTAGACATGAGAGTCAATCGAGAATCAAGAAAATGTGCTCAGGGTGTATTGACTGTTCTTTATGGAGAAGTCCCAAGTATACCATCGGGATGATTGTTATTTGGACGGGTTTTTTTGGTTCTTACGTAGCATTGTTACATTTGGTAAGTATGGAATGAATTAAAGCACAGGAAGCCCACATGTCGGGTGAACTACTTTTCAATTCTTATATCGACTTAGTCCCTCTCGGTAACACAACCACAGGCAACCCATTCACATAGCAAAAACCCTTTCCACAGACTTGATGTAAAGTGACACTACGAGTAGTTTATACCATTTTTATTCACTTCCAGGTGTCATTCGCCAAGGATCGTAACATTTCCGGTTCAAAGGCTTCCCTTCTCTTCATTTTCATCGGTGTCTGCTCGTCTGTTTCCCGAATAATGATCGGAAAAGTTATCGACAAGAAATGGCTGACCTCGATGCAAGGTCTCCAACTGTCAGTATTTATTATCGGGTCTTCGTTGATACCGTTTACTCAGGCCAAAGAGTATTATCACTTCGTTCTATTTGCCATATTCTATGGACTTGGTAATGGCGCCTTTATATCCACCCAAAATTACTTTTTGCTCACGTGTTTTGGCGATTCAAGAAAAGATGCGTTGGGTTATGGGATGGGTGAGGTTGTGAGTTCGTTACCAGTCTTTATAGGTCCACCCATCGCTGGTAAGTCAAACAAGATAGCCTTCCTACTAATGCATTCTAAAATAAGACAGGGTAGCAAAGGGGGGAGGGGGAGGGGGGGGGGGGGGGGTCATGATCATGCTTCATGGGCCATTTTTTTCACGTGTCACGGACCAAAGTGTCCTTAGCCCAACATAGCACTGCTTATCCCTCGCGCTCGATCTACCACAGAAAACTCATCAAAAAGGGTGCACAAATGTATGTTTGGGCTGCCTGTGCCTGCACCAGTTGATGTGAGCCTGAATCGAGTATGGATTACAGTGAAGAATAGAGGTGCTTGAGGTTCATGCTAGGAATATAGTACTACAGTCGAACTAATATTAACGCGGGAAAAACCATACGCTCTTGAAACCCTGGTAATTGTTTGGAAATCTCAAAGCCTTGGAGATTGAAAATTTGCAACGAAAATCCTATGAATTTCCAAGCCAGGTTTGAAGAGCGTGACGTTTCCAGTGTAAGCGATCTCTTTTCTAGCTCATTTCAGCTAATTAACTGAATTCATGCTAGGAATATAGTACTACAGTCGAACCATAGAGTGCAATTTATGAAAAGCGTGAAATAGTACTAACTTTAAATAGTACTAAATAGATGTATTTCTATTGTTTTCTATTGTTTCATTAGTGCTATTTAGTACTAATTAGTTATTTAGTTTTCAAGCTTTTCTAAATTGCACTCTAAGCTCAGAATTTAACTGATTCGATATTTGTATATAATTTATTTAAGTGATTTGATATTTTTATATAATTTATTTAAGTGATTTGATATTTTTATATAATTTATTTATTAAGATTTGATATTTTTCCTTTGTTAGGATTTATAGCAGATGAATTCAACTCGTACGTACCAGCTTTTTACATCATTGGTGGCATTGTGGTTGTCGCCAGTGCTTTACCGTTTTGTCTTCTGTTTGGACGCAAGGAAAGACAAACTACGAGAGACATGGAGATTCAATTAGGTCTCGTTGGTGCAAGACTTGCTAACACAGGCTCGTCTTTACTGACTATAAATATCACATAAAATAAGATTTGAGATAAATTTATATAAAGAATTCACACGACTCCACAAGCTGTAAAAGTGATTTTCTCTTTTTTATTCTAAAATTATAAAGAATCTAAAGAACAATATATTTTTACAACACTTGAACCCGTTAGAACGTGATAAGTCAACCCGCTAGAACGATTTGAGAAACCCAAAAATCTCTAGTATTATGCCGACTCGCTACAACCGACTGAACCCGTTACAACCGGTTGTAGCGGGTTGACCAACCCGTTTTAGCGGGTTCATCATCTAGTATAGTACTAGAGATTTGTTGGTTTCTCAAACTGTTGTAGCGGGTTCATGATAAACCGGTTGTAGCGGGTTCGGTTGTAGCGGGTTGACCAACCCGTTTTAGCGGGTTCATCGCCTAGTATAATAGATATTTTTTTGGTTTCTCAAATTGTTGTAGCGGGTTGATGATGAACCGGTTGTAACGGGTTCGGTTGTAGCGGTCTATAGGGGTTCATCGCCTTGTCAATACTAGGGATTCAGTTTGAGTTCCTCAAACCGTTGTAGCGGGCTGACTTAACCCACTCTAACGGATACAACTTTTTAATTTCATTGTTAATTCATTGTGCTCAAGGGAATAGTCAACTCAAATAATTAATGTGTTTTTACCCCGTGAGAATTGATTAAGGTCAAACTTTATTCTGACTCAAGCAACGAAAATGGAAGGAACTTACTACAAGACGATTTCGTGAACCCGCCCAAAAATGCCGAAGAGGAGCGACGTCTTATAGAAAGTACCGTTCCTAGAAAATACTAAGTGGGCTGTCAGGCTTTTCCAACCAAAACCAATGCATTCAAAGCTCAATACTTTTAGTTACGGGAGACTAAGTACATGCAACAACTGGGCTCTCGTTTTATAGAAGACATGACCGCACTGATCGAACTGGTGGTTCTGTTCATTGAGAAGTTTGTAATCGTAGCGGGGAAAGATTTCCTCCCCGGAAAAACGTTATATTTGTTAGCTTGTGTCATCGAGTGTGGACTCCATCCATTCGCAAGAGGTGCATGATGAAGGTTGGTAACATTATTTCGACACTTTTGATTCAGTGAACTCCCTCAATGAATATTTATCAGTTTGTACTCTTGGTATTTGCATAGCTTATTTGGTACCCCCATATATATCAGTGCTATATAGGTATGTGCCCCCAAATAGGGTATGGCGCGGTTTTTGAACCTCCAGATCCTTAAATTGGCTACCATATTTTGCTTTTTCACCATAAAATATTCGATCTTTAATTTGGGTACACTTTATGTATTTTGACTATAAAATCCGCTTATGAATTTTCCAATTTTTCATCCTTAAATAGGGTCAGGGTTTCGACATCCCGGGGGCACACCCCTATCCTAAATTCCCGGGAGTGCCCCCCCCCCCCCCCGGGTTTGGTACCATAAACATATCCATACAAATACAAATAAACCAGACATAGCAGCGTGACTAAACAATGTTTGGATGAAGCGTAAATATAGCCAATAATTATTTTAAAAGTTCAATAGTTGACGGACATCTGTGTGGCATTTATTTTTTAGTACGAACAATCATGAACAATATGTCCTGCATTCTGGGCATTCAAATGATTTCCTTGCAACTGAACGACATATCAAGAAATCTGTGCTTTTTACGTAGACGTATTCCACAAAATTAATATTCAACCTACTTCTTAGTTTCATTCATCTCTTAGTTTACTCGATTTTCTGTAAGTTTGGATGGATTTTTCGATAAAAATCGTACTTTTAAGCAAAAAATATTTACAGGTCTTTTTAGGAAGTTCCCCGAGCAAATCTCTCGATATGTTACAAAATGGAGGACGTGTTATCGGCAAAAATAGCGCGTATTCCACTCATAAATAAGCTTATTCAACTACTTCTTAGTTTCCTTTAAATCTCTTAGTTCCCTCTTAATCTCTCTGTAGTTATATAAATAGCGCGTATTCCACTCATAAATTAATATTCAACCTACTTCTTTTTAAATCTCTTAGTTTCCCTCTAAATCTCTCGTGTGTTATTCGTAATAGCGCGTTCCACTCATAAAAAATAATATTCAACCTACTTCTCTTAGTTTCCTTTAAATCTCTTAGTTCATAAAATCCCTCTAAATCTCTCGTGTGTTATATAAAATAGCGCGTATTCCACTCATAAATTAATATTCAACCTACTTCTTAGTTTCCTTTAATCTCTTAGTTTCCTCTAAATCTCTCGTGTGTTATATAAAATAGCGCTTCATAAATTAATATTTCAACCTACTTCTTTAAATCTCTCTCGTGTGTTATATAAAATAGCGCGTATTCCACTCATAAATTAAATTCAACCTACTTCTTAGTTTCCTTTATAAATCTCTTAGTTCCCTCTAAATCTCTCGCGTTATATAAAATAGCGCGTATTCCACTCATAAATTAATATTCAACCTACTTCTTAGTTTCCTTTAAATCTCTTAGTTTCCTCTAAATCTCTCGTGTATTATATAAAATAGCGCGTATTCCACTCATAAATTAATATTCAACCTACTTCTTAGTTTCCTTTAAATCTCTTAGTTAAATCCTCTAAATCTCTCGTGTGTTATATAAAATAGCGCGTATTCCACTCATAAATTAATATTCAACCTACTTCTTAGTTTCCTTTAAATCTCTTAGTTTCCTCTAAATCTCTCGTGTGTTATATAAAATATAGCGCGCGTATTCCACTCATAAATTAATATATAAAATCATTCCACCTACTACTTCTTAGTTTCCTTTAAATCTCTTAGTTCCCTCTAAATCTCTCGTGTGTTATATAAAATAGCGCGTATTCCACTCATAAATTAATATTCAACCTACTTCTTAGTTTCCTTTAAATCTCTTAGTTTCCTCTAAATCTCTCGTGTGTTATATAAAATAGCGCGTATTCCACTCATAAATTAATATTCAACCTACTTCTTAGTTTCCTTTTAAATCTCTTAGTTTCCTCTAAATCTCTCGTGTGTTATATAAAATAGCGCGTATTCCACTCATAAATTAATATTCAACCTACTTCTTAGTTTCCTTTAAATCTCTTAGTTTCCTCTAAATCTCTCGTGTGTTATATAAAATAGCGCGTATTCATAAACTAATATTCAACCTACTTCTTAAATTAATATTATTCCACTCATAAATTAATATTCAACTTCTACTCTCTTATATAAAATAGCGCGTATTCCTTTAAATCTCTTAGTTTCCTTTCCTCTAAGTTCTCTCGTGTGTTATATAAAATAGCGCGTATTCCACTCATAAATTAATATTCAACCTACTTCTTAGTTTCCTTTAAATCTCTTAGTTTCCTCTAAATCTCTCGTGTGTTATATAAAATAGCGCGTATTCCACTCATAAATTAATATTCAACCTACTTCTTAGTTTCCTTTAAATCTCTTAGTTTCCTCTAAATCTCTCGTGTGTTATATAAAATAGCGCGTATTCCACTCATAAATTAATATTCAACCTACTTCTTAGTTTCCTTTAAATCTCTTAGTTTCCTAGTTTCCTTTAAATCTCTTAGTTTCCCTATAAATCTCTCGTGTGTTATATAAAATAGCGCGTATTCCACTCATAAATTAATATTCAACCTACTTCTTAGTTTCCTTTAAATCTCTTAGTTTCCTCTAAATCTCTCGTGTATTATATAAAATAGCGTATTCCACTCATAAATTAATATTCAACCTACTTCTTACTTTAAATCTTAGTTTCCTTTAAATCTCTCTATTAGTTTCCTCTAAATCTCTCGTGTGTTATTATATAAAATAGCGCGTATTCCACTCATAAATTAATATTCAACCTACTTCTTAGTTTCCTTTAAATCTCTTAGTTTCCTCTAAATCTCTCGTGTGTTATATAAAATAGCGCGTATTCCACTCATAAATTAATATTCAACCTACTTCTTAGTTTCCTTTAAATCTCTTAGTTTCCTCTAAATCTCTCGTGTGTTATATAAAATAGCGCGTATTCCACTCATAAATTAATATTCAACCTACTTCTTAGTTTCCAACCTAGTTTCCTCTAAATTCTCGTAGTTTTAGCGCGTATTCCACTCATTAAATCTCTCTTAGTTTCCTTTAAATCTCTCTAAATCTCTCGTGTGTTATATAAAATAGCGCGTATTCCACTCATAAATTAATATTCAACCTACTTCTTAGTTTCCTTTAAATCTCTTAGTTTCCTCTAAATCTCTCGTGTGTTATATAAAATAGCGCGTATTCCACTCATAAATTAATATTCAACCTACTTCTTAGTTTCCTTTAAATCTCTTAGTTTCCTCTAAATCTCTCGTGTGTTATATAAAATAGCGCGTATTCCACTCATAAATTAATATTCAACCTACTTCTTAGTTTCCTTTAAATCTCTTAGTTTCCTCTAAATCTCTCGTGTGTTATATAAAATAGCGCGTATTCCACTCATAAATTAATATCAACCTTCTTAGTTTCCTTTAAATCTCTTAGTTTCCTTAATCTCTCCTTTATTATATAAAATAGCGCGTATTCCACTCATAAATTAATATTCAACCTCTTCTTAGTTTCCTTTAAATCTCTTAGTTCCTCTAAATCTCTCGTGTGTTATATAAAATAGCGCGTATTCCACTCATAAATTAATATTCAACCTACTTCTTAGTTTCCTTTAAATCTCTTAGTTCCCTCTAAATCTCTAAATCGTGTGTTATATAAAATAGCGCGTATTCCACTCATAAATTAATATTCAACCTACTTCTTAGTTTCTTTAAATCTCTACTTCTTATCTTTCCTATATAAAATAGCGCGTATTCCACTCATAAATTAATATTCTCTTAGTTTCCTTTAAATCTCTTAGTTCTCTAAAATCTCGTGTGTGTTATATAAAATAGCGCGTATTCCACTCATAAATTAATATTCAACCTACTTCTTAGTTTCCTTTAAATCTCTTAGTTTCCTCTAAATCTCTCGTGTGTTATATAAAATAGCGCGTATTCCACTCATAAATTAATATTCAACCTACTTCTTAGTTTCCTTTAAATCTCTTAGTTTCCTCTAAATCTCTCGTGTGTTATATAAAATAGCGCGTATTCCACTCATAAATTAATATTCAACCTACTTCTTAGTTTTCCTCCTTAAATCTCTCGTGTGTTATATTAGTATTCCCTCTAAAATCTCTCGTACTTCTTAGTTTCCTTTAAATCTCTTAGTTCCCTCTAAATCTCTCGTGTATTATATAGCGCGTATTCCACTCATAAATTAATATTCAACCTACTTCTTAGTTTCCTTTAAATCTCTTAGTTTCCTCTAAATCTCTCGTGTGTTATATAAATAGCGCGTATTCCACTCATAAATTAATATTCAACCTACTTCTTAGTTTCCTTTAAATCTCTTAGTTTCCTCTAAATCTCTCGTGTGTTATATAAAATAGCGCGTATTCCACTCATAAATTAATATTCAACCTACTTCTTAGTTTCCTTTAAAATCTCTTAGTTTCCCTCTAAATCTCTCGTGTATTATATAAAATAGCGCGTATTCCACTCATAAATTAATATTCAACCTACTTCTTAGTTTCCTTTAAATCTCTTAGTTTCCTCTAAATCTCTCGTGTGTTATATAAAAATAGCGCGTATTCCACTCATAAATTAATATTCAACCTACTTCTTAGTTTCCTTTAAATCTCTTAGTTTCCTCTAAATCTCTCGTGTGTTATATAAAATAGCGCGTATTCCACTCATAAATTAAATTCAACCTACTTCTTAGTTTCTTTAAATCTCTTAGTTTCCCTACTTCTTAGTTTCCTTTAAATCTCTTAGTTTCCTCTAAATCTCTCGTGTGTGTATTATATAAAAATAGCGCGTATTCCATTATATAAAATAGCGCGTATTCACTCATAATTAATATTCAACCTACTTCTTAGTTTCCTTAAATCTCTTAGTTTCCTCTAAATCTCTCGTGTATTATTAAAATAGCGCGTATTCCACTCATAAATTAATATTCAACCTACTTCTTAGTTTCCTTTAAATCTCTTAGTTCCCTCTAAATCTCTCGTGTATTATATAAAATAGCGCGTATTCCACTCATAAATTAATATTCAACCTACTTCTTAGTTTCCTTTAAATCTCTTAGTTTCCTCTAAATCTCTCGTGTGTTATATATAAATAGCGCGTATTCCACTCATAAATTAATATTCAACTACTTCTTAGTTTCTTAAATCTCTTAGTTCCCTCTAAATCTCTCGTGTGTTATATAAAATAGCGCGTATTCCACTCATAAATTAATATTCAACCTACTTCTAGTTTCCTTTAAATCTCTTAGTTCCCTCTAAATCTCTCGTGTGTTATATAAAATAGCGCGTATTCCACTCATAAATTAATATTCAACCTACTTCTTAGTTTCCTTTAAATCTCTTAGTTAAATCCTCTAAATCTCTCGTGTGTTATATAAAATAGCGCGTATTCCACTCATAAATTAATATTCAACCTACTTCTTAGTTTCCTTTAAATCTCTTAGTTTCCTCTAAATCTCTCGTGTGTTATATAAAATAGCGCGTATTCCACTCATAAATTAATATTCAACCTACTTCTTAGTTTCCTTTAAATCTCTTAGTTCCCTCTAAATCTCTCGTGTATTATATAAAATAGCGCGTATTCCACTCATAAAAATTAATATTCAACCTACTTCTTAGTTTCCTTTAAATCTCTTAGTTTCCTCTAATCTCTCTCGTGTGTTATATAAAATAGCGCGTATTCCACTCATATCTCTTAGTTTCCTTTAAATCTCTTAGTTTCGTGTATTATATAAAATAGCGCGTATTCCACTCATAAATTAATATATTCAACCTACTTCTTAGTTTCCTTTAAATCTCTTAGTTTCCTCTAAATCTCTCGTGTATTATATAAAATAGCGCGTATTCCACTCATAAATTAATATTCAACCTACTTCTTAGTTTCCTTTAAATCTCTTAGTTCCCTCTAAATCTCTCGTGTGTTATATAAAATAGCGCGTATTCCACTCATAAATTAATATTCAACCTACTTCTTAGTTTCCTTTAAATCTCTTAGTTCCCTCTAAATCTCTCGTGTGTTATATAAAATAGCGCGTATAGCGCGTAATTCCACTCATAAATTAATATTCAACCTATCTCTTGTGTTATATAAAATAGTTTCCTTTAAATCTCTTAGTTTCCTCTAAATCTCTCGTGTATTATATAAAATAGCGCGTATTCCACTCATAAATTAATATTCAACCTACTTCTTAGTTTCCTTTAAATCTCTTAGTTTCCTCTAAATCTCTCGTGTTTATAAAATAGCGCGTATTCCACTCATAAATTAATATTCAACCTACTTCTTAGTTTCCTTAAATCTCTTCTAAATCTTAGTTTAGCGCCCTAAAAATCTTCCTCTAAATCTCTCGTGTGTTATATAAAATAGCGCGTATTCCACTCATAAATTAATATTCAACCTACTTCTTAGTTTCCTTTAAATCTCTTAGTTTCCTCTAAATCTCTCGTGTGTTTATATAAAATAGCGCGTATTCCACTCATAAATAAATTAATATTCAACCTACTTCTTAGTTTCCTTTAAATCTCTTAGTTTCCTTTAAATTCTTAGTTTCCTCTAAATCTCTCGTGTATTATATAAAATAGCGCGTATTCCACTCATAAATTAATATTCAACCTACTTCTTAGTTTCCTTTAAAAATCTCTTAGTTTCCCTCTAAATCTCTCGTGTATTATATAAAATAGCGCGTATTCCACTCATAAATTAATATTCACTCATACCTACTTCTTAGTTTCCTTTAAATCTCTTAGTTCCCTCTAAATCTCTCGTGTATTATATAAAATAGCGCGTATTCCACTCATAAATTAATATTCAACCTACTTCTTAGTTTCCTTTAAATCTCTTAGTTTCCTCTAAATCTCTCGTGTGTTATATAAAATAGCGCGTATTCCACTCATAAATTAAATTAACCTATTCAACCTACTTCTTAGTTTCCTTTAAACCTCTCTTACTCTCTAAATCTCTCGTGTGTTATATAAAATAGCGCGTATTCCACTCATAAATTAATATTCAACCTACTTCTTAGTTTCCTTTAAATCTCTTAGTTTCCCTCTAAATCTCTCGTGTGTTATATAAAATAGCGCGTATTCCACTCATAAATTAATATTCAACCTACTTCTTAGTTTCCTTTAAATCTCTTAGTTTCCCTCTAAATCTCTCGTGTGTTATATAAAATATAAAATAGCGCGTATTCCACTCATAAATTAATATTCAACCTACTTCTTAGTTTCCTTTAAATCTCTTAGTTCCCTCTAAATCTCTCGTGTGTTATATAAAATAGCGCGTATTCCACTCATAAATTAATATTCAACCTACTTCTTAGTTTCCTTTAAATCTCTTAGTTTCCTCTAAATCTCTCGTGTGTTATATAAAATAGCGCGTATTCCACTCATAAATTAATATTCAACCTACTTCTTAGTTTCCTTTAAATCTCTTAGTTTCCTCTAAATCTCTCGTGTGTGTATATAAAATAGCGCGTATTCCACTCATAAATTAAATTAACCTATTCTTAACCTACTCTCTCGTGTGTTATATTAGTATTCCTTTAAATACTCTTAGTTTCCTTTAAATCTCTTAGTTCCCTCTAAATCTCTCGTGTATTATATAAAATAGCGCGTATTCCACTCATAAATTAATATTCAACCTACTTCTTAGTTTCCTTTAAATCTCTTAGTTTCCTCTAAATCTCTCGTGTATTATATAAAATAGCGCGTATTCCACTCATAAATTAATATTCAACCTACTTCTTAGTTTCTTTAAATCTCTTAAATCTCTAAAATAGCGCGTATTCCCTCTAAATCAACCTACTCTTAGTTTCCTTTAAATATAAAAATAGCGCGCGTATTCCACTCATAAATTAATATTCAACCTACTTCTTAGTTTCCTTTAAATCTCTTAGTTTCCTCTAAATCTCGTGTGTTATATAAAATAGCGCGTATTCCACTCATAAATTAATATTCAACCTCTCTCGTGTATTATATTCTTACTTCTCATAAATTATTCAACCTACTTCTTAGTTTCCTTTTCCTCTAAATCTCTTAGTATTCCTCTCAACCTACTTCTTAGTTTCCTTTAAATCTCTTAGTTCCCTCTAAATCTCTCGTGTGTTATATAAAATAGCGCGTATTCCACTCATAAATTAATATTCAACCTACTTCTTAGTTTCCTTTAAATCTCTTAGTTTCCTCTAAATCTCTCGTGTGTTATATAAAATAGCGCGTATTCCACTCATAAATTAATCAACCTACTTCTTAGTTTCCTTTAAATCTCTTAGTTCCCTCTAAATCTCTCGTGTGTTATATAAAATAGCGCGTATTCCACTCATAAATTAATATTCAACCTACTTCTTAGTTTCCTTTAAATCTCTTAGTTTCCTTAAATCTCTTAGTTCCACTCTAAAATATCTCTTCTTAGTTTCCTTTAAATCTCTTAGTTCCCTCTAAATCTCTCGTGTGTTATATAAAATAGCGCGTATTCCACTCATAAATTAATATTCAACCTACTTCTTAGTTTCCTTTAAATCTCTTAGTTTCCTCTAAATCTCTCGTGTGTTATATAAAATAGCGCGTATTCCACTCATAAATTAATATTCAACCTACTTCTTAGTTTCCTTTAAATCTCTTAGTTTCCTCTAAATCTCTCGTGTGTATATATAAAATAGCGCGTATTCCACTCATAAATTAATATTCAACCTACTTCTTAGTTTCCTTTAAATCTCTTAGTTTCCTCTAAATCTCTCGTGTGTTATATAAAATAGCGCGTATTCCACTCATAAATTAATATTCAACCTACTTCTTAGTTTCCTTTAAATCTCTTAGTTTCCTCTAAATCTCTCGTGTGTTATATAAAATAGCGCGTATTCCACATCATAAATTAATATTCAACCTACTTCTTAGTTTCCTTTAAATCTCTTAGTTTCCTCTAAGTTTCCTCTCTCGTGTGTTATATAAAATAGCGCGTATTCCACTCATAAATTAATATTCAACCTACTTCTTAGTTTCCTTTAAATCTCTTAGTTTCCTCTAAATCTCTCGTGTGTTATATAAAATAGCGCGTATTCCACTCATAAATTAATATTCAACCTACTTCTTAGTTTCCTTTAAATCTCTTAGTTTCCCTCTAAATCTCTCGTGTGTTATATAAAATAGCGCGTATTCCACTCATAAATTAATATTAATATTCTTAGTTTCCTAATCTCTTAGTTTCCTTTAAATCTCTTAGTTTCCTCTAAATCTCTCTTAGTGTCTCGTGTTATATAAAATAGCGCGTATTCCACTCATAAATTAATATTCAACCTACTTCTTAGTTTCCTTTAAATCTCTTAGTTTCCTCTAAATCTCTCGTGTATTATATAAAATAGCGCGTATTCCACTCATAAATTAATATTCAAACTTCTTAGTTTCCTTTAAATCTTAGTTTCCTCTAAATCTCTCGTGTGTTATATAAAATAGCGCGTATTCCACTCATAAATTAATATTCAACCTACTTCTTAGTTTCCTTTAAATCTCTTAGTTTCCTCTAAATCTCTCGTGTGTTATATAAAATAGCGCGTATTCCACTCATAAATTAATATTCAACCTACTTCTTAGTTTCCTTTAAATCTCTTAGTTTCCTCTAAATCTCTCGTGTGTTATATAAAATAGCGCGTATTCCACTCATAAATTAATATTCAACCTACTTCTTAGTTTCCTTTAAATCTCTTAGTTTCCTCTAAATCAACCTACTTCTTAGTTTCCTTTAAATCTCTTCTCTCGTGTGTTATATATATAAAATAGCGCGTATTCCACTCATAAATTAATATTCAACCTACTTCTTAGTTTCCTTTAAATCTCTTAGTTTCCTCTAAATCTCTCGTGTATTATATATCCTATCAATTTTAATCGTGTTTCGATCTCTGCATCAGGTTCCTTTCTAAGGAGAAGACAGAACGGTAAGGCACCAGAGAAAATCATCAAACTACCAAAGATGAAAAATGCAGGTACGTAGGAATTGAACTGATCAGCCAAAAAACCTGCAAAACAAAAATAAAATATTTTTTAGTATTCTTACGGACATTTAGCTCCGCGCGTTGAACGGCACATTCCAATGTGCAGATTCTTTAAACAATATAATTGCAAGGACCAGATTCATATAGTTTGTCAGAGTAGTAACATAGCCTCGTCCCCAGGCTTCTCAGTGCGCTTTGCTAGACTGTGACGCATTCTCGTACCCAGAGCCCACTCCTCATTTGGTTCGTCGCTGGCTCTGGGAAACCCTGTTGCTCGGTCGTCAAATTTTGACGACCAAGTCGTCAGAGCGCATGCTCATACTAAAGACCGCTGAGAACGGGTACTGTGGAAGAGTCTACTGGCTACGTAGTGTTCACGTTGGTTTGAATATTCAAACAATGTAACAAGTACACAAGTTTGTACATTTATCTTCGTGTAGCCGTTTAAAAGCCCTTCGACGTTCATCACCCGTTCTTCTCTGGCTCTGTTGCGATAAAGGCTGGACGATAAATACATGTTCTAATATAATCTTGCATGTGAGCCTTCCTGTCTTCCGCTTTGTTTAATATTGTTTCTCTTGAATTATAAAAATATTCCTTTGAATACTCAAAGCGAGTACGATCGATTACGTCTTCTCCGGTGGTAGGTCACTGCAGCAGTTACATGGCGAGCCGCACTGCTTAGCTAAGGCGTTTCCACCGCTAAAAAGTTGGTGGAAATCTCGGCAGGGAATCACGGTTTCTATTGTACTCGCAGCCTGATCCAATTATCACTTTCCTAGCGGCTTGTTATAATGAACATGTCTATAACTCATCACAGAGCATTCGCATTTCTCGTTATAATAAATTATTACGAAACCGAATTCCGTTGTTCAAAAACAAAAAATATATTGTTGTCGACTTATGAAATCGACAAGAAAACAGCGATTGATTTGATTTTGCTTTGCTGAATTTTCTTAATTAGTATTATCTTTATCAAATTTAAAAGCGAAAGTCGTCCGAAATTCTGGCTAAATTCTCTTTACACTCACTGAGCAAAGGCGACACACCCGATTGCTCGTTCTTATCAGGCGATACACCCGGGATAAGAACACGTAAAGTAAAGAGAAGAACCGGGCTTTTGTTGTCATTTCATACTTTGGTTAGATTTGTGAAAGAACCGCTCCTCAGTAGAGCTGCAAGGTACCGGGCGCTGCTTTTGGAAATACACTTACTTAGATCCTGTAGAGCAGTTACAACTGTGGACAACGATATAATTCTAAGCTCATAATTCTGATTGCGTAGTATTTATATGACTATAGGTTTTCTATTAACTAGAATGCCATATTCTGACATAATCCTTACTTAATTATTGAGAAATTAGCTGTTGTCTTTTCAGTTAAATTGGAAATATGTCGATTTTTCTCACTATATATTAGATATCGATGTCTATAAAGTGACGGACTTATGCGTCTTCTGAACTTAAGTTTGCTGATGTTCACAGTCTTCGACTGAATCACAGACCATCGACCGGCAGGGGTCCTGCATGTAATAAATAAACACAACTTCTAGCTGTTAAAATTAAAGCAAATCGAGACTTCCCAAGGCAGGAAGCATCCAGATAATACAACAAACTCTATACTCACGGCGATACAGTTCTTGCGGGCCAAGTTTCTCTGCTGCTTCCAGGACAAAATAGAAGCCATTTCTTCCCGCCAAATTATATATCAATTCTTTCGTGTCAAAATGCAATTTCAAATCACATTGGGTACCAACAAAGATAGCTTGAACATGGAATATCTCTATTTGGGCAAAATCAACCAATATCGTGCAGAAATAAACCATAAATGGCAGATTTTAGAGAGCGATATGTTGTCGTGTAGAGAAAGCGCGGGAATGTGATTGAGAAAGACTCATGACCGATGCTCGGCATGCATTATACGATAATGCATTATCGTAGCTGTTGATAGCTACCTTTACTTAATCCTGTTGAATTAATCCTAGCAACTGTCGATCAACTATAATTGCCTTAAATTCTGTGCGGCTCGTCATGTATATATATATTGCCGGTTAGATCTCCCTTTACCAATTCAGATCAATTTATGTCTACACAGTCACTCAGTCATTTCCATAGCTTTATAATTCAAAAACGGAATACCATTGTATGAAAATACAACCGTCGCTGTCATTCCTTTCGTTCGCCTTGCAAGTTTGAATCTTTGTTGATCTCATGGACCAATCAAATACGATCAGTCATTGTTGATTTCATCAGCCAATGAAATTCGCAAAAAATTTCAGGGTTTCCCACATTCTCGTACCCAGAGCCCGCTCGTCATTTGGTTTGTCGCTGGCTCTGGGAAACCCTGTTGTTCGGTCGTCAAATTTTGACGACCAAGTCGTCAGAGCGCATGCTCATACTAAAGACCGCTGAGAGCGGGCACTGTGGAAGAGTCTACTGGCTACGTAGTATTTACGTTGGTTTGAATATTCAAACTAACAAGTACACAAGTTTGTACATTTATCTTCGTGTAGCCGTTTAAAATCCCTTCGACGTTCATCACCGGTTCTTCTCTGGCTCTGTTGCGGTAAAGGCTGGACGATAAATACATGTTCTAATATAATCTTGCATGTGAACCTTCCTGTCTTCCGCTTTGTTATTGAGTTTCTCTTGAATTATAAAAATATTCCTTTGAATACTCAAAGCGAGTACGATCGATTGTGTCTGTAGCCGTTACTTTACTTTTATAATTTATGTATTGTTAGATCTCCCTTTACGAATTCAGATCAATTTATGTCTACACAGTCACTCTCATTTCCATAGCTTTATAATTCAATAACGGAATACCATTGTATGAAAATACAACCGTCGCTGTCATTCCTTTCGTTCGCCTTGCAGTTTGAATCTTTGTTGATCTCATGAACCAATCAAATACGATCAGTCATTGTTGATTTCATCAGCCAATGAAATTCGCTAAAATTTCAGGGATTCCCAGAGCCAGCGACAAACCAAATGACGAGCGGGCTCTGGGTACGAGAATGGGTTTCCCAGAGCCAGCGACAAACCAAATGAGGAGTGGGCTCTGGGTACGAGAATGGACTGTGACGTTATGCATGGATCAATTCCACTGTTACCATCCCCCCCCCGGGCATAGGACCTGTGTCCCAGGGGCTTTACAACAACGTGGTTGCCCCGGGGGTAGGGGGCGGGGATAACTTGATCGAGCGTATAATCAATGGAGGAATTCATAATAATGGAATTTGTCGGTAAAGAGACTACTTTTGTCGCAGATTGGCTTGAAAAACAAGGTCTTGCAAAGTTAAAGGCTTTCTTTGAAAAAAAAAGGCAGTGTTTAACGGCACAGATGACTTCTTATCTCTACTGTTATGGTCAATAATTATTTCTAAAAGGTGTCTAGCTTGCCGTTTAATATTATTCAATTGTTGGTTGCTTTTCCGTTGCCCTGGGGCGGGGAATTTGTTATTTCTGGCGGTCCAGGGGCAGGGAATTTGTAGTCCCAAGAAAAAAATAATACAAATCCCCGGGGGTCAGCCCGGGGGGGGGATGGTAACAGCTGGAATTGATCCATGCATTACTGCTTTTACGTGGTCCGCCATTTTGAAGAAAACTAGTGATGCATGATGGGAATCCCTGGGGACGAGATCATGCGTGCGCAAGAAAGCCATCCCAATGCTAAAGTTTGGCGCCATGATAACACGTGACCCAGACTCTTACCAGCGATTGGTGATCCCAAAAAGAGCGCGAACGACGACACTGCGTAGCACATACTCAATCCAACGTAGTTTCTCCGTGCATCGGTAAAACACGTCAACAGAAAAGTATACTGTGTCGATATATAAATACCATTGCCAATTCCATAACATATTATAAACAAAACAAAATGGCTGTAAACTTTAGCCTGGGTGAACAAGAACAACGACAATCCAACAATGAACGACGATAACTGGATGCATTGAAGTGGAGTTAACCAACGCTTGTCCACGACTTTTCCAATGGCGATACGAAAAACCGTGGAGCACACACCGGAGTAGATGAAAAGTTGGGAGGATTTCGAGGCTGGAATGTTTCTGTCGTGTGCAAAAGATATCTAGGAAATAAAATGGTGAGTGTTACAAAAACTGATTACGCTGACTTTGGTATCCTCCTTGGATACAGGTGTTTACACAGACGTCAACTCTCGTCTTGACACCTCGCTAATGCGCGTGGACACCCCGCTTTTACGGACAATTAAAGGGCTGGGTTCTCGGTCAACTATGTTACAGACAATATACTGAATATACACTCTCGATATTGTGAACTGCAGCCGACAGACCAGATTGAGGGTTTCATGTTTAACGAGAAAACACACACACAAAAAGAGAGTTCACTGAACTAGTAAATGAAAAAGACTTCTCAGCTTCGCTCGTGAGCGCGCAGGTTCCATTTTTTCCTACGGAGATCATCATTAATGTCTATCCCTTGCCGAGACCTCGAAATATTTCGTTCATTTCACGGCTTCGATAAGGACCTTTTTCAAATTCAAACCACTTGTTTCTTATTTGCAATCCCATAACACATGCTGATACTGGCATGCACAACAAATGTAATCATTAATTATTAAATTTAATCATAATAATTATTATAATCAGTGTCAATAGATTTTTGTCATAAGCTATATATACCTACCATGTGTAGCATTGGTACATAAAGACCCAACCAGGTCAGAAAGAGAGATATCGTCCCTATGGTATACTTTGGGCTTGTCCAAATGGAACAATCATACAATTCTGACCAAGTTGTTTTCGATTGTTCTTCTTTGCTGTCTTTATATTCTTCTTCCACATTTGGATCAAATGATAAACAAGCAATCCCTATCAGTACCATAGTGCCTGACATGACCCGCAGTGATCCCCGCCATCCTAGTAACTCCACCAAAGCTTGTAATGCTGGCACGAGCACTAATATTCCTAAGCTCGCTCCTGATGTAGAAATTCCCGAAGCTAAACCAATGTGTTTCTTGAAATACTTTTGAAAACTTTTTGAGAAAGCACTAACTATACAGTTTATACAAAAGCCAAGCAGAATTCCATGGGTAAAGTAGAGTATCTCTATGTGTTGGACAAATGAGCTGGCCACCATGAGTGTTGCTGCCGCAAAACCACCACACAATCCGACCAGTCGTTCTCCAAACATAGTAACAATCTTGAGAGAAATGGGGAAGCACAGAAATGCAAAGCCTATTCCTAACGAGCCAATCCAAGCTAAAGGAAAGAGATAAATACATGGATTAAAATACAAATACTGTGAGTGTAATTATTGCCAATAAGGCTGTCCCATGTGTAGTGTCAGATTTTAAAATATTCAGAAATATTTTGCCAATATTCACAAAGAATATTTAGCAGATTTAGTAGTGTTTATCATATTATGACATCTCATTCAGATTTAAAATAAACTACATGGACAACTTGTTTTGATAATAATAATAAATTGTATAAATAAATAAATAAATAAAAACATCAATCAATCAACCAATGAAAGAACAAATAAACAAACAAATAAATGAATAATAAATAAATGAGAAATAATTAAATGAACTAATGAAGGAATTGATTGATTAATAAGAATGAATAAAACAATAGAGTACAAACACTAAAACCGTGCAATGTTTGCACTAAATAGCACTATAATTTATTAAACAATAGAAATATTACTATTTTATTTAGTACTATTTATGAGCCCATAAAGCTTAGAATGTCCTATATTGGGTCTGTGAGCTTTTTCCATGGTCAGGCGATTTATTAGATTGCATCAAGCAGAAGTAATAGAAAAACCCCGGCAATAGATGTTAAATAAGTCTTATAGAGAATGATCACTGGTTTAACAGTCAGGAGTGCATGCATGACCACTTTTATTTACTACATTGTACTTTTACTGACATTCCAACCTCAACAGAAACCATTTTTGCGCCAAAATGTTACTCAAAAAAGCCTGATCTGGGATATCCTGGGTACCAGAGGCCGAGAGGGGGCTGGGAGAGATTGGGCCTGGCCTCCTCTCGGCAGCTGGTAACCCAGGGTAGATCTGGGACAAGCACGACTCACAATAATAATATGGGGTCCTGACAAATGCCATATAAAAGAAGGAAAAACAAATGACTTTGTACACACCTATTGCGCCTCTGCCCATCTTGAACTCCTCACTCAATACCGGCAACAGAACACCAAAACTAAGCAGTATACCAAAACCAAATGCATTTATCAATGAGCCAGAAAAACAGACCAGCCACGCCCAGGGTCCATCACGAGGGTGAGGGGTTGTCCTCTTCTTACAGAGCACCATCTTTGTAGTTGATTCTGTGGATGTAGAAGGGATAAACTTACTATGGATTTCATGATGGTCTTGGCAAACATGTAAATAATCCACGTATGTGTTAATTTTATTTATTTATTTTTAAGCATGATAAGTGTATAAATAATTTATTTATTTATTTATTTATTTTTATTTATTTATTTATTTCAATTTATATATAAATTTATTTCCATTTCCCCCCGTCCACCTCTCCCTCGGTCCACCAAATAGCTCCTGCGGGGTACCGCGGGGATGAGTTTACATGATTTGTTGATGACTTCAAACAATAATATTATTGCAATATACATAGATTAAAAATTATTTAAAAATATATATTTAAACTTAGGTATTCTATACAAAATGTGCTTTAATTGAAAAGGCATCTTTATATTCTAATCTTACTGCCTGAATACTGAAAATCAAGGAGTTTATTTTTATACAAGGCACGCGTGATTGATTCGATTGAAATATACATATCCGCTTCAAGTGTACATGGAATCGAATCGAAGTGAAGACGGATCTTGGCAATACCGTACAGTATCTCAACCATTTTAAAGTGTTCTCTTTTACATTCCTTTTCATTTCCTATACATGTATGAATGGATTGAAATCAATAATTAGCTGAGCAGTGAAATTTCAAGGAACCTCACTCTCGAACGACTTGGACTTTGTACAAGCGTATTTCACCTCGATGTTCTTGCCATAACACACACTTATATAAGCGCCTTACCTCAGCTGAAGCTTGTACCTTGAATAGCTAATTGAGAAGCCATGAACTGGACGATAGAACTGTAACCATCGGTGTAAACAGAAGATAAAGAAAACTTTTCAAATATTCCAGTGGATGCCGAGTCAACCCGACCGGAGATAATGCTTACCACAGGGAGCCCAATGCTGTCAGAGCATTTCCGCAAAATGTCAAAGTTGGTTGGCATTAGATTCCAAAACCGCCTTGGCCGACCAAACAATAGAACGAATCTATTGTGTTACTGCATCGTTCTATTGTTCCATCTGTCCGAGGTGGGTTTGAGGGATGGAATTTAGTCAAAGTTGGGACTCTGGGAGCAGAACAACAAAAAAACAGCGACACAGAAAATAAGAATTCACTGGCAGAAAGACAGAATGGAGTTGCTGGATTGGAGCATTACACATTTTTGCTAGGATCAATGAATATGGCCAGCAATAGGACCTATAGTGTCTTTGTCTCCTAAAAAAGACATTGGCCGGTACGGTGTCACTACCTAGTATTTTGATCATAGAAATGACGTCATAAAATCCTCAAAACTCAAGTGGAACAACGAGACAATGGAAAACTTCATGCGATTCGGTTTTTACAACAACTAGCCGGATTTTCGAGCCAAATTTATAAGCCAAAAATTGTGCATGGAGTATTTCACTGAAAAAGACCATAATTTTGAAGAAAACAAACCCAGCGCGCGCTCGATGGCGTGATGATGGCGTCAGTAGCGCGCGCACTTCACTCGTTAAAATGTTATTCAAAAACACAACAGAATCCGACAGAATCCTCAATTTTCTTGCCATTTTTTCACCATTCTTGTTCTTTTTGTAAAAATGGATTGTTACAACAACAAGTAAACTTCGTTGAGTGTGACATCATTTCTATTGTCTGTACTATATAGTTTTTTGTATCGCACATCTTCTTCCCAGTAACAAAGAAGTTATTTGAACATTTTATTGAATTACCGATATACGCATGCAGGTAGCAAGTTAGTCAGTCAATTATACATTTAATAAACATGGCAACTAGCGAGTACACTAGTATGGACTGCGTCGGTGTATAATCGGATAAATTCAATGGTTCAAGGAAATCTTTAACACCGTAAAAAAAAATAGTACTTAACCGTTTTTACTGACGTTTCGAGTCTTGGCCCTTCATCGGAGTAATTAATTAGTACATTTATTAGCCAGTTTATAAAATGTACCTTTTTGCCGTAAATTTTACATAATTGCTACATATACTAAATAGTATTTACATCAGACGGTTACAAACTAGCAAACCGCACCAATAGACTGGGGGGAAAAGAGAACTTTAAATACAACGTTTCACATCAAACGACCATACAAACTTATAAGGCTTTGTTACACGGTGAAACTTTTTCGTGAAACTATTTCGTGAAACAGTGCAAGACAGTTTCACCGTGTAACATGTTTGCTGAAACAAGTTTCACGAGGTGTGTTACACGGTGCAATGGCTGATTTTATGAAACGTTTTTGCTTCGAGTTTTACGAAAAAGTAGAAAAAAGTTCTACCAGTTTTCATGAAACTGTCTCGCAACGCAAATTCGAAAAAGTTTCCTGAAAACGACCATGTTACACGGTGAAACTCTTTGTGAAACCTGTCTCGCACCGTTTCACGAAACAGTTTCACGATTCAGGAAACTTTTTCGAATTTGCGTTGCGAGACAGTTTCATCAGAAAAGTAGAACTTCTTTCTACTTTTTCGTGAAACTCGAAGCAAAAACGTTTCATAAAACCAGCCATTGCACCGTGTAACACATCTCCAGTCGTGAAACTTGTTTCAGCAAACATGTTACACGGTGAAACTGTCTTGCACTGTTTCACGAAAAGGTTTCATGAAAAAGTTTCACCGTGTAACAAGGCCTTAACTCAACATCTTTAATTTTTGAGTCGGCAATCGGTGGAAATGTTTGCTTTTCAGCTGGTTTGCTAAATTTGGACATCAAACTGACCGCCTTTGGTATGTCATACATCGTCATTCTATTGCTGTTGTACAGACACAGGGTCCGCGGAGGGGGAGGGGCAGGCAGGGCTATAGCCCCACCAATTTTTTGTCCACAGGTAGTAAAATGTTTAAGGAAATTTAATAAATGGTATCGTCATTGCGACCCTTGTATGAAAGACACATTTAGCTCCACCACTTAGTTTAAGCTTGCTCCGCGGGCCCTGAGATAAAGTCTCCATGGCAGGCATTTATAGCATTTCTTGCCGAGAAAGTCTCCGTGGAAGGCTAGTCAGTGTAGTTTGTTGCAGCACTAGCGGGCTCCGTGCCATTTCGACAGTTGTTGTGCCGTCTTTTATATCCTATATTCAAAGGTACGTTGTTAAAAACCGATCGAAACAAGAACACTTCCGCAGACTGAATTAATATCCACGAGTTCACCAAGTACCAAAGCCGACAGGGCATCATTCTCATCAATTTTCTTAATTTTAATGCAAAGTTTATTACAACTTATGTGTTTAATTCCCTTAAGAACCCCGGATTATCGTTTTACTTTGATCTGCTTTTAATTGAAATCTGCTTTTTTAATTGCGGATTGTTCATTTTTAAGATTTGTCGAGAACACGTCATCACTCCATTTTGTATGGTAATCGGTTTTTTGAAGAGGACTAGAGAGCTACGGTTCAAAAAATATATTTGTTTTCTGCCTATTTTCTACAAACAAACTTTTACTTTTATCTTTATTTACTTTTTTTGCTAATTTATTCCGTTTATGGTTTAGTACGCAGTCCACTGATTCTTTGTCGACAAGTTACTGCCTTTTTACCCGGCAAGTCTGCTAGGATGAAGAAACACAAAACCAAAGATAAAAACATTCTTGTTTTGCAATTCAAATACTCATTCGTGTTCGCTAAGTTTATATAATTCATCCTCTGGCGCCACGGAGTATAAAATAAATAAAGAAATGTTGGTTCTTATATAGCGCATTTCACTCATTGTCTCAATGCGCTTTACAACCGATGGAGGTAATGATAATAATAATACGGTACGGTTGGATGGAGGGCTGCATATGAATCGAAGGCGCCTACGTACGGCAGCCGAGCAGTTTACAATCATGAGGTGTTAGTTTTTTTGTGTGTTATGCCTCCAATTTGAAGTAGGCTGTTGAACCGGGTAACAGTCACATAGCCCCTTGGGTACCGGGGGGGCGGGGGGGGGGGGGGGGGGGAGTTTTCTTTCCACCGTGATGTAGACGTCCACCATATGTACGCATCGACTCGACAAACCAACGGTGTTTTGGCAGGCGCCATTTTGGCAGGTCTTACACAATTCAAACCAATCTCGTCCCCAGAGCCTGCGATACTTTCGGCCAGCGACGAGAACGTAGGCTCTGGCATAATCCATTTTTTGGGAACAGGATTTCTTGTTCTTCCGGTTTTAGAGCGCATGCGCAAGTTAGCTGGGCAGTTGGATTCAAATTGTCGATTCAGTTTCAGTGGAATCCTTCGAAAGGTTTCATTAGGGAATAGAGTACCTTTAAAAGCACTTGGTAAAGAAGATACAACAGTGAAAGAAGCGCAGTATCTGAAGTCTTTATTAAAAGCAGTGGTTTTACAGCAGAAGGATACGCGAACAGTTCTTCCTACGGGTTTATATTTACTCGTGTCTACTTTACATATCAGTTAATTATTTGAATCTATCATCTTCATCTTCTCTAGTTATTGTTGTCTCTCCTTCAAATGTATTTCTTTTGAATCTTTCGCCTTCGTAAGCACCTCGATTGGCACCGCCTTTCAGTTGCTAGCCTAAAGAATATTAGATTTACGATCGACATATGTTCTTTGGTCTAAATTTTGAGCTTCGTTTGAAAACTTTCCAAGACACTTCGAGATACATATAAGCTTAGATAAACTGGATTTTTCTCTGTGCTTAGATATTTTAATATTGCAGATCGAGGCTACATGTTTAAAATAACATGTCAATGAAACCGTTGAAAAATGTTAATTTTTGTTTTGAACGGAAGTTGGGACACCGGGTTGTTTTGACAACTCAATGTTCATTGGATATATTTCATTTCCGGAATCTTGCGCGTGCGTAGTTTCTAAAATGGAATAGCCAATCAAATTGTCTCAAAAATGGATTATGCCAGAGCCTACGTTCTTCGCCGCTGGTCGAAAGTAACGCAGGCTCTGGGGACGAGATTGAATTCAAACGCCCTTCCCCGCGCATGCGTATACGCGTTTTGGTTGAAAACGCACTCTTTTCACCCGTTCTGTCATCTAAACAAAAAACATCATTTCCCTTAAAACAGCTATTTTGAAGCGACTCGCGCGTTTTTGAAAAGTTGGGTTTTCAATTGACTACGATTTTGGCGAAAGCTTATAAGTTTCCTTATATATCAACTCTGATTCATATCATTTACTTGTCTCAGTGCCGCGGTATCAATGTTTTATTTTGCTATCTGATCAATCCAGTTTCTTCCTTCAACAGCCCAGATAGAAAATAAACGGCCCCGGCTGTGTCCAAATGACTGGTACGTAATTGCGTTATGTTGGCGTCATTTTTGTGTCAATCCTACCAGCCTACTAAAACGTTTATGTATACTCAGACTAATAAAGGGCAATTACAATCAACTTATAGTGGCTAGCTGTCCTCATTTCTCGATACATCCTCTCAGTTCTAAACGGCTTAAGGAATGATTAGTGTGCTTTTCTCTTTAAAGTTAACGCTATAATTAAGATGTTGTATTTTGAGAACAGCTTTGAAAATCATTGTTATTTGCGGATATGCGGCTGAAAATAGTATCTTCTCTCCTTCTAATTTGTGTTCTTTCTTGATACTCAAGTCTGTGTATTTTTAGACATTTGCCATTCAAAGTGTCAAACTGTCACAAGAACAAATCAAAGTGAAAACAATTTAGGGGAAGCAATGGTAATTGAAACGAGCGGCGGCTTTCCAAAGCGCTTTTAAAGACTCGGCGAACTTGAAAATTCTTGCTGTAACATTCAATACGTTGTTCCGCTTTGGCCTGAGTTCCTCTAAAATTGAGAAATAATACTAGTCTGTTTGTGCGTTTCCTGGTCTGTCCGTTGCGCGTGGAATTCCACAATGGAGTTTATGCCGAAACTATAAGTAGACCAACCCCCCTTTTTTTTCCTCTCTGCCTCTTAGATTATTTTTTCGCTTTTTTCAACTTAAATTCAGTGAAATTACACTTCTAGTAGTCTTAAGTGTTTACTGATCGAGACGTAATGGTAATCATCGGCGTTTAATTCTAACTTAAACAAACAAGACGCAAACACGCGGAAGGTCTCCCACCTGCTCGTCAGGAAGCCGTGACCGATCAAAGTCAATCACGACAAGAACGCTTCACATAAAGCCTTAGCTGCTTATGATAAAGACTTCCTGATTGCTTAGGGTGGTCGGCTTTAGCGGCATTGAATACTTTGTCTTAGTGGGCGATGATTTATTAACAAGCAGAGTAGCAGCATATAGCGAGGCGAGATAGTTGTAGCTGTCTCACTATTCCTTCTTGATCCAACTTAGAAACTAGTCGTCCCTAACTCTCCACCGAAGGGAAGATCACAACCAAGGGATTCGACATTGAAGATATTTTTGTGAAAAATTAGTTTTGTTTAGTGAGGACGAAAAAAGAAAGAATGGGTTTTGTTCTTGGTGTGTTGGTCATACTCGTGGTAGCAATTGTACCTGTCTCGTCTACTCCATGCAGTAAGTAGTCCAAGGTTTCTATTTTTTATCAGGTGAACTCTATCCGGCACAAATAGAACTGCAGGATTGAAATGTATCATTAACTGGAAAAAAAACGGTGCTCAGTCAGTCTTGCACCGAAATCTAACAGAAAATTAAATGGATACAATTACCTTTTTAAAAACTATACTATATCTTTTAAAGCTATCAGTAAAAGTGATTAGCACTAATAAGCTTTGTAGCATGTGTTAGAAAAACTTTCTACCAAACTCACTGATTCAGGATTTTGTAAACGTGGAATATATTTCTATTGTCAACATTTATTTTCGTATTTTCAACTTGATAATCATTTTCTTTTCAGTTATTCCACCTTTACTACAAGGAGATATGCTGCAGGTATGTTTTATTCATCATTCATTCATCTATCTATCTATCCATCCATTCATTCATCCAATCATTCATCCATTTACTCATTCATTCATCTATCCATCCAACCATTCATTCATCCATTTACTCATTTATTCATTCATCCATCCATTCATCCATCCATTCATTCATCCATTTACTCATTCATTCATTCATCCATCCATTCATCCATCCATTCATTCATCCATTTACTCATTCATTCATTCATCCAATTCATTCCGTTTACTCATTCATTCATGTATCCGGATCATGACTGACTATGTCATCTGACATGCGTTTCCTTGATATATTTATTCATTTGTCAGTCATTTATTTATTTATTCATTTCCCATTCGTTATATCACCCGGCTACTTACAGCATCGTGGTCGGGTTGATTGAGGTCACTAATTAAGATAACAATATATATGATATATATATATATATATATATTTTCTTTTTGATTATTCATTTCTTTTGTTTCACCTGGGCGCACTTAATGTAGAGCCTAGCTCTGTTGTGTGACCCTCGCCATACATCTTATATAATTATCTTATTATCAATTTGTTTTTATCTCCTCTTATTTTGCATGGTGGAAGTTTTGTAAATAAAAAATAAATAAACACCCACTAAAATCCTTAAAACTAAAAGTGTTGAAATATTCCCTAACACCCTCCCTCGTCCTCGTTCTATTCCACTAAACTTTTCAGTAACAAGACGCTCTACAAGCGTTCATTCTGCGGGCTTCAGCAATGAGCCTTCGGTTTCCTCAGCGGCACAGAGCGCATGCGCCTTGGTACCCAGTTGACGATTTGTGGCCTTAAGAAAAAGAAAGCCCATTTTTCAACTCGGCGTGCCACAGGCAGTCCGCCGAGTAATAAACACCCCCCATTAATTCAGATTATGCGATGACCGATTTTGTCTGTTTTCAGATTGAGTATGTGGCAGGTGACGCCATCTCCAAACCGTTAGTAGAAAAATCGAGTTTCGCCTACGACGCCTTGGGGCAGAAAATTTACACCAAAATCGTGAAGGATGATGGGAGTTCGTACCAGATTATCAAGTTTTATAAAGAGGTTTGTCACGTGATAACCATGTGCTTCTAATCGTGGTTTTGCGCGCGACGGATGCAGTTCTCTTGGCGTATTCCACCAGGGCATTTTCGCATGTTATTTTGCATTCAATATTCTATGGACATTTTCGTAGTTTCCCAGAATGCTTCATGATTCTGCGCGCGCAAGCGAGGTCAGGGTACAAATTAACTAGATCGAAAATATTAAGAGAGAATGAAGAAATTCAGTAGAAAACTTAGACTTTTAAATTAAAAGTGTGTAAGAAGAATTACAAAGATAGATGCAAATTCTCAAGCAAAGAAAATAGTTTTTGCCTGTTCTTGATTAGATAATAATAATAATACACGATCAATCTAAATATTTTTTTCCCTGACCTCGCTTGCGCGCGTAGAATCATGAAGCATTCTGGGAAACTACGAAAAGGTCCATCAAAAGCACAGGCAGCCCAACCATTGCTTTTGAGGCTATTTAATAATAAATATAAATACATTTATATTCGCGCGTCTTTTTTTTGATGGGTTTCCTGTGGTAGAGCGCGCGCGCAATACGTATTATATTGGGCTTCCTGTGTTGACTAAGGTGTAATGTTGGGCTTCCTGTGTTGAGTAAGGTATATTTGCTGCGGGCGCGTCCCGCAGGACACACACAGGAAGCCCAACACTATACATTTCTATACACAGGGAACCCAATATATAAATGCGCTCTACCACAGGAAACCCATCAAAAAAAGACGCAAATATCATTTTATTTGATTATTTAGTAGCCTCAAAAGCAATGGTTGGGCTGCCTGTGTCAAAAGTAGTTAAGTGGATTACTGATTGGATACTAATAGTTGATATTTCTTTATATGCTGAATCAAAATGCCAAAGGGAGAGTCATCCAAAATGGGTGTGTTATCGCATGGTTGCATAATGCCTGTAGGACGCTCCGCAATGATATGATTTTACCCACCTCTCAAAGTGAATCTTTGCAATGATTTTATAGAAAAAGATCTTCAGAATAGAACCAGATGGTAAATGTAAGTCCAAGTCGCTCACAGAGAAGTTCCCACAAATGCTAATCCCCAAGACGAAACACGAGGTACATTTATCCAGCGGTGCCAGGGTGTACAGTGGTTCCTCCAATAAAGGTTTGTACATACACATGAACTGACGTCATTAAGTTGAGATGACGTCACTGGGATGAAACAGACGTCACTGAGATACGATGACGTTATTGTAATAGAGTCGTTTTCGTGTGAGTGAGAAGTAGTTATGGTACGGTTCGTGCCGTGCGGTAACCGTGCCGTGTCCAAGCATTCTGATTGGTTGAGCAATGATTTTCCGCGCTGTGATTGGTTGAATACAATGTCTTCGATTCCGCACCGTGACCGTAACCCCGTGCCATAGGTTTCCCGCTCATACGAAAACGACTGTCTTGATAGTCAACCAGTAAAGCCGGTTTGTAAAATGAAATGGAATGTGTCTGGTCATTTAACCATAATCCTTTGCGAACCTACATCAGTACCACGTGATCTAGAAACTTTCTGACACACTCACATCAGCCGGCTGATGATAAATTAAACTGTTATCAAACTTAACCGCGTTTGTATGTTTCTTGAAATTACATTTTTATTTTAAACAGATCTTTCGGGACACTTTGTCCACCAGACTTTAAAAGAGTACAAAAAATGGTGATTCTTGAAAATAAGTAGCGCGCGGAAGCGTCCATAAAAACAAACAAAACAAAACAAACAAAAAAAAGACAATATGCGCGTGCAAGGAAACTAGCAAGTTAAGAATGTGTAATAGATGACAGAGTAAAATTTCTTAAATAGAACAGTGTAATTTTGTGGCAATTGACGATTATTCCAAATTATCGACGATCTGTATGTTCAGTGGATTGAGTGGACACCTCAGAAAGACGGGCATTTGTTTTTGAGAGTAACATCGGCTCTGCTGACAATATATTCTCAACCATTCTAGCTCAGTTTGTCATATCTACAAAGAAAACATGTCTACCTATGTCATGGACAGAACTTCTTCCACTTGGACCCAGGTTCCTGGTAAAACAACGGTAAGACTAAATCGAATGGCAATTTTCTCTCTTAATTTCAGTGAGACTGGAGACGAACGCAGAAAAATAAACGCGCTCGTTTCCAATCTCCAATGATGAACAATGAACACATTATATACTACGTACTCTCTTCGTAGGCACTACTATGACGTCACTGGACATGTGACGTCATAGTAGTATCCAGGGGCCGGTTGTTCGAAAGGCGATTAGTGCGTATCCTGGATTAGCATCAATAATAATTTTCTTAAGGATTAGCGCTAACGAGCGGGCCCAGTCTCCAATGATGAATAATCAATTAACACATTATCTACTACTCTCTTCGTAGGCACTACTATGACGTCACTGGACATGTTGACTTCAAAAGGTTCAAATTACCTGCAACCTGTGCAACAGCGCGTTTTGTCCTCCCGTGGTGAAGCCCAATAAAACAATTAATATTCTTGATAAAACAACTGAAAACATGCAGCATGTTGCTATGTAAATACCAGAACTGAACGAGATTGTGGAGTTCAGAAATTAACTAATGTGCAAAATGATGTACCGAATGTCGAAGTAAACACCTGAAGTAAAACGGCATTAAAATGAGGCTTCGTGCTAAGACTTCCACTTTCTCATTTTAACTAAAAAAGTCATTTAATGATTTTTTAAATATTCAAACAGGGGGATAAAAACAGCGCGCTCTCAAGTTATAAAAGTGATTTTTTGGGGGGAGATATTTTAGTGTTATATTTTTTTAAATTATTAAACAGTCGTATTTTGGATTTGAGCAAAATACGACTTTTGAAGCAAAGGTATGTTTATTTTTATACTCAAGTTCTCACCCAGTTCAGCATTTTAAAATATTTTCTAAAAAACTCTATAAAAGAGCTTGGGTTGCCTGTGGCTACACAATAATATTTCATGAAACTGCCGTCCTACACAAGTCATGCGCACTCACAACCACCCCTCCAGCACAAGCTTGTAGCTAGAGCCCGTCACATACTCACATGCAAATCCGCTAAAACTTTAAAATCTGCAAAATAAATATCCAATTCTTTGACATTCGACCAAGTGAGTCAAAAATTAGCATACAAGACTATGATTTGCATAATGGCTGCCTTCAGCCGACAGACTATAAACCCGAAAGAATGGCGACTTGAATGACGTGGCAAAAACCTTTTCGGGTTCCTTCAGTCATCCTATGGTAGCTGCGTTATTTTCGGTTCAATTTCGCCTAATCTCTCCTTCGTGTGACGTAAAAATCCCACTAAAAAATATTTAAAATTCACAGGTGTTGACACCTGAAGAGTGAATGTCACGCAACACCGGTTACCACGCGGTCACTTTGAGCCATCACATCTTGCCGACTTCATGAGATATCAATAGTCATTCTGTCGTCGTGCTCGTCTCCCGGCAGTCGCTCTGCGGTTTCGAAACACAACTGGTCTGTTTTTAAAATGGAATCGACTCCAGACGAAAAGCTTTTGCTTTCCCAGAAGCGTAAAAGGACTCTAGATAACCAAGGTACATATATTAAATCAGCAGCGAAGGAAATAGCGAGTTTTCAGTCGAGACGCCAAATCGACTTTCGCAATGGTTTAAGTGAGGTAAACTCAGTCAAGTCAGTTGGTTCACTGACCGCTCATACAGGTCATTTACAGTAGAGACTCTATCAACCACTTTGCTCACTTTTGCGAATTAGAATAAAGCCATTTTAAGTCGTGTAAAGTTTCAAGGGAGGATTTAGGTTTCGCGTAGAAGGGGAATTCAGTCCTTTGGTGTTTACTTGGTGTTTGAATTTTGCTGACACCAACACGGCAGCATTGACAAGACAAGACAAGACATGTAGACTTCTCCATTTATGTCGTTCGGTAATTCTATCGCATGTAGGGCAGACAGACAGGAAATACCCATGTAATAGCGTCTCCCAAACTTGACTGAGGTCGCTTTATTTTACACAAGTTGCGGCAGTTCAATGCTATCAAGCCTCAACTCACTTTCTAAACTGATTAGCATACACGAGCTGCAGTGGCCGTGCATGATTAAGTTTTAGCCACTGACGTACTTCACCTGTACAGCTGTTGTAATAACTATTGTGCTTTTAGAAGCGTTCTCTTCCAGCGACGTAGTATCGAAGTTTGTCGTTGTTTTACTTAGAAACATCAAATATAAAACATGAAACTTTAGGGATTTTACTGCGTGATTATCTGACATTGCTTGCCGTCCAGGTCTGGGCGGATCCAAAAAAATACTCTTCAGTTCAGCTCAAATGTAGCGACTTCGCAAACCGTTTTACTCATTTTCTGGTGTAAAATAATTTACTTAGCAACAAAGCGCATAGGATATGACGGTCGGTTAATATATTTCGTCAATATCTCTGATAGTTAGTTCTTCTCGAAACAGATTGAAGCCAAAAAGGCCAAAACATAAAGTAAAGATGACCGTTTTGCAAGGAAGCCGTTTTCCGATAAGTTTTACTGAGAAGATTTTCTAGACTTTCATATTTTGTTGTTGTTTGATAATTTAAAATGAATCGCCATTCATGTCTGGTGGATTTCGGCCACCAATGAAGGTGCACGTGACCTCTATTCTTGCCGCGTTCACTTTCGAATGACACGTCGATGCAAACAAGCAGATGACCCGCAGCAAGCATAGTATATAGACTAGCCTGCTTCGCCAGGCTCTAAGGGAAGGGAAGGGAATGGGAGGGGGTGGGGGACAGGAAGAGCCTGGCAAGCATAGATAGACTAACTGTCTCAATTTGTCACCAAAACGATTGATGTGTCTTTTACTGACTGCAGGATTAATGTTTTTTTCCGGCATGAGATGCCTTAGGCCTACGGCAAACGTCGAACTAACCATGAACTTAATAATTCAGTCGAACCTATTAATTTTGAAATAGGTTTCAAGCCAAGTCAGAAATTACGACTCTGGAGCGACTTTGCCGTAACGCACAAACGCCGTTTCAATGAGCCAATTTCAAAATTAATAGGTTCGACTGAATTAAGCTCATGGTTAGTTCGACGTTTGCCCTAGGCCTTAAACGTATTGACGTTTTTAATTTCGTGATCACAATGTATTTTTGGCATCTTACAACTCACGGAATTCTGATAAGTGATGACAGATTTTTTTTTTGAACGACAATAAAACAAGCTTCCCTGGGGGGAGGGGGGAGGGAAATAGAACAAGCTTCCCTGGGGGGAGGGGGAGGGGGGAGGTTGACGGGAAAAGACACTGAAACAGCGCATAATCAGTCACAGGTAAATGTTGTCGATTATGATGGTGATGATCACGGCTTGACCTAGATCAAGAGGCTTGTTGTTGATGATGATGATGCGGCGAGAATGATTACAGTGGTGTTGAAGATGGAGATGATGATAATGATGGAGGATGGTGGTGATGATGATAATGATGGTATTGATGGATGGTGATGATAATAATGATGGATGGTGATGATATGATGGAGGATGATGATAATGATGGAGGATGATGGTGGTGATGATAATGATGGATGGTGATGATGATAATGATGGATGATGATAATGATGGAGGATGATGAGGATGAATTGCATGGTGATGGCGATGATGATAATATGGAGATATTGCATGGTGATGGCGATGATGATAATGATGGAGGATGGTGATGATGAATGATGGATGGTGATGATGATGGAGGATGATGATAATGATGGATGATGGATGGTGATGATGATGGATGGTGATGATGATAATGATGGACGATGATAATGATGGAGGATGAAGGTGATAATAGTAAGATATTGCATGGTGATGGCGATGATGATAATGATGGAGGATGGTGATGATGGATGGTGACGGCGATGATGATAATGATGGAGGATGATGGTGATGATGATAATGAGGGATTGATGGATGGTGATGATGATGATGATGGATGGTGATGATGATGGATGGTGATGATATGATGGAGGATGATGATAATGATGGATGATGATGGTGATTGCGATGATGATAATGATGGAGGATGATGGTAATAATAGTAAGATATTTGTGATGGCGATGATGATGGAGGGTGATGGCGATGATGATAATGGATAATGGTAATAATAGTAGTAAAGTATTGATGATGGTGCTGATGATCATTGTATTACTTCATAAAGAATGCAGGGTGTGCGGAGACCAGTCAACAGGCAAGCATTATGGCGTCTATTCATGCGATGGTTGCAGCGGGTTTTTCAAGAGAACTTCACGCCGCGCTGAACCCTGGGTGTGTAAGAGCCACGGGTCGTGTGGCGTCGACAAAAACAGCAGAAATGAGTGCAAAGCCTGCAGACTTGACAAGTGCGTTGAGGCTGGCATGAGTATGGAAGGTAAGAATTCAGTGCGCAGTGAGAGCGTTGCGTGACGTGTATTTATAGCCCTGCGTGACTGTAGCATTATATTGGGACGCACATACAGCATTGAATGACTTTGTAATCCACTTAGACTATTGCGTGACAATGTGACGCACCTTGATGGTGTTGCATGACATTTTGACGCACATACAGCATTGAATGACTTTGTAATCCACTTAGACTGTTGCGTGACAATGTGACGCACCTTGATCGTGTTGCATGACATTTTGACGTACATACAGTATTGAATGACTTTGTAATCCACTTAGACTGTTGCGTGACAATGTGACGCACCTTGATCGTGTTGCATGATGTTGACATTGTTGCGTGACAATCTGAGGTAATGTAATGTAATGTAAACTTTATTTAATCAGAGTGGCCCAATCAGCACTTGGCTGGTACCCATAGGGGCCCTGCAAAATTCTACAGATCTCTACGTATATTTCTACGTATGTTCTACATATATTCTACGTATATTCTACATATATTCTACGTATATTTCTACGTATATTCTACATATATTTCTACGTATATTCTACATATATTCTACATATATTCTACATATATTATATATATTCTACGTATATTCTACGTATTATTACATATATTCTCGTATACGTATATTTCTACATATATTCTACGTATATTCTACGTATATTCTACATATATTCTACGTATATTCTACGTATATTCTACATATATTCTACGTATATTCTACGTATATTCTACGTATATTCTACATATATTCTACGTATATTCTACGTATATTCTACATATATATATTCTACATATATTCTACATATATTCTCTATTCTACATATATTCTACATATATTCTACATATATTCTACATATATTCTACGTATATTCTATATATATTCTACATATATTCTACGTATATTCTACGTATATTCTACGTATATTCTACATATTCTACATATATTCTACGTATATATATTCTACGTATATTCTACGTATATTCTACATATATTCTACGTATATTCTACATATATATTCTACGTATATTCTACGTATATTCTACGTATATTCTACTATATTCTATATTCTACGTATATTCTACATATATATTCTACATATATTCTACGTATATTCTACATATATTCTACGTATATTCTACATATATTCTACGTATATTCTACGTATATTCTACTATATTCTATATATTCTACGTATATTCTACGTATATTCTACACGTATATTCTACATATATTCTACATATATTCTACATATATTCTATATATTTCTACGTATATTCTTCTACGTATATTCTACGTATATTCTACATATATTCTACATATATTCTACATATATTCTACATATACGTATATTCTATATATATTTACATATATTCTACATATATTCTACATATATTCTACGTATATTCTACGTATATTCTACATATATTCTTCTACTATATATATTCTACATATATTATATATTCTACTATATATATTCTACGTATATTATATTCTACATATATTCTACGTATATTCTACATATATTCTACATATATTCTACGTATATTCTACATATATTCTACGTATATTCTACTATATTCTACATATATTCTACATATATTCTATATTCTACGTATATTCTACGTATATTCTACATATATTCTACGTATATTCTACATATATTCTACGTATATTCTATATTCTACATATATTCTACGTATATATATTCTACATATATTCTACATATATCTACATATACTATATATTCTACATATATATATTCTACATATATTCTACATATATTCTACGTATATTCTACGTATATTCTACGTATATTCTACATATATTCGTATATATTCTACGTATATTCTATATTCTACGTATATTCTACGTATATTCTACGTATATTCTACGTATATTCTACATATATTCTACGTATATTCTACGTATATTCTACGTATATTCTACGTATATTCTACATATATTCTACGTATATTCTACGTATATTCTACATATATTCTACGTATATTCTACGTATATTCTACATATATTCTACGTATATATTCTACATATATTCTATATATTCTACATATATTCTACATATATATTCTACATATATTCTACATATATTCTACATATATTCTATATATATTTCTACATATATTCTACATATATTCTACATATATTCTACATATATTCTACATATATTCTACGTATATTCTACGTATATTCTACATATATTCTACATATATTCTACATATATTCTACGTATTTCTAAACTAATTGTGCCTTTGATTTAGGGGTGATCAGACGATCAAGACTTTCAAACTTTGTGTCCGGCTCATTCGAAGAAAACTCTGCGACACATATGAACACGCATGCGCATAGCGAACCTGATGAATGTCACAGAACTATGGAGATGAAGGCGAACATCCAAAGTAAGTTGATATTGTACAGTATGATGACGTGTAGTTGCCATGGTGAAGGGTGGTCGGGCGAAGGGTGGCTTCATTTCCGGGCACGACATCTCATGTGGCTTTGACTGGTTAATTGTTGGTTTACTCCCTTGCTTGGGGCCCTTCTTTCCGTGATCTCCAGCATCAATCTATAAATAAAGTACCAAAAACAGAACAGAATTTTTAATGTTTTTAGAGAGCGATTGTGAGGGCATTACCGCTGTACACAGACCAGTGACGGCGCTTAATTCACCGCTGAACACAAACACTGTGGTCATTAAATCTGAGTCGGGTGAGAATCCAGGCAAACGGAACCACCCTGTGGTCACACAGGAATCTATGTCGCCAACTAAGGTACTAAGACCAATAATCCAGAAACCAAGCATGCCTCCTCAACAACGTACGCCTACAAATAAACCCAGCGAGACTGCGGTGATGTTTGGTGGCGTTTCGTCCAGAGAGTGCGACGGCAATGTCTCAAACTCCATCGTCTCCTCGACCCCTCAACCCAAACTTAGAATAGTTACCTCCACGCATGCCCAGTCTTCAAGCACACCGACTTTGAATGGCTCGTTAAATGCGAGACCCGAGATCAAGTGGTGCTCTTTGCAAGAATTACTCAAAGCTGTTGAACCTATTCATTTTCACTCGACGGAGAACATCCAGGACGCTGCCATGCGGCTTATGACGTCGTCTATTCGGTTTGCGCGCAATCTTCCATGCTTCACCCGCATCCCCTTTCGGGATCAAATTATTCTTCTGGAAGAAAGCTGGAAGAAGCTGTTTCTATTGGACGCGGCATACTGGGCACTACCCCTCGAGATTGCGTCGCTTTTGAATGTGGCTACAGGATCTAGTGACCCTGTAGGACGCCATAATGCAGCAGAGATACGGATTGTACAAGAGTTGCTCACGCATCTGAGGTCGTTTCGTTGTGATCTCACGGAACTCGCGTGTCTTAAAGGAATTATCATCTTCAGACCAGGTAAAACACTGTTAATACATTATTAATAGTATTATTATTTTTATTTTTATTATTATTATTATTATTATTATTATATTATTATTATTATTATACTATTATATTATTATTATTGTATGGTATTTGTCGCTTGGTAATTGTTAGTAATGTAGTTCGTAAGGTTTCTTCAAGCGTAAAAAGACTCAGAAAAAATACTGAGCCCAGTCTTTTTACGCTTGAAGAAACCTTACGAATACATTACTATTATTATTATTATTATTGTTCTTATTATATTATTATTACGTAGAGCTATTTATACTACTACCATTATTATTATTATTATTATATATATATTATTATTATTATTATTATTATTATTATTATTATATACTATTATATTATTATTATTATTATTATTTGCAAAAATTCTGTATTATTATTATATAGTAGTATATATATATTATTATATACCCGAAGATTTATACTATCATATGAATGTGATTATTGTGTGTAGCTTGTTTCGTGTTTCATAGTCTCCGTAGAGCTGTTATCACTACCAGACATAACCATCTTGAAATATTATACGGGTACGGTATTATTATTGCGGAATTTTCATTATTATATATACTAGTTATATATTATTATTACAATATACTATACTATTATATTATTTTTGCAATAGGCTATTATTATATTATTATTATTATTATTACTATTATATTATATTAGTAGTATAGTATTATTATTATTATCATCATTATTATTATTATATTGTTATTATTATTGTTCTTTCGTGTTTCATAGTCACGTAGAGCTGTTATCACTACCATGACATAATACATTATTATTATTATTATCATCATCATCATCGCCTATCACTATCATCATCTACATCTACCAAAATATATACATACAATCCTCCTCGGTGGATCATATATGATCATTTATTATACTACTATTACGTAATTTTACCTTATAAGGTCAAGAGAACTCGAAAAATATGGAGCCGTATTACCATAGTTCTAAAAGCTGTATTACCATAGTTCTAAACCCGGTTTCACTGCAAAGTTTTGAACATTTTGTGACGTCAAATCCATTGTCAATAAGAGTACAGACAATGGAAAACCGCTTGCGATTTCTTTTTTACAATAACAACGTCAAAAAATCATCCAAAAGCAAGGATAAAGTTTGAAAGAAAACCGTTTCAAGCGCGCGCTGGCTCCGTGCGCGAGCGATTCGTCATTCTATGTGTCTGTTATTAGGTAATTATTAGGTAAACCAAATAAGATATAAATAACTCTCTCTCCAGGCAGCTTTTATTAGTAAGTGGAAGATAGTATCATCATTTATCTTCATCATCTTCATTCATCATCATCATTCATCATCATCATTCATCATCATCATCATCATCATCATCATCATCATCATCATCATCATTCATCATCATCATTCATCATTCATCATCTTCATTCATCATCATCATTTATCTTCATCATCATCATCATCATCATCATCATCATCTTCATCATCATCATCATCATCATCATCATCATCATCATCATCATCATTTTCTCATCATCATCACCATGATCATCACAATCACCATCGTCTATCCCAAAAGCAATCCTTATCACATATCCTAATATTCTCGTCTGTATTTAATATTTTATTGAATAATATTTTCATTCATTTACTGTAACCAGAAGCAAAAGGTTTAAAAGATGCAGAAATGGTGGACAAGATTCAAGACGACATCCAACTGCTCCTCTCCATTCACGTGTCATCACTCCACCCAAATCACCCCACGAGGTTTGGTAAACTACTACTCAGCTTGTTACCCGTCCAAAGCTTAGCAGAAAAACCTATCGAAGAAGTCTTGTTTAAAGTAACGAGCGATAAAGACATATTTGAGACTCTCTTGTCGAAGTTAATCGACAGTTGACTTACCAATCCTAATTTTTTAATATTGTATGGGCATCGAGTCTGCGTCACATCCGGACTTTTCTCTGTCAAAAACTGTTTATTATTGTTATTAATATTATTAAAGTTAAACAAGAAGTTTCCCTATAAAAGGGCGCTGCCCAGGGGTACAGCAATACATTTGTTTAATCAATCATTCATCACATATTCATGTAGTGATACAAAGATTAATTAGCAACGTTATTAGGGACCTTACGCACGAGAAAATTCTAGGACGGGAACGTGAGGACGACAGCGCGCGCACTGACGAATAACGGCTCAAAACGAACGTTGACGTCCGCGACGGCAATCTACGACGGCACTTCACCTGTTTCACGTAGTAGATTGCCATCGAGGACGTCACGTTCGTTTTGAACGGTTATTCGTCAGTGCGCGCTGTCGTCCTCACGTTTCCGTCCTAGAATCGAATTTTCTCAGGTCCCGATTTAGCAAACACGACGTGACGTGAAAGAATCGAATAACTTTTCGTTGGCGTCCTGCGTAAGGTCCCGTGAACTTATTGTCGGTAGTCCCCTGGATATATTCGTCATCTAACGTCGTTTTTATCACTGGAACTTCCCCTGGGTTTGGAACTTCGTGTTTAATAAACCTTACTGTAATAAGCTGTAATGCGTTACTGCGTGATTCCAAATAGGACCGCTTTTTGACGACCCTAAAACAAACTGAGAATTATCGGACAACAGTTGTCTCAGCTTTGTAGCTTGGCTTTCTGGAATCGCTGAGAAGAACAGATGGTGATCTTGGAAGACGACGATGGTGTCAATGAGTCATACTAAACTTTTGTCCCACATTAAAACACGTAACCATTTCCTTTAAAGGTCCACTTTTACCCGAGATGCACTGCGCGCCTGGGCACATTATCTGGTACCCCAAAAAATGCGCCTTTATGTTTGAAAGTCGAAAAGTCAAATATGAAATTGCAAGCTGCTGAAACTTCACACAGAGAATACTACCGTTGCGAATAATGACCAATCAAAACGGTTCATTATAACAATGATGGCTTCTGAAAACATTAACAAATGCTGCTATGCATATCGGATGATTGGGTCTTTAACTACATACCCTTCCAAACCAAATGGTATAATTTATAATTTATGAAATCTAGGCTCGATTTCCAGCCGTGGTGGATTCGGTGCGCCCGCGATCCTCTCGACACCCTAACGGGCTGAAAACCGAGCCTATTCATTTTTAGATGATAGTGATTCCATTCTCGTACTCAGACCCTTCTCGTTAGCAAAATTCGAAAGAGGTCTGGGTACGAGATTGGGGTATGTTGGTATTTCGTATTGAAATGTTTATATTCTATTAATCTTTCACATACAAAACAAACGATAAATATGAAAAAACGATCGATAAAATGTATATAGATACGGGAGTGAATCAAGGGAAGCCCAGAGGGCTTTTATATTCTATTTTCAAGCTAAATACTCCAGTTTCGAGTTGTTTACCCACCGCTGTACTCCTTGACAAAAGACGCGTTTGCTCAGGCTTAGCCTCAATCCAGAGAATAACCCGTGCAATTAAAAATGGTTTCTATTGTTGAATGTCAACACTTTTTCGCGTTCTCGTCGGTATTTGTGCATAATTTACACCTGAGCAAATGCGTCTTTAATTTTGTCAAGGAGTACAGCGGTGTCTAAACAACTCGAAACTGGAGTATTACATGACACATGTAAACAAGTACTTACATACCCTGTAGAACTGGCATTCGGCTTAGCGGGGACC
Organism: Actinostola sp. cb2023; assembly: GCA_033675265.1. NCBI lineage: Eukaryota > Metazoa > Cnidaria > Anthozoa > Actiniaria > Actinostolidae > Actinostola > Actinostola sp. cb2023. The sequence goes on from JAUJYZ010001004.1 coordinate 72,528, forward strand.
GGGGAAACCTTAACCCGGCCCTCAGCTTCCCTAAGAACGCCTGTTAATTCTACAGGCTAGTAATTACTAGGATGGGGCATCGTCTCTTTTACTAGTAATGTACAGTTGACACATTGAAAAGAACAACAATAATTTTTACGTGAAGGAGACTAATATAATAGCTAGAGATACCTTCGAGTGGCATCAGCTCACTGAACATCTGATTATATACTCACTGTCTTATTCCCTATGGTACACCATCACACTATGGGCACCGGCACCACCCTAACACAACAAACGCGCACCGATTCCTTCGTATTTGGTCTTCCTATGGTAAGCAAAAAAAGAGAAGACCTGGTACCTAGCCTCCAGTCCTTCACTACCACAGGAAGCCCAAGTGGAAGGAAATTGGAACTGTCTGCGAATTGCTTTATTGGGCCGTGTTTGTAGTTTATAAAAGAAAGTCATTTGATTTCACAAAGAGATTAAAAAGATATTCCAGCAGAATCCAATTCTTGCCGAAACAACCGAAAACATTGTGGAAACTGACTTTCAAATCTAAATGCTGCAACATCGTATGGCTTTGCGTATGTCTGCCTTGACCTCTACCTCCTCTCTTTCCCCGCGCGCTATGTACTCGGGAAGGTAAAGGGTGTGCCGCCTGGACTCTGACCCTACTAAGGACACTAGCCTACTAGGACATACTCAGTCGTTGGATTATATAGGTTTCTTTGAATGAAATTTTGATTGAAACTTTATTTAATGACGGGGTCACATGACAGTTACAATAAAGTACTGGTAAAGTCAATTGTACGATGGCTTCGTTACTTATCCTATGTTCCTGGTCCTTAGCGATAAAAGTGCTTTGATTTCACATATACTTATATATATTATTACTCGGCGGGCTGCCTGTGTCGCGCCGAGTTGGAAAATTGGGTTTCTTCTTCTTATGGCCACAAATCTCCCAACTGGGTACCAAGGCGCATGCGCTCTGTGCCGCTGAGGAAACCGAAGGCTCATTGCTCATTGCTGAAGCCCGCCGAGTGAACGCTTATAGAGCGTCTGTTTATACATTATATACATTATATGCCAATGAAGGAAAACCTTTACCTATCACTTCGGGAATCTCTAATCTAATCCCTCGGGAATCTCAGTAAATCCATCGGGAATCTCAGTAAATCCCTCGGGAATTTCAGTAAATCCCTCGGGAATCTCAGTAATTCCCTCGAGAATCTCAGTAATTCCCTCGAGAACTGTCTCAGTAAATCCCTCGGGAACTCTCAGTAAATCCATCGGGAATCTCAGTAAATCCCTCGGCAATCTCAGTAAATCCCTCGGGAACCTCTGTAAATCTCTCGGCAATCTCAGTATTTCCCTCGGGAATCTCAGTAAATCCTCGGAAATCTCGGTAAATCCCTCGGGGAATCTCAGTAAAGCCGATATTACATGCATTAACAAACATATAAAGTGTCTAAACAAACTGTTAATGAACGTCTGCGCTTGATATCAAAGTTCTTTTTTAGAAACCATGAGGCTAATGTTACTGCGAGGCCTCGCTCTCGGCCACTACATTAACTTGAGATGTGGACTTTTTAGCAGATATTATTATAAGGATTATCCCAGCCAGCAAAAGTATCCCTCCGATTATAGGCAAGACCATCGTCAGAGAGCATGATAGAACGAAGTATGAAAACAACTGGGGACAAAAAAATACAGTTTTAATTAGTTCTTTTCCAAAGACAGGACTCTTTTTATCCTTTTCACCAAATGGTTATAAAATAGTTTCTTATCAACATTGAAATGGTTTCCACGACATTAATTTTATATTGTAATGGTTTTCTTCCAACATTCAAGTGGTTTTCTTCCAACATTCAAGTGGTTTTCTTCCAACATTCAAGTAGTTTTCTTCCAACATTCAAATGGTTTTCTTCCAACATTCAAATGGTTTTCTTCCAACATTCAAATGGTTTTCTTCCAACATTCAAATGGTTTTCTTCCAACATTCAAATGGTTTTCTTCCAACATTCAAATGGTTTTCTTCCAACATTCAAATGGTTTTCTTCCAACATTCAAATGGTTTTCTTCAAGCATTTTATCAATGGCCCCCTCCTGCGTTCTCGATCTTACAAATGTTACTATAACTATAAGTTACAACTTGATTCACTCAGTCTTATCATGCATACTGATTTTTCAGATCAGCAAACTGATTTCTTTCTCCTGCAAACAGCCTATAATATCTCAAAGAGTATGTCTGACTGAAGAACATTTCTGGAAAGTTTTGATGGTATAGGATAAAATATAAAAAAGTTATCGGGGATGACATTTATAGACTTTAGTATGGGATTTTGCCGTCATGCGTTAGAAGCCTCGTTTTGATGTTTTTTCAGAATTTAAATCGTTCATAACTTCGCAGAGATATCAAGAGACCATAATACTAAGAGAGCGAATCGCGCGGAATGATGGTTGGGATATGCTCGTGGCGCTAAATCTATTTTTAGTAAACCGGAAGGTGAGCACACATCAGTAAAATTTTACTTCCGGCAGATAAAATCTCTTCCGCTAAAACGCTTTAAAAAATCAAGAAAACATAGCTTAAAAGCTCGTAAATTTCGGGATGATAACGTTCATGTCAAAAGACGACAGTAAATTGAAAACTGCTACGGTAAAGACAGTGAATTTCAGTCCGGCTTTGAAAGTTGAAAGCATTTTTGAATTTTCGATCTTTGAACGCGGCCGCGCCGCGGCTTCCCGCCATTTATGTAAATAAGAAATCTGCTGCGGAATCAAATTCAAACAAGAAATTAGATCGATTGTGTCGTTCAACCTGTGCTATTCTACATGAAATGGCTTCATATAACACCGTAAGGGATTGATTTCTTTGAAAAGGAGTTGTAAAGTTCGAAAAGAGTAAAAAAAAAACATCACCTGGTGAGTCGGGATTGACCAACTCAACATGGAAACCAAAACTACAACTACAAGCCTGCTGATTGTCGCTGATATTTGTACTTCCAGTTCTTCGTTTATTGATTTGAACAATTAGAGAGTATTCACAAGAAAAGATGGAATCGATGACTTATGGATTGAAAGTACTGAATTCGACGAAAAAAGAAGAAACTTCGGCCTCGCTTCACAACTCACAAAGAAATGTGCTTGCTTTTGGCCTTGAGTTTTCGCAGTTTTATAGCACGATGAACAGCCGCTTCAAAAACACGTTCAAAGACGAAAAATATCTTCTAAACTATTCCTTCAAAGTGAAACACATACTATGAATCTCTTTGGATCTGTTTGGTGGCTCGTACATCACTAGGAGTGTTTTAGGAGTAAAAAAAAAAACAACAACAACACAACAACAACCTGAGAGTGAAAGTGAAACTGAGTCAACACGGCTTTAATACGAATACGAGTGATTCAAACAAGATTGGTGAAGGTAAGCGTGTATAGATCTTTCTTTCTTCGCCAACGACTGTAAATTAAAGTGTGTGCTATTTCTACCTAGCGATGTTTGAAAACTTGTCGCTTGATTGTTGTCGTTTCTCAAAACCAGTTTGCAATAAAAACCGACGACTAGTCGTAGTTAGGACTTGAAGTCAGTTTTTTTTGTTTTTACTTCCAGTCTTGTCCTTTGTTGCAAGAGTTTTAATTTTAATTTTACCATTATGATAACAGCAATAACAACATTCATAGCTAGCCGACGTTTTACCGAAAGAGTTTTTTCTGCCGGAAGTCAGATTTCGCTGAAGTGTGCTCACCTTCCGGTTTACTAAAAATAGATTTAGCGCCACGAGCATGGGCCACACATCAGTACGAGATTCGCTCTCTTAGTATTATGGTCTCTTGGAGATATATAATTTCGTCATGAAACTTCGGTTTTTTTAAATGATTTATTACAAAATTTAACCCTTTCCTCTAAAAGAATATAGTTATACTAGTCGTTGCATTTGCAAGTGAAGTGCTGCTGAGCCGAACATGTTTGTCTGTCGTTGTACATGTATCATTATTTGCATGTATAAAGCTCACTACGATAAATACACTGCCGTACATGGTAACACATAAAAGTGAAATGTAGCTTTCAATGCATACATGTGAAATGTAGCTTTCAATGCATACATGTGAAATGTAGCTTTCAATGCATACATGTGAAATGTAGCTTTCAATGCATACATGTGAAATGTAGCTTTCACAAATGCATACATGTGGCTGTCCCTTGTCAGCAAGGTGCATTAGTGGTCAAATAAAATAATAAAAATGCGGTATAATAATAATAATAACTTTATTACTGTGTCATGTGTTCTAGCTTACAAGAAACCTATTTCCCTCCCATATATCTACTGATTCTCATTCCCACCCTGGTCCCATTGTTCCCATCCCACATCTCCATTGATTCTCATTCCCATCCCGGTCACATTGTTCCATTCCATGTCTCTATTAATTATCATTCCCACCCGAGTTTGGTGTTGCTTAATACAAATGCTAACACTATAATAATCTGGTCATAGACAGACACTGCAGCTACAATGTATAGACATGTACCAGCACTAAAAGCATGCAATACTTTGCACTATTTATGTTGCACTAAATCCATGAAACAAAATCAAAGTTGTTACTGCCTAATAGTTTTTATTTAGCGACTATTTAGTCGCTATCATCCAACCAGAACATTCTTTTTTAGATTTCAATACACGAGACATCAAATACACAATAGACTTGCTGTTGATTATGACTTTGCTGATCAGAAGCCTTTATTCAAGATCATGTTATGGTTGGATGATAGTGGCTAAATAGTCGCTAAATAAAAACTATTTGGCAGTAACAACTTTGATGTTATTTCATGGTTTTAGTGCTTGCGCTCTAGTTTGTACTCTACTGATATGCAGTAATTAATACAAATATAATTTGATAAAGATTACAACAATTTTTAATTTAAACATGTTTCGGCAGTGCTGCTGCGATGGCAGCAGCACTGTCGAAACATGTTTAAATTAAAAATTGTTGTAATCTTTATCATTGTGAAAAAAATTGTCAGTTGTTCGAAGCTTGAAAATGAATGCTCTGAAGAACAAGGACATGTTGCGGAAACCTGACAAATGACATGGATTCAATGTATATAAATGTGTCGAGATTTGAATTGCCTTTGTTTGATTACTTTTGACTTTGAGTTCAATTGATTTGATTTTGTGTGTAAAGGCCCCCTCTTAGCTTCATACGAAAAGTTTGGAATGTTTTAGTTATACTGGCCAGATATCTGACGTCAGACAAAGATGTCGAGGGAGCCTCATAGCACACTTGTAACGGCCTCGCGTTTTTTAAAAAAAAGATATTTTAAAAGTACAGTCACGATGATAGATCGTATAGCTGCTTTTGATTCACTTAGTCCTTGTCTCCTTTATCTTTTCAAATGCGGAGTAATCAATCCGGATACGATTAAATACATCGCATACTCGTCATTTTGAAGCCGAACAAAACTACTACTACTACTACTATGAAATCCGCATTTTCTAACTCGGGCGGATTGGTTTGACGAAGCTTCTGCCAGACCATTTGGAAAGCTCGATCAGGTATATAGGTCAGATATCAAGAAAGACAGCCTCATCTAAAAGGGATATCGTATAATTTAACTGTGTCAATTTCGGATTGGTTTGAAAGCATTCAAGTACATGCTGTCTCCTTCTGTCAACTCTGATCGACTGTAGAAGTAACTTAAGCTTAAGTACTTCATTGTAATTGTGGAACTGGACGCGACTGACACACAACAGCGCTGAAAACTCATAAAAGAACATTGTCTTCCCCTTGAAATGTCACTAAATTGTTCATGACCCCGATGAATGCTTCCAGCAATGAATAAAGCTGCATTTGACATCATGGATTTGTAGAAAACGAACACTTTCCTGTCTCGAATCAGCGAAAAATAAACGATACCTTGACGATACTCAATATATTAAAATCGATTGAACGTGTTGTGTGTGCGCTGATCAAAAGTACCGTGGCTCACAAATCATCTCCACACACAAACACACAAACTCCGTGAAATGCAGTCGAGATTCTCGTTGCATCCACATAAGTGCCCAGATCCCACACGACCAAACATGACACAGGAACTCCGTCAAGATTAGTTTCGCTGCTCGCCTGGAGGCTCGCAGCAATAAGTATAATGTAGAAGTTTCATGCCGAAATTATATATCTCTGCGAAGTTATGAACGATTTAAATTCTGAAAAACATCAAAACGAGGCTTGCCACGCATGACGGCAAAATCCCATACTAAAGTCTATAAATGTCATCCCCGATAACTTTTTGAGATTTTATCCTATACCATCGAAACTTTCCAGAAATGTTCTTTCAGACAAACTCTTTCAGATCATATAGGTTGTTAGTCTCCTCGCATCCGTTCTTAGTTCCGTCACGCAACGCTCTCGCAACATAGAAGAAACCAGTTTGCGGATCTTAAAAATCAGTACGTATGATAAGAGTGAATTGAATACCTCATGGTGTAGATAGTCCGCATCTGCTTTAGTAAGAGAACCTCCTTGCTCAAACCAGTATATTGGAAAATGTTTAGTATATGGCTTAGCAGTTTCGCAGAACGTCAGGTTGTGAGGAAACCGCCTTGGAGCACTGATGACGTCCTTGGTTATCAGGCAGTTGATTTGTAAGCGATACTTGACGTTCATTGGTCGACCTGTTACAGGCTCAATATCAACCTATAGCAAAGGAAGATAAACCTGATTGAAACACAGACAGACAGACAGACCGAATGAGACAGACAGACTAATGGACGGCGGACAGACGGACTAACTGACGACTGACTAACTGACGACTGACTGATTGACGACTACTGCATGACTGACTGACTGCCAGACTACTGTATGACATAGATGACTACTGCATGACATAGATGACTACTGCATGATATAGATTGTATGTAGTTTTTCTCGATTTTTTTTTATTGCTGACAGAACTACCCTGAATTTTAAATAAAGGTTTTCATTCATTGACTGACTGACTGCATGACTGACTGACTGACTGACTGACTGACTGACTGACTGACTGACTGACGACTGACTGACTGCATGACTGACTGCATGACTGACGACTGTATGACTGACTGACTGACTGACTGACTGACTGACAGACTACCTGACGACTGACTGACTGCATGACTGACTGCATGACTGACGACTGCATGACTGACGACTGCATGACTGACGACTGCATGACTGACGACTGCATGACTGACTGACGACTGACTGTCTGACTGACGACTGACTGACTGACGACTGACTGACTGACGACTGCATGACTGACTGACGACTGCTGATGACTGACTGACGACTGACTGACTGACTGACTGACGACTGCATGACTGACGACTGCATGACTGACGACTGACTGACTGACGATTGACTGACTGACAGTATGACTGACTGACAGTATGACTGACTGACTGACTGACTGCATGACTGACTGACTGACTGACTGACTGACTGACTGACTGACTGACTGACTGACTGACTGACTGACATGACTGACTGCATGACTGACTGACTGACTGACTGACTGACGATTGACTGACTGACATGACTGACATGAATGACAGTATGACTGACTGACTGATGACTGCATGACTGACGACTGACTGACTGACAGTGACTGACGACTGCATGACTGACTGACTGACTGACTGACTGACTGACTGACGACTGCATGACTGATGACTGCATGACTGACGACTGACTGACTGACGATTGACTGACTGACAGTATGACTGACTGACAGTATGACTGACTGACTGACTGACTGATGACTGACTGACTGACTGACTGACTGACTGACTGACTGACTGACTGACTGCATGACTGACTGACTGACTGACTGCATGACTGACTGCTGACTGACTGACGACTGACATGACTGACTGACTGACGACTGATGACTGACTGACTGACTGACGACTGACTGACTGACGATTGACTGACTGACAGTATGACTGACTGACTGACGACTGCTGACTGACTGCATGACTGACTGACGACTGCATGGCTGACGACTGCATGACTGACTGACTGACTGACTGACTGACTGACTGATGACTGCATGACTGACGATTGACTGACTGACAGTATGACTGACTGACTGATGACTGCATGACTGACTGCATGACTGACTGACGACTGCATGACTGACTGACTGACGATTGACTGACTGCATGACTGACTGACTGACTGCACTGCTGCTGACGACTGCATGCATGACTGACTGACTGACTGATTGACTGACTGACTGATGACTGCATGACTGACGATTGACTGACTGACAGTATGACTGACTGACTGATGACTGCATGACTGACTGCATGACTGACTGACGACTGCATGACTGACTGCATGACTGACTGACTGACGACTGATTGACTGACAGTATGACTGACTGACTGACTGATGACTGACTGACTGACTGACTGACTGACGACTGCATGACTGACTGACTGACTGACTGACTGCTGACTGACTGACGACTGCATGACTGACTGACTGACTGACTGACTGACTGACGACTGATGACTGCATGACGATTGACTGACTGACTGACTGACTGACAACTGCATGACTGACTGACTGACTGACTGACTGACTGACTGACTGACGACTGCACTGACTGACTGACTGCATGACTGACTGACGACTGCATGACTGACTGACGACTGCATGACTGCATGACTGATTGACTGACTGACAGTGATATGACTGACTGACTGACAACTGACTGACTGACGACTGACTGACGACTGCATGACTGACTGACGACTGCATGACTGACGACTGGATGACTGACTGACGACTGCTGACTGACTGACTGACTGACTGACTGACTGACTGACTGACTGACTGACTGACTGACTGACTGACTGACTGACTGACTGACTGACTGACTGACGACTGACTGACTGACTGACTGACTGACTGACTGACTGCACTGACTGACGACTGCATGACTGACGACTGCATGACTGACTGACTGACTGACTGACTGACTGACTGACTGACTGCATGACTGACTGACTGACTGACTGACTGACTGACTGCTGACTGACTGACTGCATGACTGACTGACTGACTGACTGACTGACTGACTGACTGACTGACTGACTGACTGACTGACTGACTGACTGACTGACTGATGACTGCATGACTGATGACTGACTGACGACTGACTGACTGACTGCATGAACTGACTGACTGCATGACTGATGACTGCATGACTGATGACTGCATGACTGACGACTACATGACTGACGACTGCATGACTGATGACTGCATGACTGACTGACTGCATGACTGACGACTGCATGACTGACTGACTGACGACTGAATGACTGACGACTGCATGACTGACTGACGACTGCATGACTGACGACTGACTGACGACTGCATGACTGACTGACTGACTGACGACTGCATGACTGACTGACGACTGACTGTCTGACTGACGACTGACTGACTGACTGACTGACTGACTGACGACTGCATGACTGACGACTGACTGACTGACTGACTGACTGACTGACTGACTGACTGACTGACTGACTGATGACTGCATGACTGACTGACTGCATGACTGACGACTGCATGACTGACTGACTGACTGACTGACTGACATGACTGACTGACTGACTGACGACTGCATGACTGACGACTGCATGACTGACGACTGCATGACTGACGACTGCATGACTGACTGACGACTGCATGACTGACGACTGCATGACTGACGACTGACTGACTGACTGACGACTGCATGACTGACGACTGCATGACTGACTGACGACTGCATGACTGACGACTGCATGACTGACGACTGACTGACGACTGCATGACTGACGACTGCATGACTGACGACTGCATGACTGACGACTGCATGACTGACTGCCGACTGACTGGGAAATAAGTCGATGCGTAGCACTAGTGAAACAGATATGGACTCAGTCCTTTCCTAGTATTA